>JAUZTB010000001.1:132362946-132378796 GCA_034780895.1 Rhynchobatus australiae
CGGCTGAATGAAGAGGCAAGCAAATATGAGCAAACCATCAAGGAGTTAACAGAGGCTCAAAATTTAGATGCTACGACTTTGCAAAAAGAGCATAACCGTTTAATCAAGCTGATCCAAGAGAAGGATTTTGAGATTGAAGAACTCAAACGCAATATACAGCAGTTGGAAGTGGACCACGAAGAGACCAAGGAAATGCTGAAATCTAGTTTGGAGGGACAGCAGCAGTTGACAGATCTCTTGAAGGAAAAGGAGGCATTTGTTGAAATGCTGAAGATGAAAAGTTTAGAATTGCAGCAAGAAATGGAAAAGAATGTAAAGATTCTCGGAGAATGTGAATCCTTGAAACAAAACCTTGAAGAGAAAGATCGGCAATTAAGTGTGATGAAGGAAGAGAATAACCACCTCAAGGAAGAAATAGATCGACTTGGGGACCAGCAAAGCAGGCCCCAGCCTATTGCTGAACCGAAGACCCTTGATATAATAATAGAGCTGGAGACGGAAATAACTGAACTGAATAACAAAAGGAACAGTCTTGAAGAGGAAGTAAGGCTTCACAAGAAGACGATTGAGGAACAAAAGCAGAATGTTCTACAGCTTCAGCGTTCTATACAGGATCGAGGGGATGAAGCTAAATCCCAGTGTGAGGAAATTAGTTCAACATATGAAAAGTTAATTTCTGAAAAAGATGATGAAATCCATAACCTTCAGGAAACCATCAATCAGATGAAAATACAAAGAGAATTTCAGGTTGTTCCCACAGATGCTCCAGTCATTCTCCAAGAGATTAAAGTGCAAACAGTAAATGGAGAAAATGGAAATGAAAAACATGATTTGTCTAAAGTGGAGATTGATAGATTAGTTAATGGTATAAAAGAGAAAGAAATGGAGATAAAGGTATTGAATGAGAAGAATTTGTCTCTGATTAAGCAGTTGGATCAGTTTACTATTTTTAAGGATGAAGTGGTTAAGCTAACCCAAATCATTCAACAGAAGAACATGGAAATCCAAGCTCTTAATGCCAGGATAACTTCTGGCACCTATGGGCAGGTTGGTGCAGATGTGGCCTACTTGCAACAGCAATTGCAGGCTTACGCAATGGAGCGAGAGCAAGTATTGGCAGTGTTAAATGAAAAGACAAGGGAGAATAGTCAACTGAAGACTGAATATCACAGAATGATGGATATTATTGCTGCAAAGGAAGCTGCTCTTTTGAAACTCCAAGAAGAAAATCTGAAAATGGTCAATAAGAGTGAAAATGAGGGTCAGGATATGGTACGGGAAACTATCCAGAATTTGTCTCGAATTATCCGTGAGAAGGACATAGAAATTGACGCTCTTAGTCAGAAGTGCCAAACTCTAGTCACTGTTCTGCAGACTTCTGGAATGGGGTCTAATGGTGAGTCAGGCCTAGTGAGTAGTAATCAGTTTGAAGAACTCTTGCAGGAACGTGACAAGCTAAAACAGCAAGTGAAGAAGATGGAGGAGTGGAAGCAGCAGGTGATCACAACTGTTCAAAACATGCAGCATGAGTCAGCTCAGCTCCAGGATGAGCTCCTTAAGCTTCAGGGTCGATTGTCTACAGATGGAGACTGCAACTCTAGGCTTCAGATAGACTACAATAGCTTAATTCATAGTTATGAGCAAAAGGAGAAGAAGTTGCAGAGCCTAAGCCAGGAGCTTGCAGAGGTCCAGCAAAGCATTGGGCAGCTCAGCAGTACCAAGAACCTGATATTGGACAAGTTGGACAGTGTACCCCCAGAATCACGCATGGTTGCAACAAGCACAGGAATGTTGCAAGTGAAAAGTTCTTCCCGTGGATGTTCATCAGTAGAGCACTTGAACCAAATAAAAGAACTACAGCAAGAAGTGGAACGTTTGAATAAAATATTGGAGGGGAAGGAGGCCACAATAATGGCACTGCAAAATAATGCTAAATTATCTGCTTCTCAGCCAATGAATGCTAATGTTGAAAAAAATATCCATGAAGATATGGCTCTGGAGATAAAACAAATGAAAGAAAAGAATGAAGAATTACAGAGATCATTCAGGGAAAAAGATCTTCTCATCAAATCAAAGAGTGATCAGTTGTCATCAGTGACAGGGTGCTTGAGGAACAAGGACAATGAAAATGAAGTTTTAAAGCAGGCAGTCACGAATCTGAAAGAAAGGATTTCGCTTTTGGAAACGGACATCCATAAGGCTCAAGAGGAGAATGATCAAATTATAGCCAAGTCGAGAGAAAAGGAAACTGAATTTCGAGCCCTGCAGGAGACTAATATGCAGTTCTCCATGATGCTGAGAGAAAAGGAGTTTGAATCAAATTCCATGAGGGAAAAAGCTTCTGCATTAGAAAAGCTGTTAAAGGAGAAAGAAGAGGTTAGTGCAAAACTCTTTAATTTTTTGCTTTGTAGGTGGAGCAGGTTTTAGAAAGAATTTGTAGCATGCTGAGTAAAAATACATTGGAACATTGCCATTCAGAATTGTTAGCATACAATATTTGTAACGAATTGCAAGATTAAATAACTAATGTTTTATTGTAGCTCTGTGTATATTTTCAGTCATGCAAGAACACCCAAATATTAGCCCTCACACCAATGTTTAAGGATGCATTGGTGTTGTCCAAGCTTTTTTATTAATGTTGCTTATTAACTTTCTGTGTCAGTAGTAATTATTTCTGTCTAGTTTTTGGGGTAGCTGTGCTGTTGAATGGATGGTAGTACTTGAGAACTGCAAAAATCACTAATCTGGACAATCATTGCCCTCAACACATTGAAAAAATTTCTGCCCTATTCCATGATGCCGACTTAAATTGTCCAATTTATGAATGAGAGCAAATCTTTATGCGTCAGGGATCTCCCTGGTGACCTGTATCACTGTTTTCCAATTGCTCATTAGAAGCTGACAATCTAAAGAGGTGTGAAAAAGAATTTCATAGTGCTTTATCCCTTCAGCATCAGTCTATCCTTGAGACCCCTCTAGGAGGCAGCAGGCTAAGCTGGTATAAGATTTTGTAAAGCTTCTAAATTTTACAGAGCAGAAATTATGTGTTTGTTGTCTGCCTACACTCACCTCAGTAGTTTTGTGTTTGACATAATCATGTAACTTCTGTGAATGATATTACTAGTTCAATTAACTACAACAAATGCAAAGCCAGTATCAGGAAAGCATCTGTCCTCTCCAAGGAAGTTGTTGAAGGGGGAAGGAGAATCTAGAACTTTGTTGAAATATCTTAAGAGCACATGTCCTTCATTTCTTTACTATTTTAAAAAAATAATTGCCAATTGCAACACTTAACTGCTGTTTTTGAAGTCATTTGCATTTTCCTGCTTGGTGGCTTTGATAATTTAAAAGAATTATGTACATACATCCTAGGGTGGTTCTATTTCTCCTCGGCCAAAAAGTTATTACTTAGATGTTAGTGTGTTAGAATTCCCTGGATTAAGCAGCTCCAGTGTGAATTTTGATGTAGTTTAAAGCAGAGGCCCTCCTCGATCTCCTCCTATACCCACTGATAATAACAAAATGGCCCTGGGATCCTTCAAGTGATCACCACAAGTTTGAATAAAATCTTTGTTGTTCTTCAGTTACTATTTCCACGTCAGCAATCAATTGGATGTTTCAAATAGTTAAAGGTGGGGAATATAATACTTTGAAAGGTTATGTTGTACCTTCATATTTTTGGGTAGCAAAAGAACAATTTAAAATGTGAAAATGTCATTACTAATAGTATGATTCCTTCTAATAGAATAAAGGGTGCAATTCTAGATTTTGTAAAATGACAAAAATGAGTTTAAAGAAGAAAGCCAAAACTTCATATACAGTAGTTCTACAGCTAGAACATAGTTTTTTTTTAAATTTTATCTTCCTAGCTGTGAACTTTGTTTTAGAATTGATCAGTTATTTTTCACAACTTGAAGGGGAAGACTGGTGAGTTAAATCAGCTGCTTAACGAAGTGAAATCAATGCAGGAACAAGCGGGGATGTTTCAGCATGAGAGAGACCAAGTTATGCTGGCCCTCAAACAAAAGCAAATGGAAACCACTGCGTTAGTGAATGAGGTAAGATAACATGGTTAAGTTCAAACATTATAGATGTAGTAAGGCATGTTGAGCGTGGCTGAAAGGATGTGACAGTTGCATGTGAGGAGCCAGGGTTTAAATCCAGTTCCAAAACAAAATATTGCAGATGCTGGAATGTGGAATTATAACTGAAAATGCTAGAAAGATGCAGCAGATGAGTCATCCCCCTACGGGAAGGGGGAACAAGAATGTTAATAGTTTGGATTGTGATAAAAGATTTATCAGCCTCCAACTATAGTTCTGTTTCTCTTTCCATAGATGCTTCCTGATCTGCTGAGTATTTTCAGCACTTTCTGGTTTTAATATTAAATCTAGCCCAGTTGTGCAAAGGAAATTCCATGCAAGTTTCATAAAGCATTCCCCAAGTAAATGTAAGCCCACAGCACCAGAACCAATGTACCCGGTACAGGCACCAGCTCTGTGGTACTTGCCATGTGGTATTTTAGTGCTTGTGTTCTTTTCACCTTTGTGAGCATGTTGCTCACTGAGAGTCTGAATTTGAACTGTCTATTCTAATTCTATCTTTTCTATTTGATGTTAATAGAAAAACTCTTCACATCTGGTACTGCATTACTCTCAACATTCACTCCATCCATGAATAGCGCATTGTGGCTTCCATGTGCCCCATTCAAAGTGCTCAGCTGTTACTTGCCTAGACTGCTCTGACATCCCCTCCGAAATCTGTGATCTCTACCAACGAGAGACCAGCAGGCATGTAGGAACAACACTATCTGCAGGCTCCCCTCCATACTATCCTGACTTATAGATATATTGCTGTTCCTTTTTTTTTTGCTGGGTCAAAATCCTGGAGCATGTGAAGTGCCTTCAACAAAATGATTTCCACAACTCAACGTGGCCTGTTGTTTGTTGATGGGTCGTGATCCAGGGTTAGGTATGAGGAGGTATCAACAATAAATGCTGATTTTTGACCACTTATTGTAAAATAAAAGAAGTCTTCATTCATTCCAGGTATATGTCAGTTGCTAGCAATGCTGGCATTTATTGTCTATCCCCAATTACCTCTGAACTGAGGAAGAAGTTAAGTCAATAACTTTGATGGATGTGAAGTCACATATAGCCCATAGGGGTCAGATGGCAGATTTGCTTCTCTAAATCCAGTAGTTTCATGACCACCTTTACTGAGACAAGCTTTTTACTTAAATACAAAGTATTAAATAAAATCTAGAACTTTAAGATTCCCCGGTGCCACAATGAGATTTAAACTCGTGTCTCTTGATCCATGTCTGGAATTCTGGCTGTTTGTTCAGTAACTTAACTACTGCATTAGCTTAACCCAGTATGCCTAATGGAGCATCATTCTGTAGCCTCATAATATGTTTCAAATGCTTTTGGTTAAAACAGACTTGCAATAAATAATGGGGATATAAGTTGCCACATTGGAAGAGCCATTTAGCATTTGTTGGCCTAAATCTGTTATCATTTAGCATTTGTTATCAGTAGGCACTAAAGCTATTCTAATGCATTGTTTGTGCCACTCACGTTCATTGTCCTGGGCTACTAGTAAGATTGAGCATCCTTTGCATTCAGTGTCTGAAAGACTTAAAAGAGAATTATAACTGTGCACTAAAGGAAGCTGACACTATCTTGTCAGATGTTGTCACCGTGAGGTTTACTTGGTGAAGAAGAGGGTCCAACAATGTAAATTTCAGGGAACTCCAAGATAATGGTGCAGGTGTAAGAAGGAAATCCATTGCTGAAAATAATCCAGCTATGAATGGTTAGATGAGAGCATAATCACATTAAGAAACTTTCTGAACTAGACAATGGAGAATAGATGTTGGGAAGAAAATCATATGGTGGACTGTATCAGATAGTGTTGAGAGAATGAGTGGAGATAATCTAGAAAATTTGGAGAGATTTAATTGTGGGAGGGCTGGGCACGGATCTTGGAATGAAAACATATTTTGTTCATTTTGGTCTAGTAATTCAAACTCGGGTAAAAGTTTGTAAATAGAGGTTAAAGAGTAAGGAGTTTAAACAGTGAGATGAAGATGATGGGTTTTCCCATCCTGAGGGAAGCATTTACAATTTAAAAAAATGAGAAGGGAAGTCGGGTGTTCAGCAACTGTGTAAAGTCTGTTGAGCACTTTTGTTCTGTCCGCCATAACAGCCAGGATCATCTGATGGCCAGCCATTTTAATCCCACTTCCCATTCCCACACTGACATGTCTGTCCACGGGCGCCTCTACTGCTACATTCAGGCCAGATGCTGGGTGGAGGAACAACACCTCATGTATTCTGCCTTGATAGTCTCCAACCTGATGGCCTCAATATCGAATTCTCTAACTTCCAGTAACCACTCCCCTTTGTTTTCCCTTATCCCTCTGGCCCCATAACCCCTTCTCTTTCCCCTCCCCTGCCCTCATAACCTGCCCATCAAACACACCTTCCTCCCTCTGGTTCCCCACCTCCTTCCCTTTATTTCATGGTTTGCTGTCCCCTCCTATCAGATTTCATCTTCTTCGGCCCTTTGCCTCTTCCACGCATCACCTGCCAACTTCTCACATCATTCCCACTTACCCCCTCCCCCACTTACCTATCTTTCCCCCCTCATCTGGATTCACCTATCTTGTGCTCCTCTCCCACCCCCCACCCTTCTATTCTGGCTTCTGCCCCCATTCCGGTCCTGATGAAGGGTCTCTGCTCGAACCGTTGACTGTTCACTTCCCTCATAACTGCTGCCTGACCTGCTAAGTTCCTTTGGCACTTTTTTGTGTGTTAAGTGAAAACACAAAACAAGTTTCTAACCAGATGGGCAGAAATCCTCTGAGAGAATACATTCATTGATGGGTAGTACGTAATACATAGCCTGCTTTGACAGCTTGCTGGGGGAGCTCTAAAACAAATCAACTTTTCCTTTTCATGTTTGTTGCAGTGTTTTTTGAGCCTCCTCAGATCTTTCAAGCTTTCTTTGAGGGGCACAGTTCTTCAGGGGTTAGAAAAACTGAAAAACCTTTTATTTTAAATATTCATCATCAACATTAAGTTCTTTCCAAGCACAAGCTCTAAAATAAGTTGCTGATTAATTTATGTCATTGAAGGTTGAATCTTGGTTAAGAACTCTCCCCAAGTTATATGGACTATGGGAAGTGTGTGATGGTATGTAGAGTTTTGGTAATATTACATAGATTCAGTTTTAATCTGGAGTTGCCACTGTTTGGTACATTCTGGTTTTGACCATGTATTTTTGCTGTCTACCACACCCCTCGATGATTGAGGCCTACTAGTGGACAGGTAAAGGATTATCACATCTTGTTGCAGTTAAGCACCATGCAGCTGGCAGCCACAGAATCCATTACAACCCAACTGAAACAAATTATGAGATGTCTGTAAGTGAGACCTATTAGAAAACATGGTTTATCAATTACAGGGACAACTTTTGTGACCTAGGTCTGGACATTCAGCATCAACTGGTTTTCAGATGTGTGCATTGTGCTGTCACATTTCAGGGTGTCTGCTGTTGCCGCAGTTGATTCAGTGAAGCAGAGAGTTGTGTAAATTGCTTGACTCAGAAGAATCTGGTTCTTTAACTTGAAAGCAGTTGACCACAAGTTCAATGACGAGTTACACGTTGGAGTGTATTTGGTTTCATTGCTCTCTGCTCTTGGGAGTTTGTGTTCTTTTCAATTAATACATGCCTCTATTTTCATGACATTTGCCATCATGAGAAAAGAAATTATTAGCAATCCTAACTTACACCCAGCATGACAGCAACCCCTGTTCTTCAGTTGCAGCATATGCGTGATAAGGAGCAACGTCTAAACCAGGAGTTGCAGCGACTGCGAAACCACTTAATTGAGATAGAAGAATCATACACCAAAGAGGCCTTAGCAGCTGAGGACCGAGAGACTGAGCTGAGGAGGAAGGTTACATTCCTGGAGGAAAAGTTGGCATCCTCATCTTGTGCTGTGGAAAGTGCAAGGTAGAAATGATCAGTTTTTGTAAATATTAGATTTTAAAATAGTGATTAATGTGGATAAGTTGCTTCCATGACTTTTCTGAGCTTTGCTTCACACTGAATCACTAATGGCAGTTGTATTATTGTATGAAACTTCTGATTGGGGTGACTTCTGTAGCATTGGTTAAGGTAGGTCTGAGGGTCAGTCAGCCTGCCGCTTTAGCAACTGCTAAGTATTTTCAGAAAGAAAGGAGGATAATTAGCACCATCCTTTTACCATAATAAGCTCCCTGTCACACCGCAGCATTTCTTTAGTGTTGGCCAGATTTATCCTTGTGTTCGGCTTGTACAAGGTCTAAAATCAGAGATATTGCTGCCAATTTAACCAAGACAATGCATTTTAGGGATAGTATTCCTTCAAGCAAAGAAAAGGAGAGACAACATTGCAAAGTTTGCTTGAAATTGTGAAAACTGCACATTTTTTCTGCATATCAGCAGTAGCATCAATGGAATTAATCAAAGCACATTGACAATGTATGAGCAGTTTCACTCTAAATGCGGTACCATCATTTATTAATCAGGCTGGTTGCTAATGGAAAATTAGTTGCTTAAGTTTCTGCCACTTGATTTATTTTCTGGGAAGCATAGGTGACTGCACAGTGACTGTGCTATTATGGATATAATTTCACATTTGCATCCAAACCATTTTATCCGATGGCATGTTATGTTTGAAAATCAGAAGACCATGCATTTCTTCCCAATAGCCACCAAGCCAGTCTTCAAGTAGAGTCCTTGCAAGAACAACTTCAGACCATTGCAAAACAGCGAGATGAAGCGGTGATACAGTTAAGTGCATCTCAAGAACAAGTGAAGCAGTACGCAATGTCACTGACCAACCTGCAGATGGTGATAGAGCAATTTCAACAGGGTAAGATTTTGTTCAAACCACACAAGTGATTTAGAAATGGGTCAAATCAGATAGGCGAATAAATCAAAGTTTTATATGTTCAAATTTTTCCAGTTTCCTTTGTACCTCAATCATTTAATTTCATTTCCTAAGATTGTAATCATTTGCAACACATAGATCTCTGTCAAGACAATTAAGTAGGCGAGATGATTTGAGGACTCCTCTTGAACCAGGCACTGAGGCAGAGATTGTATCTGTGGAATGACTCTCTCAATTTGCAATTTTATTTCTTCCCCCATCATCAAATTTATAACAAAACCCTGACTTGGCCTCACTTTGTTATTGCCACAAATTGCTTAATAAAGGATGCAGGTTTGTTCGCATTATTTCGTGGTGCAGTGGCTTGGGTCTGTTCACTCGCACCTTTTATCCCAAGTAAATTGCATGTGGAATAATCCACAGCTACTGATTTAGACCCCCCTGGTGAACTGCATTCTGATATGCATTGACTTTCATACAGAACCAACATTCTGCTTTCTAGACGACAGACATCTTGAATGTCAAAATTATAATTGAGTTAAACCAAATAAACATTTGGATGACTAAGTTCTCTAAGGTCAAATATCAGCCCATAGTCGGAGTCCTAAATTCAATTCTGACCTCTGGTGCTGTCTGTGTGGAGTTTGCTCTCTGTGACCGCATGAGTTTCCTTCGGGCGCTCTGGTTTCCTCCCATGTCCCAAAGACATATGGGTTGGTAGGTTAATTTGCCACTGTATATTGTCCCTCGGTGAGTGGTAGAATCTGGGGGCAGTTGATAAGAATGGGGAGAGAATATAAAATTAGAATTGCTGACACTCAACACTGACGCACCTCAAGGATGCGTGCTTAGCCCACTGCTCTACCCTCCTTACAATCATGACTGTGTGGCTGGGCACAGCTCAAAACACCATCTATAAATTTGCCGATGACACCACTGTTGTTAGCAGAATCTCAGATGGTGACAAGGAGGTGTACAGGAGTGAGGTAGATCGGCTGGTTGAGTGGTGTCACAACAACAACCTCGCACTTAACGTCAGCAAGACCAAGGAATTGATTGTGGACTTCAGGAAGGGGAAGTCGGGAGACCACACACCAGTCCTCATTGAGGGGTCAGCGGTGGAAAAGATACTTGGGCATCAGCATCTCAGAGGATCTATCATGGGCCCAACACGTTAATGCAGTCATGAAGAAGGCACTACTTCATTAGGAGTTTGAGGAGATATGGTATGTCACCAAAGATGACATACCATATCTCCATAGATGTACGGTGGAGAGCATTCTAACTGATTGCATCACCGCCTGGTATGGAGGCTCCAATGTCAAGGATCGAAAGAGGCTGCAGAGGGTTGTAGACTCAGCCAGTTCCATCACGGTCACAACCCTCCCAACCACCAAATACATTTTCAAGATGTAGTGCCTCAAGAAGGTGGCATCCATCATTAAGGAGCCTCACCATCTGGGACTTGCCCTCTTCTCATCACTGCCACCAGGGAGGAGGTACAGGAACCTGAAGACCCACACTCAACATTTCAGGAACAGCTTCTTCCCCTCTACCATCAGATTTCTGAATGGTCCATGAACTCTACCTCATTATTCCTCCTTTGGACTATTTTTATTTGGTAACTTATAGTAATTTTTTATGTCTTTGCACTTTACTGCTACCACAAAACAACACATTTCACGACTTATGTCAGTGGCAATAAATCTGATTCTGAAAGCCTGAAAAAATGGTATTAATATAGAATTAGTGTAAATGAATGGTTGGGCAGACTCATTGGGCTGAAGGGCACATTTACATGCCAAATCTATCCATCACTCTGTTTAAATAATTTTTGAAATGAGCCCCATTCAGCCAAGACTAGCAGAGATATGGTTATTAGAAGAGCACTGAAAGCCAGGGCCTACAAACCACAAACACACATGGTAACTGAAATAAGTAGATTTGTCACTCTGGAAGGACCAGCCTAAATAAACCACAGACATTCAAAGTCGAAGGATAAATCTTTAAAAATATATGAGCTAACTGGGAAATATTTACAGAGTCACATAGCACAAAAACAGGCCCTTTAGCCCATTGTGTCTGTGCCAGCCTTCAAATACCTCTGTACACTAATCCCATTTTGCAGTGCTTGGCCCATTGCCTTGTATGATATGGTGTTTACCTGCACCACCACCCCCTCAGGTAGGACATTCTTGATTTCAACCTTCCCCTGGGTGAGGGGAAAAGTTATCCTCTGCTCCCCTCTAACTCTCCTACCCTTCAACTTAAACTCTTCAGTACAGACAAACAAAAATGTCACCCTATATGATTCTTGACCACGAGTGAAATATATTGTTAATGTCAAAGGGGCTTTTCTGGTCACATAGCTGGTGCGATTCCTCACCATTAAAATTACCATGAGCACAAGTAAAAAGATTTATAGTATTTACTAAATTGAGCTTTGAAATGGAAAATAATTAGTAGGTGATCTATGGTAATTGTAGTGCTTGTAAACAAGTGATAATATTTCAATGATGCAGTCATGTTGTAGAGTATCAAAGCATCAACACATCACACAGATGTCACTGCATCATTTCTCTTGTAATGTACAATCTGAAATGCCATCTCCTTTCATCACATCCCCTGGCTCCCCCAATATAATTAATATTTCTCTTTTAAATTTTCCCCATTTTTCATAGGCACCAAGGTATGATTCAGTGCATATTTTCCGATTCTATTGTGCAGGTGGATTTTGTCAGTCCATGTGTGTCAGCAACATTGCAACCATTTTCGTAATTCTTAGATTTGTTTATCACAGGTTTTAAAAGGAGAAATCTAAGTATTGTTATATTAACAGGAAGCAAGGAGGGTTGATACCTGTTGCTGGAATTAAAGATTAGTTGAAATCAGTCAAAAGCACATAAATTAGTGGAATGGGGTGGTCAGGAGGCAGTTGCAATTTAGCACGGCTCAGTGTAGGGCCAGTATTTCCAGAGGAAATATGTTAAATGATGGATAAACAGCAAGACCCAGAGCATAAATCGTGAAAGTGCAATTATTGATCGATCAGACCGGGGAGTATAGTAACGGGAGCAAAGAAATTGCTTCAGGGCACATTTCGAGATGTTATGTAAAAAAGCTCATTAAGGCCATGGAGTACAGCAAAGCAAAGACTTAACAGGTTTGGGATTTAGTGCCATGGCAGGGATCAATTTCAAATCCACATGGTGTGAGAAGAGGAGGAAGGAAAAATACTCTGTACATGGGTTTGTTGCAATACAGACTATGGTTGAGGGAGAAATTAGAGTGTAGGAGAAAATTGCACATAGATATGAAACTGAAGGAAATGCAGGGTTGATAGAAGATTGAAATTAGTTTTGGATTACACTAACAAAGAACCAATGCAAGCATGATGGGCTGAATGGCTTCCATCTGTACCGTTCACTTTTATAGTTCTCTACATTTTATGATGTGGATCATTGTAAACAAGGTCCTCTAACTTTTTCTTTCCTTTTTGTTACTATCATGTGGGATATTGAAGCCAAATGTAGCACCTCCAATATCTGATTGGGGTCAGTTAATTCATTGGAAAGCAGGGCTTCAATATTTGAACTTAATTGTTGTAATTAACAATGTTTTGTTCTCCACAGTAACCTCTCATTGATTTAAAATTCTCTGGTATGATTTTTTTTCCACCCCATTTTCTTCGATGACAGCTTGCTAGATGTCTTTCATTTTCTGTTAATAGTAAGTGTCAGATTTCTGATCCTGCATTATAGTAATAAATTCAATGCTAATTGTGAAGATGGGCTTTGCTCATTTTATACATATTTTCTGTGCCAATATGCAGAGGAGAAAGCAATGTACGCAATCGAACTGGAGAAATATCAGAAGGACACTGCAGAGTGGAAAAAGAAAGCATTAAGTCTTGAGAAAGCAGTCACAGAATTAGAGGTAAGGGAAATATTTGTCAGTGTTTTGTAATCAGGTGCAAGTATAATAGTGTTATGCAATAGAAAGTGAGTTTCTCTGTAACTCACCATCAGCTATTTTGTGAGATACTACATCAGTGTCTGATACTGTAGTAATGCTAAAGATCACAGAATATTTTCTTTGCACTTAACAACAGGTTTGAATGCACTAAATGTGCATATTCAATAGTGGTTGCAGATTGTACTCTGCTTCTGAAATTCAAAACCATTGACTTCAGTGGAACCACTTTTTAGAAGAGGAATACAACACAGCTACGATTAAATATGCTTTTCATGCAACCGATGGGAGGCTAGTTTCAACACCTAGGTGTTCCTTGATTCAGTTTATGAACACGTATGCAATGGCATCTGAAGCTGTGAGGAAGACAAAGCATGCCAAAACACATCTTCACAGCTCAATCAATGAAGGAGAATAGTGGAAAAGTATGAAGGTATTCACTGTAGGAAGAATACAAAAACATTTTTTCTTAAAATGTTGAGGAGCTAGTAAATGTGGGTGTGTGGAGGGATCTTGGTGTGTGATTTATGAAGCTTTAAAAAAAAATTAAAGTATAGCAAGCATTTAGGAGAGAGAATGCTATGTTATCCTTTTTATTATAAAGAGGTTAGAGTATAATTGTAAGGAAGCTGTGCTGTGATTTTGATGAGACCACATTTGGAGTACTTGGCAGTTTATACTTGCCTTGGTATAGCATAGATTCACCAGATTGATCTAAATCTTTGGAACACTGTATCCAACACTAACTACTGTGGGAAAACCTTCATCAGAAGGACTGCAGCGGTTCAAGAAGGTGGCTCACCACTGCTTTCTCAATAGCATTTAGGGCTGGGCACTGAATGCCCGGATCCCTAAAAATGAAGCGATTTATATATTTTTTAAAAATTGATGTGGATGACTGGAGGACAACAAACACAGCCACCTCTTTTCAAGAAAGACAGCAGGGAAAAGTCTGGTAACTATAGACCTGAGAGGCTAGCATCAGTGATATGGAAAATACTGGAAATGATTAATGATCACTGAGAAAGAGTGGGGACTACTCAAAGACGGTGAACATGGCTTTATCAGGAGCAGATCCTGTCTGACCAATTTGATTGAATTCTTTGAAGAGATAGTAAAATGTGTCGATGAGGCTTAGGGCAGTAGGTGTGATTTACATGGTCTTTAGCAAGCTCTTTTGACAAGGTCACATATGAGAGATTGGGTCAAAAGGTTAGGGCTCATGGGATATAGGGCAAGTCAGCAAACTGGATCCAAAATTGCCTCTGCAATAGGAGGCAGAGGGTGATGGTAGAGAATTGTTTTTAAAATTGGATGTCTTTAACTAATGGTGTCCCATGAGGGTTGTTGCTGGGACCTTGCTATTTGTAATTTACAGGAATTTCTTGGATGTGGATGTGGGAGGCATAATCAGTAAAATCAAGGATGACATGAAGATTGGCAGAATTGTTGATCATGTGGAAGGTAGTTTAGGCTGCAGAGAGAGGTACTGAAAAAAGACAGCTGGAACTTAATACTGAAATAAATGAGATGATGTATTTTGGGAGTACTAATGAGACTAGAGGAAGAGATTTAGAAGTGATATGAAGAGGACCTCCTTCACCCAGATGCTTGGAATGTGTTGGAATGCACTGCCTGAGAGAGTGGTTGAAGCTGGGTCACTGACAGCATTTAAGGAATGTCTAGAATTGCTTAGGTATAGAAGGCTATGAACCAGGTACTGGGAGATGGAATTAATATGGAAGGGTGCCTGCTGATCAGCGTGAACAAATTGGACTGAATGGCCTGTTTCCATGCTGTACAATTCTTTGACTCTGTGGTGGCAGATGACTTGTTAAGGCCATTGCTGAACTAGACTTTTTTTAAATGACAATTTGCTAAGTTCATGATCACCATTGCTTGTTTTCTGTTCCCAGTTAACTAAAAACATGAGTTTAAGTTTTCAAGCCGATTTGATTGCTTATTGCTTTCCTCTTGCTGCAGGAGCACTTGAAGGAAGCAAATGCTGCTTTGGATTCTGCTTCAAGACTAACTGAGCAGTTGGATCTCAAAGAGGAGCAGATAGAAGATCTTAAAAAGCAAGGTAATTCATTATTTTGATCCTGTAAACTAATTTATTAGAAAGATTCTCCATATTTATCTCCTTAAACTCAATCTTTGCAATTAAAAGTAAATCATAAGGAAAAGACAAATGTCTGTAAGATTTGCATATTGATCTAGGCATAAAATTTACTTCGGTGGTAGCACACTTATCAGAGTTCATTAACTTTAGTACAAAAAATGTCATGAATATAAATATACAGTACGTCATCTTGGCTGTAGGTCATTGAAATCTCAGACATTCACGGCAGTTTGTTTAAAGCACCTGCCAATACCACTACCATTTGATACTGTTATTGATGATACTTTGGGCCAAACACAGTTGCACAAGATGATAATTTTCAGAGCTAGCATTAGTTAATGCGGACTTCAAATAATTTTAATTTAGCCTCACCATATTAGCTACTGTGCATCTGACAGTAGCAATTCTGCAGCAAAGTGCTAGTTTTTCCTCCTTTGCTGTTGGAAGGGTTTGTAGGCTCATGCAATGCCATTAGAAGCTCATTTTACTGTTGTCACTGTTAGGCAGTATAAAGAAATCTATATTAGCTGAAGTAGTTGCAGCTCCTGTTCTTGAGGTTTCCAACATAAGACATCCTTCAGTCACTGCAAAACAATGCCTATGTGTTTTGATCCCAATTCTTTCTAACAGTCTCTTTAAAACCCACTTCTTTAATGAAACTTTGATCACTTGCCTTGATGTATGATGCCTTTTTGCTAATACCATCAATTGCCTTTTACTGTTTTGCTACGTTATTGTCCTAGGTGGTTATGTCAGATGTAGAATCAGCCAAGTTTGAAAACCTGGCCAGCACACTCTTAACCTGATGGAGA
>JAUZTB010000001.1:132383269-132397446 GCA_034780895.1 Rhynchobatus australiae
GATGCCAATTTTAAATATTCAACTCACTAATGCCAGATTATGGTTTACTCTTTGTAAGTGTAATCTGGAAATTCCATAGCAGCTAATACAAAATAGAACTTAATTTGCTAGGAATTCAAATCAAAAATTGACTTTTAATGTTATGGCTTTGGCACTTTTCAATGTTTTGCTTTACATATGACTAAAAACTGGCATTTGTAGCAACAGCTAATCAAATGACATTTTATTGTTGCATATCCCAAGCCAGTAAAGGGACCAATAAGAAGAAAAAGATGGGCAAATTTTAAATTTTTGGGAGGGAGAAATCAAAATGGGTGTAGCCTACTCATGGATAGAAAAGAATGGTGGAAGGATGAAATAAACAGTAGGGGAGTATTTATACTGGATGTACTGATAAGCTAATTGGTGTGACGTAGGCCTTAAAATGGCATTACTAAGCAAGCTGCAAATATAAAGACTGAGGTGGATTAAAATGCCTTTGAATCACCAGCTACACAAGGATTAAACAGTTTAATTGAACCACAGGTATTATTTTTAACATAAACATGGGAGTCATCTAATTGGCTTGCCTGTGAGTTTTAGGGAAATATGCATTACCCCATTTGAAAGTTTTCAATAGTTATGCAAATTAAAAGTCAGCAAGGTGTGATGTTTTGGCCAACATGGCAAGGACTGTTATGTAGAACACATTATTTTAAGTGGATTGCGAGAAATAGAAAAGCTCATCAATGTGTATTATTCAATGTAGGTTCTATATCATTGAGATTTGTTAACTTAATTTGTTATTGCTTTATCAACTTGTCTCTTAGGTCCATTTTATAAAAAATTTGCTGAATAAATTGTTCACTCGCAAGCTTTATAAACCAGAGCTGTTGTTTATAGTTGTACATTAAGCTCTTTTACACAATTGATAGGAAGGATTCTCAACGTTCTGTCACTTTTTTTTAATTTTGGAAGTCACTTTGAATCTTTTAGAGTTCCGGGAGTGATGTTTTCACTCGGATCTTTTCTGACCTTTCTGTTTTACCTTCTCTCTCTCTCTCTTCACCTGTTGAAGTAGAATAACAAAAAAATGGTAAGTAAGTTGAAGTGTGGTGTGTTCATTTCACTTTATTTTGGTATTGCAATCAATTTGTTCCAAGTTTGCGTTGAAATTTCCTTTCAGTTAACATTTTGCAATTATTTCTCTAAAATAAGACAGCATTTCATTGATTTATGTTCCCTTTTGCCTGTTCTGTTCCAAGTTTCAAAGTATGGGTTAGACAGACTTTCCTTTGGCAGAATGTTGATTGAGTTGTGCATTGAATTATAGTGAAAGAAGGCAGTCATATGCTACATCAGGTGCTAAGTAAAGTTGAGAAGCTGGCAAGAAAAATAAGGGTGTGGTATCCAATTGCTGTTGCATACCCTGCTCATGCCAGTTGCTGACTAGGAATGAAAGGGACAATAATTAGCCATTCATCTATGGAATGTTGTATTGCTATTCAGCAGGATTGGGAATTTGGAAATTTGTCATTCTGGGGATTTAAAATGGTTTTATCAAACTTGGCAATTGAATCAAAGTTCTAAATCAAATTCAAGGATCATTATGTTTTATGATAGTCAATCAAGGAATTGCAGATGAGGTAAAGTTTTGGAAAGTTTAAAGGTTAGTGATGGCATATATATATTTACGGTAGACACAGAGTGGTACTTGCAAAATGTTGTATTAATTCCTGCTAGGCAGATGTTGTGGAGTCAAGGATCTTATCCAAATGAGGAAGATGATAATAGTTACATTATGGCCACATCATCAAGTGGTCCTTCACAAGACTGAAACAAGCGCATAATTGTTGGTTGAATAATGATAGAAGATGAGTAGATACTTGAATAACAAATGCCTTTGTCTTGATAAAAGTCATTAGATCCCAGAATTGAGTTTTTGGTCAGGCTCCTGAATGGGAATGATTTACAAAAAAAAATTGCTGTCTTTAATTCTTAATGCCCCTTTCAGGTTTAGTGTTTCGTGTTGCAGCATGAATTTGCCACTATTTTGTTTTGCTTTGAAGCATGTATTTAAACTGATATTACCTATGTTTTTGGTTGGGGCTCCAGATTAACACCATTTTGTCAGATGGAACAACTACTTCTGTTCTTTCAGTGGCATTGGAATGTGGCTGCTCAGGTGGATCATTTGATGCATTCCTAGATAAATGGACATTCACAAGAAGCCAGCGTGTGAATTCTATCTGAAACCGATGCTGTGCTCTTGCACACAATGTACATTGAATCTTGCATCAAGTATTTTAATGTTCTTGCTTGAACAGTGCTGTCACGTACATTGCCAGAATTTAATATATAATTTGGCCAAAAATTAACCACTTTGATGAAGCAATTTCTGTGATTCTGCAATCTTATAAATATTAGTTAAAATTCTTTTCTATTGTGGAGTAACATTTCTGGTGCATGACATGCTTTCTACTTTGCACTAGTCAACATTTCAACATCAATATCCAGTGAACTGTCTGAGCATGACTAGTGTGAGGTATTGCATCATTAATTTATGCTTCCTGGACTGTGCTTTGTTCTCATGCAGAGAACTTTTTGCACTGACATTCTGCAAACTGCCTTGAGCAAATGTCTGTATTTGTAGTTTAATACTTGCCCAGTTTCTATAAGCTGGCTGAACGCACAATTTAAACTTCAATTCTTTGGACATCAAGCTATCAATTCACTGTCAACAGAAGTTTGTTTGTAAAATTGCAAGTTTTGAATAGAATTATCTGTCTGAGATTGCCAGCATCTATACTTTTATTTGCTTCACAGACTGTCTGATGTGTTCTGTTGTGAATTGGGCTCTGAACAATAGGCCTGGTTTTCTTTAGGCCAGTCATGCAGTATCTCTGAGCTCACCAAAAGGTCATGGGCAGGATGTAACAGTTTCAATGCAGAATCTTGCTCCCTCCCCACCCCCAAACACCAGGTAGTTGTGCAACAAGATGCAAATGGTGAGTTAAGTTTTTAGCAGTTCACTGCGACTGAGGCCAAATAATCTCAGTGAACACATTTGTTTTAAATGAGAGATCTAGGTTATTAAGCTCCATGTTTGGCAAGTCCCTAACAAAACCAACATTTCAACAACATACAAGAAACTGCATGCAGTACTTCCCATTGCATTGGCTGTAGAGATGTGGGATTTTGGACTACTTGCAATCTGAATAAGGGTCATAGAATTAACATTATCTTGGGACTTCTTGACCAGGGAAGACAAACTGTGGGCCTCAAATTCACCCATTCATTGCCATTATGCAATCACTACTTTCTGCACATGTGCAATGAGTGAAGGGAAAGTTGTATCAATAATTGAAACATTTTTTTTGCACTTGATCTAAAAGGGTTCTTGTGGGTATGGTCCCTGGCTGAAAGACCTTTTTAAAGTATTGGAGGGAATCTTAGAAATTGAAGGATCTTCTCTTATTTTGGGTTCGGGGAGGGTGGGTAAATAGTTTGAGCTTGTGGAATCTAGATGTCTTGTCCATATGCTGGAGTGTATTCTGATACTTTAGGTTTGATTTCACAATTTTTTCCCCAAGTTTTTAGTGCTGATATAACCCTTGTCCTCTTGGATTCACTGTCTTCTCTCAACTTCTCCCTCCATATTAATATCTTGATATGATCAACAGCTGCAAGTTCTCTTTTTATTTTGTTCCGCATAATGGCCCAGGCCACCTTCCTCCTATTGGCCAAATTGCTTGCACATTTATGAAATCCTCCATTTGACATGCATGATTTCTGAAGTTGCTAATATGCTCAGCTGTTCTGTAATAGCCACCTTTTGATTCCTTTGGCCCCATGAGCCCTTCACATTCTGTAATCTTGGTCACTATCTGGAACTATGTATCTAGTTTCTAAAGATATGGTTGTGAGCATTTCTGGCATACATGTAACTTCAGTGTTTACTAATAGTTACCTGGACCACCCAGGCACCAAGTCTGGCCTACCCATATTCCTCCCTCCTGTTATTTTGGATTGTAATGCTGAAGTGGGTTACTTTTCTCCTCTACTAAGCCCTCTCTCAAGCATCTCCCTCTCCCCGATCCCTGTTGGCTCCTCACCAAGCATTGAGTTCGTAGACTTTGATCCTCAAAGCTGAAACAGTCCCTTCATTGAGCCCCCCTTTCACAGTCCAGTTTTCCATACTGCACTAGTTCTTGACCTATCCATCTCCAAATTTTTGTGTATGTGAGCTTTTCAAGCTTGATCCATCTCCTCCTGTTTTGATGCTATTATCACCAATGTTCCTTTCTGGCTACCATGTATGCTGACGTATTTCGGTCTGTCTGATTTATTGTCCCTTTGTCGAGGAAAACTTCACATTTTTCAAAAAATCTATTATCTGGACCTCGCAGTCTACTACCTCATTTCTAAAGTTCTTGAATGTGACATTTTTGGCTTTGGTTTTAAATTATGAAGTTAAACTTTAAGTTGAAGCAAGCCAATGGCTTGCTTAGTGTAGGTGTTCTGAGAATTCAGTGAATTTCCTTAATTTTTGAAATATGCTGGAAGTTTTTACAACTTAGCAGTGATGTTTCTAAATTGAACTAATTCAATTTTTTCTTCCCAAAAAATGTGATAGCAATCTTATTTTTGCTCTTTTTTTTGCTTCCTTTCACAGGATCTCATGGTGGGTGATGAAGCTAGTGAATTGCGTTCTATGTTAGAGGTTAATTATCCCATGGAAAATGGCATAGTGCGAAACTGGGATGACATGAAGCATCTGTGGGATTATACATTTGGCCCAGAGAAGCTAGATGTGGACTCAAGGAATTGCAAGATTCTTCTGACAGAACCACCAATGAACCCTACAAAGAACAGAGAAAAGATAATAGAAGTAAGAAAGTTCGTGGAGCTGACTTTTGGGATTCTCTCCCAAAACCCATCTTGCCTTGTGATCTTAAAGTTCTTCTCACCAAAATTTGGTCCTTTTCCTGGAAATCTTATGGATAGTATTTTTCATTTGTTCCTCTTAAGTAGCTTAGGATGTTTTTCCTGCATTGATGTTTCAAAGAGATGTATTGTTCTTTTGTAGATGGGGAGGGGCAGTAGAGGAGGAATGGAACAGGCGATTCACATTTCAAAACCTTTCTTTTGTTTCATCAGTTACATCTTTTGCAAAAATTATTGTACTTAGGTGCTTGTATGCTGTTTGTGTTGCATGGGAAGATGTGGTTTCCAGTTGAGAAGCTTTGCAGGGAGAGATGAGATTGTGGGGGGAGAACTGGAAGAGGGAGGAGCAATGCACATTCAACCTGAGAAATGGAATATGATTTCTTCCAAGGCAGTAAAAAAAATAGCAAGGTCATTTATAAACATCAGCAACAGGTTCTTTTATTTTCTTTAGAACAGTTTATTGGTACTCTAATTGTGATTTAATATTTCCACTTTTAATGAAAATTTGAGTTAATGGGTTAATATATTTAACATTACATTTTTAATGAATGTGTAATAAATGATAATGCGTGCAAACAGCTAATCCAAATTACATTTGAGGAGCTGGACTCAAATATTTTATATTGGTTGGGTCCTTTTTACATGGTACAGGAAGGTCTTCAAAGTACTGATCATCACTGCAAGGGTTTGGATTTGTCCTAAAGCTGGATGTTTGCAGCATAATTATCTCAGCTGGTCTCTTTTACTGAGCCTGGATATTAGGAGTTTTCTCTTGAAAGTTGTGGAAAAATAAAACTTTTGTGGGCTGTTCTTAGTGGTAATTTTTATCTAAAAAGGAGAAAAAGGCAGCTTTGGCTCAGAGCTTCCTGCAGCTGTAAGATGACTAAATTTAGTAGTTCTGGTGCTGATCTCACTAGAGTTAATTACTCATTTCCTGGGTTTGAGGCCCTTGAAATCCTGGTGGCAAATCAGTGGTCAGTATGTTTTTTTTAACATTAACTTCTAAATATTTTGCCTGATTGATCACAGTATTCAATGAGTCAGAATCTCTACAGATCACTAATAACTTGTGTGCATCAAAAATGGCTTTCATGCCAAAAAAAACTTGTCAGTTACATGAATATTATAAACATTATTCAAATGTTATTCTGGCATTTAATGAGGTTGAAAGCCAGTAAGTTACCTATTTAGACCAACTGTAAATTGTCATTTGTGTTACTTTTTAGTTCAGTTACCTGACAAAAGATTACTTTTGTTACAAACATGTGCTGTGAAATGCCTGAATAGGAAAGAAACTGAGTGCCTACTACACACACTTTTCTGTGCAGGTGAATGAAGTTAGCTATCTTGGTTGGATATTGAGTCACATGAAAACCAGTCTTGGAGAGCAGATAAAATGTTTGAACTGTGGGTGAATTTGTAGCCTAAAATCTGGTTGTGTACCTTCTGGGGTTTGATCTGGAAAATGCTGACAATTTCCTTGAATAGAACAATACTGCCCTGAACAGTGATTTTGTTTTTCCCCACTGCCATCAAACTTGGCATCTGCCTGATTATTGGGAGCTGAGGTAAAGAAACAATAAATTGATATAAACGCTAGTTATTTTGTGGATGCCCCAGTGGAACAAAATCATTGTTGACCAAAAAATTTTTCCACCATAGTTCCTCCTGTCTCTCTAAATGCATCTTTATCAGTTTCTTGAACAGGGATGTCAAAAATTTAATCAACTTGCTGAGTGGAAAATTGCATTTGTATATTTACATTAAAGTATGGAATTGTTGTTTGCTGGAAAGATTCTGCCACACTGTAACATGTCTATTTTCAAACATCTGAAGATTTTTAATTATAATTAAATCTATTTCAATACAGTGAGTACACAGTTTTAAATGAAGTTAAGTATTTGTCATGGAAGTTGATCTATTTCAGTTTTTTGGATTAAATGGGGGCATTTCTTACCAATGCTTCATGGTGTGGATATCTCATTTAAGCACGGTACTGAGCGTAGTATGGCTCTACAGTGGAAAACTTCCATATATCAGGTACATGTGTATGGTTCACTTTCATTTGAATTCACAGAGATTTAAGGAAACCAGTACTATTAAACAATAAAATATCGTGAATAACTTTATACCAGCAAAATATTTGCCTCTTATTTATAAAATGAGGAGATGCCTTATTCTTAAATGAGTACCTTTTGCACAGAAATTGGTAAAGCAGCAGCTGACCTTTAAGGTTTTGGCAAATTCTCCTATGTGAAATGTTGTGAGACGAAGCGTGGATATCTCAGGATAAAGGCATTCCAGCTGGTTTAATAATCTTACAGAAATAAGCTACATCTAAGTGGCATTTGTTTCAAATGAGCCAAAGGCATTTATTCATTTTCTTGATTGATTGAGCATTATAGGTTAAATCATTAAATATCTATTCAGTGTTAAAATGCAGACTTTTCATGTGTTGAAACTTGGTTTGTCAATCAAGATTGTTGGGCAGCTTGCTTCATTCTTTCTACTTCAGATCACAAGCCAAGGCATTCTGTAATGCCTTTGGTTACTCAGTGGTAAAATATTCAATGAAACATAAACCAGAAAAAATGTTGAGGGAGTTGGGCTGGTAGACAGGGAGAAGTGAAAAATCTCAAGGTGAACATGAAGTGGTGTTAATCGTACAATAGGGTTTAGTTTAATATTAGTTTTTGCTTTGTACTGAACTAAAGACTATTAAACTAACCTTTAGTAAACATGCACAAAAATAACATTACTGTCTTCCTCACCCCGTTTGGACCTGACATTTTTTGTGCACGGAACAAGTGGGAACTTTCCTGTATTTTCTCTAGTTTCTTGTGGACCATATTCAGTTTGAACTTCATCTCCATGTATTTTTAATGTTACTGGACCTCATTTATAGAGCAGTCAATTAGCTGTTGCCTTTATCTACATTGTTAATAAGGGCAACAGCTAATTCACTTGGTCTCATGGAGAACACACGAACTCCACACAAGCAGCACAGAAGGTCAGGACTGAATCTGGGTTGCTGGAGCTTTCAGACAGCAGTTTTACTATCTGTAGCACTACTGCTCCTAAATTCTAATGGTTAATGGCATTCTCCAATAATTGCTGGTTCCCCTAGAGCATTTTTTAAAAATTAGTTATGCTTGGAGTCATAAAATCACCAAGCATAGAAACGGGCCCGATGGCCCACCATGCCAATGCTGACCAACATACTTATTTATGTGCCAGCATTCATTATCTATTCTATCATGAGGTGGCGGTGGTGAGCCTCTGCAGTCCATGTCACGAAGGTACTCTTGCAATATTGTTCAATGAGAATTCCTGAATTTTAACCTGGCAGCTTTGAAGGAATGGGACTTGTATTTTTGAGGCAGTATAGTGTTTGCCTTGAGAGGAATTCGCAGGGTATTGTGTTCTTATGCTGTTCTCATCCTTCTACGTGACAGTTTATGAATGTTGAAAGTGCTGTTTGAAGAAGCCTTGGTGAATTTCTGTAGTGCATCTTGTAGGTGGTAAACACAGCAGCCGTGGTACATTATTGATGGAAGAAGAATGCAAAGGTCAAAATAAAATAGAGCACATAGTTCAAAAAGGGGAGTAAGTACAGAGCAATCTTGGGGATATATGTGCAAGGTTCATTGAAAGTGGCAATTCAGGTTGAGGGAAAAAAGACTGAGTTGAAGCATAATCTACAAGAGCAAGAGGCCATGATGACCCTTTATAAAACACTGGTTCAGTCACATTCTTGCCCATTCAGATAGCTTGTTGGTGTTCAGAGGAACCTAGTTGTATGTTGGTGGAAGAACACACAAAAACCTCATGGAAATTTTGGAGGTTGCAAATCTGAGGCAAGTGAGGAGCCTGAAAAATTATCATTATTTAAAAAAAATTACATTGGAGGAATCAATGAGGCTGAATAATGATAAATCCCCAGTACCGTAGGGTTTTGTAGGTGTTGCCTGTAGTGGATGCCTTAGTTGTGATCTTTGATCCTAGAATCATTCCCACAAAGTGGAAGCATGCAAATGTGACTCCACTGTTTATGAAAGGAGGAAGAGAGAAAATAGGGAACAATAGACCAATTAGCCTGACGTCAGGCTGGAAAGTATTATCAAGGGACTGTTAACAGGGCACTTGGAAAATAATAATCAGATCGGGCAGAGTCGACATGGTATTGTGAAGGGGCAAATCATGTCTGAAAGATCTGTTAGAGCTTGACGTTGTAACTAGCAGAGTAGATGAGCAAAAGCCAGTTGATTTGCTGTATTCTGTCTTTCAGAAGGGCTTAAATTCACACAGAAATTAAACAAAATTAGATGCAGGGTTTCGAACCGAAACGTCAATAATTCCTTTCCACTCACAGATACTGCTCAACCTGCTGAGTTCTTGCAGCAGATTGTTGCTCCAGATTCCAGCATCTGCAGTCTCTTGTGTCTCCAAAATTAGAGTGCATCCTTTTTGGATGGTAATAAACTGGCTTAGATTGAGTGTTCGTTAATGAATAGAAAACAGAAGGCATAAATGGTCATTTTCAGATTGGGAGGCCATGACCAGTGGGTGCTGTAGGGATTGTTGTGGGAGCCCCAGCCGTACACAACCTGGATCAATGATTTACTTGAGGGGATCAAGTGTAATGTGTCCAAGTTTTCTGATAACACAGAAGCTAGGTGGCAATGTGAGCTGTGAAGAGATGCAGAAAGAGTTTGCAGTGATGTAGATAGGCCATGTAACTGGGGAAGGGCATGGAACATGGAATATAATATGGAAAATTGTGAGGTCATTCATTTTGATAGCAAAAGAAAGAAGGCAGAGCATCGAAGTACTGAGTGACTGAAAGGTGTTGGTGTTCTCTGGGACCCAGCAGTCTTTCTGCCTGAATTGATGAAATGTAATATGTAGGTTTGACAACTAGTTATGAAAGCAAGTGGTATATTGGCATTTATTGCAAGAGGGTTTGAGTACAGGAGTTGAGACATCTTGCTCCAATTATGTAGAGCCCTGGGGAGACCACGTATTGAACATTGTGCACAAGTCTGGGCTTCCTACCTCAAGAATGATGTACCATTGATCGAGGGAGTGCAACAAAACTTCATCAGATTGATTGTTGAGGTAGTCAGTTTGTTGCTTGAGGAGACATTAACTAGACTAGGCCTATACTCTCTGGTTTAGAAGAATACGAGGTGATCTTATTGAAGCATACAGAATTCTTGTGGGACTTCACAGGAAATTCATGTTTTCCCTCCCTGGGGTATCCAGAACTAGGGAGACATAGTGTCAAAATGCAGAGTTGGACATTCAGGATAGAGATGAGAAGAAATTTCTTTGCTGAGATTGCGGTGAGTAAGACTCTCAAGATGGAAATTAATAGATTTTTAAATACTAAGGGAATTGAAGGATATGGGATTAATGCAGGGATGTAAAAGATTAATGATGATCTTACCGAATGGCGGAATAGGTACAAGGGCCAAATGTCCTTATTCAACTTTGTGTTTTATTTCACAACTGAAGTATCTGCATTTAGATCTGGGAATACGTGGAGATTTTGGAGAGGGTAGAGAAGAGATTTACTAAAATAATTCCAAGAATGGGAACTCTTTTTTTCCTTTTACAGATAGGCCAGAGAAGGTGAGGTTGTTCTCCTTGAAACAGAATGTTGTGAGAAGATCTGATAGAGGTATTAAAAATCATGAAAGCTTTACACAATGCAGCTGGAGAGAAGCTGTTCCCATTAGTGGATGGGTCAAGAACTGATGGACATAGAATAGAGGTGATTGGCAAAAGAACCAATAGTGACATGAGGAAAAACATTTTTATACAATGGGTGATCTGGGTGTGGAATTCTTTGCCCAAGATGGTAGTGAAGACTTATTCCATTGTAGTATTCAACAATGCTAGCCTTAATTGAGGTTGTCTTGTTGATTCTCGATATTCCTAAATGCAGTAATTTCTTTCTATATAAATTAATGTATTTTTTCCCTTATCAGAATTAATATCTTCCAGGTTTTAGTTTTTCTTTGAAATATGTTAAAAATGTGAAACTTAATACAGGCATTTTAAATAACTTGTAACTACATATAGCGGCCACTGGTTTTCTGGAAGAGGGAAGGTGTTCTAAAAATGCAGCAAAATGATTCCAGGTTGTAATCATTTGAACTATGAAGAAAGTCTGGAAAACTAAATCTATTGCCATGCAGGTGGAATAAAGGTTTGCGTAAAGACTTGAACAAAATGCCTCCCCATTTGTTCTTGCACTGGTGCCCTGCTTAGTGCTATTCCACGGGGTGCTGATTCATTATATTGTTCTTCGTCCCTGAGTCTGTATGTACTCCCATGAACTTGGGGAAAAAAAATCCACTGGGGCTGTGCTGGGAGTTCAGTGTGAACCCCTGCCCTTTGATGGTCCCGAAGAAATGGAATGGTGACCTCAATGTCATGTGGAGTGAACCACTGAAACAATGTGCAGAGGTTGCCTGTGAGGATTGGTTTTAGGTGGGTTGTAGCATGAGTGCACGGCTACACCCTGACCAGAACAATGAGTGCAGGCATCACTCACTGGAGAGAAGGAGGATGAGGGGGAACATGATAGAGGTGTATAAAATGTTGAGAGGGATAGATAGAGTAGACAGCCAGCGCCTCTTTCCCAGGGCGCCAATGCTCAAGACAAGAGGGCATGGATTTAAAGTAATGGGGGGGAAGTTCAGGGGAGATGTCAGAGGGAGGTTTTTCACCCAGAGAGTGGTAGGTGCGTGGAATGCGCTGCCTGGGGTGGTGGTGGATGCAGATACGTTGGGCAGGTTCAAGAGATTGTTGGATAGGCATATAGAGGGATATGCGGGAGGAAAGGGTTAGATAGTGTGAGGTGTGGTTTGATGGGTGGCACAACACTGGGCCAAAGGGCCTGTATTGTGCTGTATTGTTCTATGGTTCTATCACTGGAGACTAGCAGTGGATGCCAGTGTTGGAGGTGATGGAAGCTACAATATCCCTTCTCTTTGTTTCGCTGTACATCTGTCCCCAGTCGTCCTCGTACTGGAGATTTTCCTACTGTAACAGCCACCTTCCAACAGGAGGTGGTGGGAGAGACCTTAGGATGGAAGCATTCTGTCAACCCATGGAGCAGCCGCTGCTAGTTCCCAGTCATGCTTACATATTATGTGCTGTGTAGGACAGGATGTGGTCCTGAGCCCTGCATCTTAGCACAGAGCAGCCCTGTTCCTTTCCCGTTTCATCCAACACCAGCCCTCAAAGCCATTGGACATTGCCTCAATGACTCACTCCACATTGAGCCATGAGGAGTTGAGGTCATTTTGTTGCCACAAAGGTGCCAGCGGAGGGCTTAGCCCTCAACCAAGTCCCCCAACACCAACAACAGAGGGGCAGCAGGGCTCACATCAGGCTCCCAGCACAACAGTGCTGTTGGTAACACATGTCTGCATATAAAATGCTGTAAAGACAACTTTTGCAGCTGATTCGATTATCACTCTCATTCCAGGGAACATGTAATATGCACCGTGAGTTGCTGTGTGTAGTTATACTGTTCATGTTGTACTAGATGATGTAGTAACATAGAAACAAAGTAGAAAACCTCACATATCTGAGGCTGAATCTTTCCCATTCCTGTCCAATTGTGAATGTAACCAACAGGCTGGTTTGGTAACATCATCTTGAGTAATAGGGCTGTCTGAACAGTGAACCTTTAGCTTCTGATTCTAATTGGCTGAAGATGAGTAATTTCCTGAAGCAAGTGTGGTGTGAACAACACTTTTCTCCAGTTAAGAATTTTCTGCCCGACCACTTTGACTGTTTAGGCTACTTTTGGCTACTTCCATAAATCGTATCTATTTCTTTTACAGTTGTGGCTCATAAGGATATGTTGGAAGATGCTCAGAGAAAATTATTGAACCTGGTCAACAACAATGAAGGGAAAATTGACAAGTAAGTACCAATACTCATCTTTATATCAGTAACGCTTGGATTTTATTCTAGAATAAATTAACACCTGGTGTCCAACCTTAATGTACTTGCTGAAGTCAAGAGGAGTAGCATTGATAAAGAGCAATATTGGATTATCTTGTAAATTAAGTGGCCGTAATCTTCATTATCTAGAAGGACAAGGAAAGCTAGTTAGGAAAATTACTAAATGCAAGTCCCTTCAAAATCACATGCCATCCTGATTTGAGTTATACATCACCCTTTCTTGATCTCTGGGCCAAAATCCTGGAACCTTTTATTGCCAACATTGTGAGTGAACAGTCCATCCCCAGGTTATGACCGCCTGACTTATGGACACCTCTACATAAGAATGAGCTGCCATAATATTGAATTCAAAAGTCTGAAGAACGTACATATATTCATTCCCCTGCACAATAGAATTAGTTTCCTCTCTCTCATCACTTTTAGCAATTGTTCTTATCAGTCTTGTGTGCTTTCAATACCATTCATCTCAATACTGTGGAGGTCAGTTACCATATCAAGTGATTTTTGTATGTTTTCCAACTAACAGACAAAATCAACCTGGATGTCTATAAAAACAACTCATTTGTTACCCAGGAACGACCTGTATATGGAATGGAACAATTCAAAGGGACAGCTTACCATTACCTCAATGGAAAATGTGTTGGGCAATCTATGTAGGTTTTCTAGTAAGATCCACATCCCATCAGTGAATTTAAAACAGAAACGATGATTCGAACAAAAAATCCTTTTCCATTCCTGAAGATCCTGATTTGCTGCTTTGTGATTCTGCTTGCAGTAGCACTCTATCTAATTCAGAATCTGTGAATCCAGCCTCCTGCTGGATAGATTATTATATGCCTGCTGCTTCCCATTGAGGTGATAATGTATACAAGGTTAAATTTGAGGCCTTGACACTGTCTAAATCAAGGTGTATTTAACATTAGCAACTAAGGGAAGTTACAAAGATGTTAAAATTGCATGAAAATCTCTTATCCAGACACGCTGATTCTATATTTATTGAGTTGTCTCATATCACACACTGAACACATTGAATTAAGCACACATGCTTTTTAAAAAGTCAAAGTCGAGTTTATTGTCATATGCTCAAGTACATGTATGTACAGGTGCAATGGAAAAACTTGCAGCTACATCACAGGCACATAGCATATAAGCAGCATTCACAAGAAAAACATAAATGTAAATTAAACAACTTTTACAAGAAAGAACACAATTAGGACAAAAAATCAAAGTCCATTTTAGTGCAAAGTGATCAAAGTGGTCAT
>JAUZTB010000001.1:132996917-133007289 GCA_034780895.1 Rhynchobatus australiae
AAAAATCAGAGTTCGAAACACTCTTACAGAAGATGAAATGGCTGGAGAATTTACTTTGAGATTCTGCTTTGAGACTCAGTCACACTTCATGAGGAAATGCAGGATCAGAATTAAGTTCACAGTAACTCAAGTAAGGCCGAGAAACTAATTCTATCCAAAAGGTTCATTGCACTTGCACAAGACATGAATAAAGACTGTTGGAAGGAAAAGCAGAAAACTGGCAATGGCACCATGGGCAGGAGACTGTTCAGAGAGGAAAGGAAAAGAATGTGGTACATGGAAATTTTCACAGTCATAAGGCAAGTGTCATTCTTTGTCAGCATCACGTTTTGTTAGCAGGATTACAAGTCTCAATACGATGTGCACCTCCATCTGATGCCAGGGTAAGGGACATCGCAATCCCACTAGTCTCAAAAGGTAGCAACACTGTGAGAGAAAATGACATTGAAAATGACGACAATGATTGGGAAACAAAACATTTGATGTTTTTATATACCATCATCGACATTTTGGGTCAAAACCCTTTATCAGGAGCATTCCAGCAACTGTAGTCACGTGACTCCAAGTCTTAAAGAGTATTGGAGAAGGGAAGGAGACAATAACATAGAAAAGTACAGGTCAGAAGCCCTATATGGATAGCAGCAAATGCAATGATGTGAATTATTAAACACCTCCACAAGAGTTTTAACCTGAAGTAGTTACTGGACTATAAGAAAACTGGCATAGAGATAAGAAAATTAGGGAGGCTAATGGAGTGGTATGGAAAAGGAAGGTTCTATTTCATGCAGCAAAGGCACCAGCACAGAGACACAAAGAAACATCACTGAATTGTACCTGAACTGAGAGAGAATGGGCAGTTCTTGGTGGAAAGGATAAATGGGACTTTAAACTGGAAAATGAGGGAATGGAATGTTCAGCCCAAGGAGGTAGTACAAAAATAAGTCAAAAACAATGAAATGAAGTGTAGGTTAGTTGTCAAAAATGGTGCTTTTTTAAGCTTGAGGGGCAAAATTGTCTGCACCTGTTCTTATAAAGGGTGGCAATACTATGAGAGACATTGAAAATGATGACAATGATTGGGAAACAAAAACTTTTGATGTTATCATACACCACTAAATATTAAACTACATAGGATCTGGGAGCAAACCAATTTGGTGGAATCTCTGGTGATCGAAAGCAAACATGAAGGCTTTTCTCATTGACTTCTATCATGACTATATTTTTGCATATTAGCATAACACTTACCGCAATAACTTCAACTCCTGTGCAGCCTTCAATATGATTTCATGTTCTCGTTCAGACAATGCTACAATATTTTGTCCACCTGGTGGTTGGTCCACCATAGATTTGTCAGAGAAAGGCAGCGGTGGTTCTTCAGGTAAAGCGGACACATGACCAGGACCTGTCTGAGGTGGCATTTCACGCAAATTGTCAAAGGGTAACCTTCTGTTGTCTGCTTCTGGGTACCTTCGGTCATCAATCCGATCCCTCTGCCAGCCAAGCCTGTCTGGAGGATAATTTCGTTCATCTCTCCTCCAGTCTTGCCTTTCTGGATAGTCCCGCCCCCACAACTCCCGTTCTTGCTCTTGTTGATAACCTCTTTCAGGTTCATTCCTCCATTGCTCTTCTCTCCACCTGTCTGGTCGCAGATGTAAAGGAGAGAATTCTCGTCCACGACCATGATGTTCCCATTCTTCTGGTCTGTGGAAGTATTCTCTGTTGCGTTCACTGTCTCTGTTAAAGCCATGTTCATGTGACCTCCCACTCCTGTCAAACTCTTGGTCAAACCCTCTGTCAAAAGCTTCATTTGGAGGACCACGATTTTCCCTTCTATTTAAAGCTTCCTGAGGTACAGGGGGCCGACGAAGAAGTGACCGCTCATCTCTCCTAAATGAATCTCGCTCATCCCAGAAGTCTGGGCCTGTGTCTGTCCAATTATTCCTTTCCCAAGACAGAGCTCTCTCTCTATCATAACCTGGACCTCCTCTAGGTCCAGAGAAACGATCATCCATCTGTCTCCCTTCTTCATGATGCCAAGATGTTTGCATTTCTGTCCTTTGATATGGTCTCATCTCTGGACCATCAATGTTACTGGGACCATCCCCCTTGCGCATGGAGATGTAGTCCTTGCCAATCTGTGCCCTGTGTTCTGGGCCTTTTTCTCGGTCATTCCGACGCATTGGTGTAGATTCAAATCTTTTACCTGTTTCTACAGTTTTTGGTTCATGTTTTTCAGATGTTGCCTTTGTGGTAGCTGATGAATTTGAAGGCAGCATTTTAGCTGGATCTTTTTGGACCTGAGCAACAGTTACTGAAGGAGTCACTGGTTCAGAACTATCCATTTTCTTCTGAATTTCGTGTGATTTAGGTAAATCAGCATTTTTTTTCAACAAATCTTTACCAGCTGAAGAATCTGAACCTTTAGGGTCTGTGGCAGCAAAGGCTGTGTGGGCTGGACTTTTTTCATCTACTGGCTCCACTGAAGCTTGTGGTACAATATCTATGTTTGGTTTTACATCCTTTTCTTCTTCTGTAGTCTCCAACTTCTTATCTCCAACAGATTTTACCTGTTCCTGAACTTGCTCTAAAGATGGCTGAGAAGATTGGAGTCCTTTTAAACCCTGTCCAATTTGCCCAGCTGCAACTTGAGGACCTTTAGATCTTGAGTTAGGTGCAGAGGGTCCACTGGGAGAAGACCCATGAGGACCACTAAATCTTGGTCCCTTTGGTCCAGAACCTTGAAATCTTCCAGCTGAACCCTCAACCCGCTGTCCAGGACCCTCAAATCGCTGTCCTGGAACCTGTCTATCAAATCGCTGACCTGTGCCTAGTCCCTCGAAGTGTGGCCCCGAACCCTGACCCTCAAAACGATGCCCTGGGCCTTGTTTCTCAAAACGATTGCCTTTACTCTGCCCCTCAAAGCGACTGCCCCCTGGGCCCTCAAAATGCCCAACTCCAGGGCCCTCAAAGAAATTGCCCCCTGGGCCATCAAAGCATCCACCTCTTGGGCCATCAAAGCAACTATCCTCTGGACCATCAAACCGATTAATTCCTGAACCCTGGTTCTCAAAGCGATTACCTGGGCCTTGTCCTTCCAAGTAAACTCGATTCTCAAAGCAGTTATCAGGGCCCTGGTCCTCGAATCGACTGACAGATCCCTGGTCCTCAAATCTACTGACTGGACCCTGGGCATCAAAACGACCACCGCGGCCCTGATTCTTGAAACGACCACCCCGTCCCTGGCCCTCAAAGCGCCCACCACGTCCCTGGTTCTCAAATCGGCCACCTCGCCCTTGGCCCTCATAGCGGCCTCCTCGACCTTGGCCCTCAAAGCGGCCGCCTCGCCCTTGGCCCTCAAAGCGGCCGCCACGTCCCTGGCCATCAAAGCGGCCTCCTCGTCCTTGGCCCTCATAGCGGCCTCCTCGTCCTTGGCCCTCAAAGTGGCCTCCCTGACCCCGGCCCTCAAAGCGGCCTCCCTGACCCCGGCCCTCAAAGCGGCCGCTACGTCCTTGGCTCTCAAAACGGCTGCCACGCCCTTGGCTCTCAAAGCGACTTTCTTGACCCTGGCCTTCAAAGTGGTTGCCATCACCTGGGCCCTCAAAGTTGCCTCCTGGACCATGGCTTTCATAGTGACCTCCTGGACCATGGCCTTCATAATGTCCTCTGGGACCTGGGCCCTCGAAGTGATCTCCTGGACCCGGGCCCTCGAAGTGTCCTCCAGGACCAGGGTCCTCGAAGTGACCTCCTGGACCTGGGCCCTCGAAGCGACCTCCCGGACCTGGGCCGTCAAAGCGTCCTCCCGGACCCTCGAAGCGTCCTCCCGAACCCGGGCCATCGAAGCGTCCTCCCGGACCCGGGCCATCGAAGCGTCCTCCCGGACCCGGGCCATCGAAGCGTCCTCCCGGACCGTCAAAGCGGCCTCCTGGTCCGTCAAAGTGGCCTCCTGGTCCGTCAAAGCGGCCTCCCGGACCGTCAAAGCGGCCTCCCGGACCGTCAAAGCGACCTCCCGGTCCGTCAAAGCGACCTCCCGGTCCGTCAAAGCGACCTCCCGGTCCGTCAAAGCGGCCTCCTGGATCCTGGCCCTCAAAATGACCCCTTGGACCCTGGCCCTCAAAATAGCCACCTGGACCCTCAAAACGGCTGCTTGGACCCTGGCCCTCAAAATTGCCCCTTTGACCCTGGCCCTCAAAATGGCCTCTTGGACCCTGGCCCTCAAAACATCCGCCCTGACCTGGACCTTCAAAGCAACCAGCTGGACCCTGGCCCTCAAAGCTGCTGCTCAGACCTGGGCCCTTAAAATGACCACCCGGACCCTGGCCATCAAAATGGCTGTTTGAACCCGAGCCGTCAAAGCGGCTCCCCTGGCCCTCATAGTGTCCATAAGGCCCCTGGCCATCAACACGATTGCCAGGTCCATGGCCTTTAAAGCGACCCCTGGGCCGTTGCCCCTTAAAGTGATGGCCGGGACCATGGCCCTCAGAGCTAATGCTGGGAACTGAATTCTCAGGACGATTGCCAGGACCTGGACCCTCAGGATGACTGCTGGGACTCTCGGTCTTAATGCTATTGCCAGGAACTTGCCCTTCAAATTGGTTGCTGGAATTCTGGCCTTCAATGCTCTTGCTAAGCCCCTGGGTTTCAAAGTGGATACCAGGACTTTGGCTTTCAATGCGATTACCTGCACCCTGCATTCCAAAGCAACGATTGGGACCTTGACTCTCAAAGCTATTTCCCTTCTTCTCAATTTGATTACCAGGACTCTGCTTTTCTTGGCACTGTGCCTCAAGGGAATTTCCCTTCTTTTGAAGGAGATTATCCTGCTTTGCAGGAACCTGCTCCTTGGTGTTATCCGCCTTCTCAAGTTGATTTCCAGAACCCTGCTCCTCAGGACGGTTAAGCAAAGCTTGTTTTTCAAGGTGACTACTTGAGTCCTGCATTTTAAATTCATTTTCTGGAAGCTGACTCAATGACTTATCTTCACGTTGATGACCTGGAGCTTTTTCCTCATCCTGCAGCCGCTGAACTGAATCTTCAACATTGTGACCTCTAATTTCGCCCTCAACATGATGAGCTGCAGCCTCTTTCTCAATGTGCTGCCCAGCACCCTCACCCTCAACATGCTGGCCCACAGTCTGCTCTTCGAATTTTGCTTGGGGTCCATCAAAGCAATGACCTTGAAATCTAGGACCTCTTGAATCAAAGCGTGACCGAGAAACTTCTCTTACTCCTGGTTCATCAAATTTATGTTTTCCTCTTCCACGGGATCCATCAAACCTACCGAACAAAATGAAATATTTAATCACAAGGCCACAAGATCCTTTTTGTATTTAATAATAATCTGAGACATTCTCTGAAATCAGTTTCTCTTTTGGTGAAAAAAGTACCTCTCCCAAAAATATTTCAAATTTTACATTAAATTAATCCTAATTCATCAAAAACCTTGTTTTAATATTACTAATTTAATAAAAATGTTTCAATGTTAAGCCTTTTGCAGATATTTTTCCAAATCTCCTTTGAATGCTACAGTTTAATTGGCCTTCATTACTAACCACACCAGTACAATGCAGACCCTAACCATTCACTGTGTACGAAAGATTTTCCTCATGTCATTTTTGGTTCTTTTGTCAATTGCTTTCATTCTATGTTCCTTAGCTCTTCCGTCAAAGATAGTTCCTCTCTTTGTCTATACTGTTTACAGTTATAAATACTTGCATCAGATCAGCCCATAATCTCCTCTGTTCCCAGGAAAACAAATTAGCTTACTAGAGAATAGTTCGGAGGCCATTCAGCCCTTCACATCCACATCAATCTTCTACTGGAACAACATTCTAGTTCATCCACCAACCATTTACACGCATCCTTGCAAATTTTTCTCCTACATATATTACCTGTCAAAATCCACAATGGAACCTGCCTTCACCATATCTGCAGGCAGGACATTCCAGAATGCAATCATGCACTGCACAAGTTTTTCCCATGTCACTGCTCATTCTCTTTATTTTGTGCCTCTGATTCAGACACCTCATCATTTCATACAAGAACGTCAGAAAGCAGGAACAGGAGTAGGCCACTGCCTTTCAAGTCACCCTTGCTATTTAATAGGTCTCAATTCCTCCTCCATGCTGGTTCTTCATAGCGCTCAATTGGCTTTTACTGCAAGATGACTGTAGAGTAGAAATAAGGAATTACTGTTACAGGGTATTGGTGAGGCCACACTGGAAGTACAATGTGAAATTTTGGTCCTTTTATTTAAGAAAAGATTTGAGGAGTTCCATTTCATGAGGCTACTTCCTGGGATCGGAGACTTATCCAATCAAGAGCCACGATAAATCGGTATTCTTTGGAGTTTTGAAGAATGAGGGGTGATCTTTCAAAAAATTACTTACTTTCTCTTTAAATACCTCGAGTGATCTAGCCTCCACAACTCTCCAGGATAAAGAATTCCAGAGATTCACCATCCTCTGTGAGAAGTTCTTATATATCTCAATTTTAAATGACCACTTCTTATCTAGTAGCCATTTCCCCTCATTTGAAATTCTCCCACTAAGGGAAACATCTCAATCCAGCCATGCCCAATTAGGATCTTATATGTTTCAATAAGATCACCCCTCATTCTTCGAAACTCCAAAGAATACAGACCTACAGTAGCTCGTGATATGACAAGTCTCTGATTCCAGGAAGTAGCCTGGTGAATTGGGCCTCCTCAAATCCTTTCTTAAATAAAGGGACCAAAACTGTGCATTGTACTCCAAGTGTGGCCTCACCAATACCCTGTAACAATAATTCCTTATTTCTACTCCAGTCATCTTGCAGTAAATGCCAATATGCCACTTGCCTTCCAAACCAGCCTGCTAATATCTTGTGACTCATGCACAAGAATAACCAAATCCCTCTGTACTCTGTATCTTTGATGTCTTTCTCCACTTAGAATATAGCCTGCCTTTAGATTCCTCCAAGATACAAGACCTCGCACTTGCTCACATTATGCTTCTATCAAATTTCCTCTTAGCCTTCTCTTCTCCAAATAATTCCAGCCTCTCTCATCTATTATTGTAATAACAGATCTTCATCCCATGAACCATTCTCATCCACTTTCAATGATATGTGCACACCTACCCCTACATCCTTCTGCTCCTGCACTTTTTTCAGAACAGTATAATTTATTCTATATTGCATTTTCTTCTCCTTCCTGCTGAAATTAACCATTACTCTGCATTAAAATTCATCTGTCATGCACCTACTTACTGTATCAACTTGTTCATAACCTACTGCTATTTGTCATTACCACCTTTACAGCTCACAATAAGTAAAACTGATAATCTGGCACCTTTGGGATTTTTCTGGTGCCAGACTAGTAGATTTTTCAGACCATTGGATGTTACTCATATTAATACACAAACATGCTTTTATTTCACTTTCTTTGTTTTACAGTAGTAGTATAATAAACTTCTCAGTGAACCAGTGAGCTTAAAGGGTATATGAAATATACATGCATTCCAGACCCCAGCTAGGCCACAAATCTAACCATGCTCCTGACCCCAGGTATTCCAAACCCCAAACCCAGCTCCATCTGCACATCTAGCCCACAGTCCGGATACTGATCCCAGCTGCACTCCAGACTGCTGGCACTGGCCACACACCCCACTTGTACTCTGGACAACAATCCTGTGCTAATGTATGAACCTAATGCTAGATTATTAGTATGTTTGAACAGTCAAATGCTAGATCATTGGAGTTTTACTTTTAGAGATTATGACTTGCATACTCAAGTGCAAGTCATTAAAATAGTTCAAATAAGCAACGGCCTAACACTGTTCCCTGCAGAATGCCACTATTCATCTTTCTCCATTCTGAAAAACAACCACCTACCATAGTCCTCTGTTGCCTGCTTCTTATCCAACTGTCTACCCACACTATCAATGTCTCTTTTTATGTATTTCTTGCCTATCCTTATAACTGAAGTTTCTCCTGAATCATATTAGTAAATCTCTTCTGCCCCCTCTCTAAAGGCTTCACATCTTTCTTAAAGTGCAGTGTCCAGAATTGGAGATAATAATCCTGCAGGGTCAAACCAGCACTTTATTAAGGCTCATCATGATTTTCCTATTATTATACACCACTGAGAACAAGACTGCTTTACTTTGTATGAATTGATTCAATGTAGAAATCTACTTGGATTGCTTTCATAGCAAATTTCCAGTGTACCGTGCTAGTATGCTATTACATAAACGCACAAAAAATGCTCTATAAATGACCACCAGTGCCCTTTTTGTTTCCCCAAACCAAACCGCAAACCAAAAAAAATCCTAAAGTATTCTCTTCAGGTTACTCAAATCTGCTGAACCAAAAGAAAGTTCATGATGTAAAAAGTGTTTTATACAGGTTACTCTCCAAACACTGTCCAGCATTTGGTGATTACAAAATGAACAGAAGCTAATTTATGATATTAATCTTAGGGTAGCCAACTAGTTCTTCCCAAAACAGTTCTATGGAAGGATGTATTTTTCTCTCTAAAACTGCACGTGCCTATGTCAACACCCAAGTATGCAACTTTGATTGCTTTGCTTCACACTTGCATCAAACATATGGCATTCAGTTGCAAAAGTAAAGGCAATAGAAATGCTTATGTTACATTCTGAAAATAAAAAGTTAATTGTAATTGAAACTAAAAGCATGAAGTGGAGCAACCTGCCATACATAAACTGCTCTCAAATCTGACAGAACACAAAGTTGTTCCATAACTGGCACTTATCTCCACTGCGTCAATGAAACAGAAGCAAACTCAACCAATCATTGACCGTAGTAGGATTTTCAGATAAACAGCCAGTATAGAGTGTGTATGAGTACGGAAAATAAAAGAGCGAAGAAAGAGGAAAAATGTATATACACATGCATAACACAAATTAAAATGTACAATTATTTTTTATGTTTTAAGAAGACGTACTCTTTTACATAAAGTTACTATTTTTAATTACCTTGGAGCTCCAAGGTCTTCAAACCGCAGTCCACTTTGTGACTGTTCTGGTGGCTTTATCCCATATTGCCCAAATCGACTATAGTGTGGAGTTGAAACTGAAGGAGACACCTTTACTTCATCGTGTGGTGTTGGAATCAAGGGTCTCTTCTGTTCTGTGACAGCAGGTGAACTTTGAGATAATAGGGTAGGACCCTGTGAAACTGGTGAAGTGGTCTGAGTCATTGATGGAGGGGCCCGAGTCATTGGTGGAGGAGCCTGGGACACCGGTGGAAGAGTCTGAGTCATTGGCAGAGGGACCTGAGATACTGGTGGCGGGGCTTGAGAAATCGGTGGCGGTGCTAGAGTCATTGGTGGAGGGGCCAGAGACACCGGTGGAGGTGGTAGAGTCATTGGCGGAGGCGGCAGTGTCATTAATGGAGGCGGCAGAGTCATTGGGGGTGGTGCTCCTGACATTAGTGGAGGGATTCCAGCCATTGGCAGAGGCATCCGAGTTGCTGGTGGAGGGACCTGAGTTACTAGTGGAGGGGCTTGAGACATGGGAGGAGGGGCTTGAGACATGGGAGGAGGAGCCTGAGACATGGGAGGAGGGGCCTGAGACATGGGAGGAGGGGCCTGAGACATGGGAGGAGGGGCCTGAGACATGGGAGGAGGGGCCTGAGACACCAACGAAGGGGCCTGAGACACCAGTGGAGGGGCCTGAGACACAGATGAAGAACCCTGGGAAATTGGTGGACTTTTCTCTTCTGAGGAAACTGAGACTACAGGTGAACTTGTTGCTCCTTGTGTAGAAGAAGAACCAGTTAATGGTGGTGTAGGGGGCATTCCCATGGGTGGCACTGGAGGCATCGGTAGAGTTTGAGATGGCAATCCTCTTGATGTATTTCCCAAATAGTTCTGGGATTGATTATTCATGTACTGCTGTTGAACATTTCTGAGAGCATCCATTCTTTCTTGAAAGTGATGGTTCGTTGATACCATTTGTTCTTGCCACTGGTTCCACTGTGTTTCATACTGTTGGAGTTGATCCTTGTTAGGATAGGCCTGTAGCTGAGCCTTCCAAATCTGGAACTGTCGCTGCCACTCTTGATACAGAGGGATGAACTGCTGCTGCTGCATCTCTAAATGTCGCAGCTGCATTTCCAGAGGCAGAGACTAAAGAAAAAGAAAACCATTACAGCATATCCTGTTTCATAAACAATTTAATGATTCTCTGAATTATCTTCATGTTCACTTAAGAAGGCGGGTGATTTTGCTTCTCCACTTAAAAACAATGCAGTTAGTGTAACGCTTTACAGTGCCGGCGACCTGGGTTCAATTTCGGCCGCTGTCTGTGAGGAGTTTGTACGTTCTCCCCGTGTCTGCGTGGGTTTCCTCCGGGTGCTCCAGTTTCCTCCC
>JAUZTB010000001.1:133175627-133186811 GCA_034780895.1 Rhynchobatus australiae
TGCCATCACAAGCCATTGTACTTTTGTATTTTTACTGAATATATTAGAGTCATAGAGTCACACAGCACAGAAACAGGCCATTTGACTCAACTGGTTCATACCGACCAAGATGCTCATCTAATCTAGTCCTATTTGCCAGTTTGGCCTGTAACCTTTTGAACCTTTCCTACCAAGTTCCTGCCTAACTCTCTTTTAATTGTTATTGTACCTGTCACAACCACTTCCTCTGGCAGCTCATTGCACATCCCACCCTCTGTGTAAAAAAAAGTTTCTCCTCAAGCTCCTATTAAATTTCTCCCCTCTCACCTTAAACCTATGTCCTCTAGTTCTTGATTCCCCAACCCTGGGAAAAAGGCTGAGTACATTCACCCTATCTATGCCCCTCATGATTTTATACACCTCTATAAGATCACCTCTCTTGTCTCTTACACTCCAAGGATATTTATATATTCTTGTACTTTTGCTACATTCTTTGTTTTAACTCTCTAAGTCTCAATTTAGTGTCACCTGCAAATTTTGAAATTGTACTTCCCTACACTGTGCATATTGAATAGCTGATGCTTCATCTAATGCTACCCTAGTGTTTTATGTGAATGTAACTCCTTTTCACTTCATTTGCTAATTGGGTTTGAAAGATAAGACCGTCCTATGTGCACTGGCATTCCAGTGTGAGTAATATTTGATATTTCACGATCTATTCATTATCTCATACTAATTTCATCTTTCTTATCACGGAGATCAATGCAAGATCAGCAAAGATTGCCTCGGGGAGAAAGGCTGCTGGTAGATGATGGTGAAAAATAAGAATCACACCCTATCTTCTCAAATGATAAGCCAAAACTAATGTAATTATTCAAGACTTTTGATTGATTCTATATGTGTTTCACCACGGCTGAACAAAAGCTATTTATACTTCACACTGCATAAATCACTAACTAGACAGATATTGACCTTTTATACCATGAAAATAAGCATGTGTTGTTCATTTCTTGTTTCGCCCTCATCCTTCAATTATGTCCAACAACTCAGCCTGTGAAGCAGTAATGCTCTTTTAATCTACTTCCAAGTGCTGACATTGTGTCTAAAGACTGCCACAATTCTAATTCTGACACCAGTTACAAGACATCTTACCTCCCATTGGAAACTAAAGTGATGTTTGCCAGATTGGCCCTCTGCCTCAAAATGGTTTCTTCCAATTCTGCGTGTTTTTATTATGTGGGAGAACGTCTTTTTTTAATGACATAACAACCAGATGCAGTGGGATACAACTGCAACAAGAACATAAGCTTGACCCTCATGGCCATACAGACACAATGGGAGAAGTTAGACTGGGCTCTTAAGGGATAAACCAATAAGTTCCTATATTCTAATTTATGCTGCAGAAATCCTGGTTTAACTCTTGTTCTTTATCTCTGTTTCTGAATATTGTTTTCCAAAATACACAGAGCCAAAAGGTAAAGCTAACCAGAATAACTTCATGGGCAGTAATTCCAGATTGTGAAAACTATGAACCTCTGCTGTTAATAGGCTTTGAAGAAGGCGGACCAATTGATAATGTTAGAAAATATACCAGTCTTCACTTTGTAAGTAGTGAGTGAGAGCAGAAGAACAAAGAAATTATAAACCTCTAAGGTTTGATGATAAGATCAAAGTGCTCTTAAGAACAGAAAAGCAGGGTATTCAGATGAATCTTGGTGTGCTGATTCACAGATGCACAAAGTAAACATGCAGGTACATCAAGCAATTTCGAAGGCAACTGGTATGTTGGCTTTTATTCCAAGGAAGTTAGAATATGAACACAAAATTCTTGCTGCAGTTATTCAGAGCTTTGCTGAGCCTTTAAGTGGAGAACTATGTGAAATTTTGACCTTCTCCTTTTATCTAGTTATTTACTAGTATGTTCAAGAATCTTATGTCACTATATGAAGGCTTCAGTTCTCTGTGATGTATTTAATACGTGTTGTGCATAAAGAGGAACCAGTGGATATACCAGATTTAGATTTCCAGAAAGCGTTTGATAAAGGTTATTGTGGAAAATAACCGGAGGTATGGTACCACATCAATGGTTATTGTGTAAAATAAAATAATAGTATGTAATGTTTTAGACCATAAGATATAGGAGCAGATTTAGGCCATTTGGCCCATCATCTACTCCACCATTCAATCATGGCTGAATTATTTTCAACCCCATTCTCCTGCTTTCACCCCGTAACCCTTAACCCCCTTACCAATCAAGAACCTATCAATCTCTGCTTTAAATACACCCAGTGCCTTGGCCTGCACCGCCCTCTGTGGCAACGAATTCCACAGATTCATCACCCTCTGGCAGAAGAAATTCTGCCTCATTACAGTTTTAAAGGGATGTCCCTTTATTCTGAGGCTGTGCCCTCGGATCCTAGACTCTGCTGCTAATGAAAACATTCTCACCACATCCACTCTATCTGGACCTTTCAGTATGCGATAGGTCTCAATGAGATCCCCCATCGCCCTTCTGAATTCCATTGAGTACAGGCTCAGAGTCATCAAGCAGTCCTCATACGTTAAGCCAACTCATTCCTGGGATCATTCTTGTGAACCTCCTCTGGACACGCTCCAGGACCAGCACATCGTTCCTTAGTTGTGAGGCCCAAAACTGCTCCTAATATTCCAAATGCAGTCTGACCAACACCTTATAAAGCCTCAGTTTTGGCTAGAAGATTGGCTGCTTAACATGAAAGAGTGACCAGCCATAAATGGGCCCTTTCTGGATGGTAACCTGTCACAAATGATAGACCACAGTGGTGCTGGCGGTCTCATCAATTGGATGAAGGTAGCAAAGATATAGTTGCTGAATATGAAATTACCCATTTTGGCAAGTAAAGTAAAAAGAAGCTCATCATCTACATGAGAGATTGCAGAGCTTTGGGATGTAGATGGATAAGGGTATTCTAGTGCATGATAAACCGAAGGCTAGCATGCAAGTAATTTGGAAAGCTAGCATTTATTGTGATAGAAATTGAATGCAAAAGTAGTGAGGTCATGCCGCAGTTTTACAAGGAATTGGTGAAACCACATCAAGAGTATTGTTTATAGTGTTGGTCTCCTTATTTTAGGAAAGATTTTAATTTATTGGAAGCAGTTCAGAGAAAGTTTATTAGACTGGCGCCTGGAACGGGTGGGTTGTGTTCTGAGGAGCGGTTACACAGACTAGCCTTGTATCTGCTGGACTTTGGACAACTTGATTGAAACATACAAGATCCTGAGGGGTTGATGTGGAGACAATATTTCCTCCTGTTGGAAAATGTAAACACCGAAGTTGCTGTTTAAGAATAAGATGCTGCCCATTTAAGACATTTTTTTTTCTCTTAGAGTTGTGAGTGTTTGGGACCTTTTCCGGAAAGGGTGGTAGAAGCAGTCTTTGAACATCTTTAAATTTTAAATTTAAATTTTAAATTTAAATTAAATTTTAAATTTTATTTACAGTTTGGTAACAGGCTCTTCCGGCCCAACGAGTCCATGCGGCACAGTTTAAACCCCAAATTAACGTACCCATACGTCTTTAGAATGTGGGAGGAAACCAGAGCACCCGGAGGAAACCCACTCAGACACGGGAGAATGTACAAACTCCTTACAGGCAGCGGCGGGAATCGAACCCCCATCGCTGGTGCTAATAGTGTTGCGTTAACCGAAGGCAGAGGTAGATATATTCTTGATAAAGAATGGGGTGAAAGGTTACAAACAAAATGCTGGAGGAACTCAGTGGGTCAGGCAGCGTCTGTGGAGGGACATTGACAATCAATCTTTCGGGTTGTGACCAGTCATGAGGACTGAAAGATAGAGGGGGGATAGCCTGTATAAGGAGGTGAGGAGGAAGGGGTGGAGCAAGAGCTGGTGAGCGATAGGTGGATCCAGGTGAGGGGGTGTGATAGGCAGATGGAAATAGCGACAGAGTATAGGAGGTGATAGCTGGAGGTGACAAAGGGCTGAAGATGATGGAATCTGATAGGAGAGGAAGGTGAAACATGGAACCAAGTAAGGGAGGTGGGATGGGCCGATGGGTTACCACTGCAACGCCCCTGTAAATGGTTTAATATATTGAATTCACAATTACTTTAAGTGTCAAATGGTTACTTTTCCCATGGTTGCTTTTCAAAAAAAGTAAGTGCCAAGCTCCAATGGTGATAAGTCACCATGGGGAGGCAGGAATTCAGGGCTGAGGTTACAATCAGATCGGCCATAGTCTTATCAAATGGCGGAGAAGGCCTAAGTGACCAACTCCTGGTCTTAATTCATATGTTCAAATAAACTTATTTCCAATGTTTTGGCTTTATTTGGAAGTTTTCCTTTGGAGGCGTTAGTGATTTAAGAAAAATATCACCTGAATAAAATAGTCCTCTGTGTTTAGATTTCATCCCGTTGTGGAGATCTGCCAGTATACTGGGGGCTCCTGACAGCCGTGGGTTTCACGGGCCCGAATACTGTCTCAGTGCATCATTAATAATAAAATTCTTATGACCTGTGAGAAAATCCAGATGATTGTTTGCAGGCTGGAGGTTTAGTAATGACAGAGGGGGAATTGTTACAATGTTCCATTATTAACTATTTGCAATTTTTTCTTTCACTACAGCAAACTGATAGGTATAGTGCATCTGCACTGGGAAATAAAATGGTAAATTGGGAAATCCTAGCAAACTTTCTTTTTGTTGTCTTACAGTTCATGTTTGGTAGCCCAAGGAAACACTGAAATCTACTTTCCCCTTTACCTCAAACCAGAACCATGGCTTTTTCATTAGTTGAGATTGGCTTTTATTTAAAACAAAGTACTGGAATGGGATATCCTAAAACATTAATGTGGTGCACTTCCTAATGGAAGTGCTACATGACTTAGCAGTATTGAACACATTGCAGTAACCTGGTCACCTGAAAACCAAAATACTGATGTCACTGGGGTCCTCCTCTCTGCAATGCACTGCCCAGCACCTGTAGATGGGCTTAAAATATTCAATTCACAACTCTGTTTACTTTCAAATGTAAAATGGTCACCTTTCCCGACTCTGTATGTTTCCTTTTCAATCAAAGCAAGTGCCAAGCTCAGGATTTGAGAATAATGTAGTCAATTATAAAAATAAAAAGCTAGATTTTTTTTCCAAAATAGAATCAGACGGACTCCAGTACCCTCAATGCATCAGTAATGTACAAATCTACATTCTTCCCCTTCCATCCCCATATAATTATTTCATAAATGATACAAGATTCTACTTCTGTCTGGAAGTCCATTCTATCAGCAATTTTGATTTGTGCCTGAACTGCTCTTCTTTATCAAATCAAAAAGTCAGACAAAATAGGAGCAGGAATCGGCTATTCAGCCTCTTATGCCAGCTCTATCGTTTAATAAGATCATGACTGATCTTTTACCCCATTGCCACTTCCCTATGTTAACCCCTCATACCTTGATTCCCTTAATGTGTAAAAATCTATCAGCTTCTGTCTTGAATATACTCAGTGGCTGAGCCTCTGATCCACCACTCTTTGGGTGAAGAAATGTCTTCTCATCTCTGTTCTGGATGACCATCTACTTATTTTGAAATTGTGACCCTTAATTCCAGACATTCCAAATCCATATCGACTGTACCCAGCCACATAAGAATTTAGTGGTTTAGATGGTAAGCATTATTCTGTTTCTAATCCAGTCACTGCCACTGATGGATTTTTTTCCTTTCAACTGTTCAGAGACATAGTTCCTTTAGTCCTTCAATTGGGCTAGATTCCTATCCCCCCCCTTCCTTCCTCTAATGTTTTTCTTGAAATTTTATTTATTTTTGGGGATCAGGATACTGCTGGAAAGGCCATCGTTTATTGTCTGTCCTTAATTGCCCTTGAGATAGTAGTGCAAAATTGGTAAATTTGTATATCGGGTTATTATTGTCACATGTACAATGAAAAACTTGTCTTGCATACTGTTTATACAGATCAAGTCATTACAAAAGTACATTGAGGTAGTACAAGGTAAAACAATAATAGAATGCAGAATAAAATGTTACATTTATAGAGAAAGTGCGGTGCAGGTAGACAATAAGGTGCATGGTCATGATGAGGTAGATTGTGAAGATGAGAGTCTATCTTATCACACTAGGGAACCATTCAACAGTCTTGTAACAGCAGGATAGAAGTATAGTGGTACATGCTTGCAGGTTTTTGTATCTTCTTCCTGATGGGAGGAGGAAGAAGAGAGAGCATCTGGGGTGGGAGGGGTCTTTGATTATGCTGGCTGCTTTACCAAGGCAGTGAGAAGTGTAGACAGAGTCCATGGAGGGGAGGTTGCTTTTATGATGTGCTGAGCTGTGTCGACAACCTTCTGCAGTTTCTTGCGTTCTTGGGCAGAGCAGTTACCATACCAAGCAGTGCTGCTTTTGGATAGGATGCTTTCTATGGTGCATCAATAAACATTGGTGAGGGTCATAGGGGACATCTTCTTGAACTATTGCAGGTACTCCCACAGAATCCCATGGAGCTGTTGACTAGAGAGTTCCAGGATTTAGACCCAGTGGCGATGAAGAACCAGTGATAGATTTCCTCATCAAGGTAGCGTGTGACTTGGAGTGAAACCTGGAGGTGGTGGTGTTCCCATCCACCTGCTGGTCTTGTTCTTCTTGGTAGTAGAGGTTGTGAGTTTGAGGGATGCTGTCAGAATAGCCTCCTTTTGTAGCTACAGTATTCATTGTGGCTGGTCAGGTCGAGTTTTTGGTCAATGGTGCCCCCAATATTCTTAGTGAGGTACTTTGCAATGGGTGTGCTGTTGAATGTTAAGGGGATGTCATTGAACTGTTCTGTTGGAGATAGTCATTGCCTGGCATATTCGTGGCACAAATGTTACCCGTCTTTTATCAGCCCATGCCAGAATGTTTTCCAGACCCTGCTGCATTCTGAGCATGCACTGCTTCATTTGCTAAGGAGATGTGAAAGGAATTGGACATTCTGCAAACATCAGTGAACAACCCTACTTCTGTCCTTATGATGAAAGGAACGTCACTGATGAAGCAGTTGAACATGGTTGGGCCCAGCACAGTGCACTGAGGAAGTCCTGCAGTGATGTCCTGAGGTGGGATGATTGATCTCCAATAACCAGAACTGTTTTCCTTTCTGTGAGACATTATTCCAACTATGGGAGTGCTTCCCCTTGGATACATATTGAAGCCACACTTGGTCAAATGTTGAATTAGGTCAAAGTTAGTCACTCTCACCTTGCCTCCACAATCCCACTCTTTGGTCAGTGTTTGGACTAAGGCCAAGATGAGGCTTGGTGTGCATCAGATCATGTAAGGATGGCAGATTTCTTCTCCTGAAAGACAGTGAACCAAATGGTTCCTTAGTGGTAGTTTTTGTGGTATTGTTACCAAGGATAGTAGGCATTTTTCCAAATTCCTAATTATTAACTGTATTAACTATATTTCCACAGCTGTCGTGGGATTTGAATTTAGTTCTCCAATTTAATTGCTGCATCACCATAGTCTGACAAGGTAAATGTTCAGGAAATCATAGAATATTCATGATAGAAGGTCTTTTTGTTTTGATTTTAACCCTCTGTTGGTACAGTTGTGGGTAAAAGGAGGCTCAGGTATTGGGACTGAGGTGTGCAGGCAGATTACAGGTATATGCTTGAGGACTTGGATAATTGAGTAGATAAGAGGCACCAACATTGGTAGTCAATGAGGTTTGAAGTGACATTATGCTGGTAATATCCTATGAATCACTGAGAATCTCATACTTACTGGACTCCTGTGGTATTATAATCTTCTGTGGAGCCTGAGGAACCACATTCTCACGTTCCATAGACTTGGTTAAACTTAATAAGGGCCACATCAGTTGTTCCCAACTTGTACTGATGGCTCTTTCTTCTGCCCTGACATATAATGACATTTAAGTAAGGTTAGTGCTAATAATGAAGCAAATTACTATTCCCACCCCGTGACTTTTTCTCCTCTAATAAAAATTTAGTTGACATTGAAAATTTAATTAAAACCCAAATTGTTCCCCAGTTTTTGTCAAACTATGCCAAAATTTGAAGCTGAGTATGGATTGAAAGTAATTACCTCATTTCATATAAGAATGAATCTCATAATTATGAAACTAATTTGGAATGTCAAAACTAATTTCAACCCACATCCCCCTTAACAGTCTTGCCTTTCTCTAACTCAAAAGAGTATTACTGTAGCATCCTCAGAATAAATGAATAGAAATCCAGCCAATTTAGGCTAATGTAATGCACTGGGCAGTCTATATTTTATCTCTGTGATCAGACTCCACAGTGGTCTGAAAGGCATGGTTCAGTATTTGGGGTTTAATGAGAGGATAGAGGTGAGAATAGATCTTGAATCGTTAGGGACAATAGATTGAATTCAACCTTTTCCAGACATGTTTCATACTAACGTTGTGACCAAGATGGAAAGTGTACCATTCCTCGGTGAGGCACTAATCTTAATGCTTGATCACATCCATTCTTCAGAGCAAAACTGAAACCTGGGCATCTTGTTTCCCCAGATGTCATTTCCATTGCCCCAGGGTATATTTTCATGTCCTCATGTATCGCGTCATCTTTCTCCATTCATAATCTCCACAACCTTCAAACTAATTCATATAATTATTGTTGAAGGAATTAATTGCTTTCATCCTCTGACTTTCTTATAATGTGGTCCATAGATCCATTATACTGAGATTTTCAGTCATCCTGTATTAGCTGCTCTTTGTTTCCTTCAATTCTGCTTTAATATTTTTGAAAATCCTCAACATTTCATTCTAAATTATATTCTTATAGCAGTCTTCCAATGAAGGAAATTTTAAATGTCTATAGAACCAAAGAAATTTGCAGTTGAGAAAAGGGTCATATGTCTAGGCTAGCTAAAAGATACTCTGGGATAATCCCATTTCCCACATGTTGGTCTGTATCCCTCCCAGGTTTTGGATGTTCAAGTGAATAGCTTTCCATAGCTTTCATTCGGTATGCAAGACAAGTTTTTCACTGTACCTCAGTACAAGTGACAATACTAAACCAATACCAACCAATACCAATACCATTCTTTATCAACCTTGCTTTTTTGGCATTCTCTTCATGGAATCAAGTTTTTTCATTGAACGTCACTGTACTTGGAGAACCGTGGTCAGTTTGCTAGCATGTGCCTGGAATCCAAATTGATAATGCTGTTGTTGGAGCTCGCATTAACTCAGGCACAATGTGGCAAATGGTCTTCTTGTGTGTTGACATTCTTCTAATTCCACAGAAGATACTGAGACATTGGGAAGGTTCACAATGGCTGAGAAATGGGGCTTAAATCATTCGGCTGTGAATAAAAGCGAGACTGATCTGTCTCATAAAATGAGACCAACCAGCCTCATCTGGGAAAAGAAAGAGGCAGAAAAGCAGTCCAAGTTTTTAAGATCATAATGGAACATGGAGAAATTTTGAATTGGAGACATGACTGCAAGCTTGAGGCCAAGTGGAATTTCAGCGACTTCACACTTAGCAATTACATAACCAAGCAGACTGCCCAGAATAACAGTTTATTCCATTACCAGTAGGACACACATTTGGAGACAGGGCAGAAGGGAAATCCAAATAGTTTGAATGGGTCCTTTACTTGGGCTGAATGATCTATTTGTGCTTACCCCACAGTGTCACATACAGGGCCCGCACAACTTTATAATTTACAATCTGAAAACACACTTGCTTATATTATTTACATCCACATGAGACACAGGTCAATGCTTTAAATGCAATGTTTCCTGTGGGACAAGGGTTAGATAGGGTTCACCACCTTGGAAACAAGTCACTAACAAACCTAATAGACCAATTAACTTATTTGTCCCTGAAGCATTCCGAGACAGTTAGTACAAGTTTAAAGAGAAAATTCCCCAGAAGTTCAAAATTATAATTTTAAAACGAGACATTTGTCCGAATTCTTATATTGTTACATTATGATGCTATTAACAATGCAAAGCACTTGCCAGCAAATGCTAACAAGTTAAATAAAGACATGTGTGTTACAGGGTTCAGTAAATGAGCCTTCATTGTTAAACATAAAATAGCGGCTCCATTTGTTTTTAATCCATTTGAGAGGATATGTTGCAATATCTACTCCTGGTCCAGATAAAAATCACAAGTGTGCTCCCAACTTATGTATTACTTTGCCCCCTCTAATTTCCTCTGCTTTTCCAATTGATGTCAAATTTTACTAAGGAACAGCTTCAGTAGGCCTATACACCCTCGGTGGTCCTTCCTTCATAGAGCAGAATCTGCTACCTTCTCATCTGTAGGTCTAGAGTCATATTATACCAGGCAATGCATCCACCCACAAAGCCATTGGAGTGTATCCTCCTCAACCAGAGATGTTATTTTGGGTTATTTACTTGCTGCTACTTGGAATCCTGTTTTTTCCGCCTCTTGATCCAATAAGTACTGAGGGTGGAGCTGCAAAGAAAACAAAACTCACCAAGAAATTAAGAGTGGTGTGGAGAAATAAAGCAGACTGCATCAAAACACAAAGATGTCCACAAGAATGTCCATGCTCTTTGTATTTGTGTATTCATCACTTTGGTTTCTGCAGGTTCCAGAGGAAGAAATTATGTGTTACACAGCTCTGTCACTTCGAATGTAAAACAAAACAAAAGATTGAAACTTTATCCTTTCAACTCAAAAATTCAGTTCTGATGCCAACACAGACAGCACGATTTTCCCCTCTAATATGGTTTGGTGAAGGCCCTAACCATGGGCAGTCTCAGCTGAGGTCCCAGTGGAAGCAAAAAATGTGAAATTGGCACCAAAATAGTCCTTGATTAAGCATTCCTTCAATCCTCCAAAAGTTCTAATTGTGTCCTGTTTATTTGTTGTCATTTGGCTGAAGGGGATTCTCTATTAACCATAATGGATGAGTGTCTGGCGTGGCGTGCCAGAATGATGATTGAGTGAATAACTCCAGCACAAGGTCAAGTTTCAAGTCTGTCAGTCTTCCAGCCTAACCTTGATTTGACAAAGTGGTATGTGCCAAGTCTATTGCTGTTATTTAATCCCACTCTTGAGATTGTGGTGTTACTCCAGGGCTTTTGATGTTCATTTCATTTTATTTTATGCAATATTGCTTAGTAGGGAATAAACACTGAGTGAATTAAGGATGGTAAGTAGAAAGTATAGAAATAGCACAAATGTCAGTAACT
>JAUZTB010000001.1:133839656-133854460 GCA_034780895.1 Rhynchobatus australiae
GGCCGGGCTCCCCGCGCCTCGCCCAATCCCGTTGGCCGGGCTCCCCGCGCCTCGCCCAATCCCGTTGGCCGGGCTCCCCGCGCCTCGCCCAATCCCGTTGGCCGGGCTCCTCTTTCCCTTCCAGTTCTGAGATTCCTCCTCCCCGAGATTCAAACTTCAGTTAAATCCACAACTGCATTGTCCACATGAGGGACCTCCGAGCCATCAACAGCCATAAACATCCTCAAGTCCAACCGCAATAACGGAGCTCCCTGCTGTCCATTACGAAGGAACGTCATTGGAAGGATCCTCAAACACCTCCTACCAGGGCCTAAAGAGCTACTCTCCATCATCACAGGGTGGACATTGCCCATCAAGAGGCGATGAAGATGATTTTCTCCCCGTGTGAGAACTCCAGGAGAAATCCAAGGAGTAGCACTGATATATGGTATGTAACTTTTTACAAACTCCTGAAACCTTGACTATAATTAACCAGGAGGAAATAGTGAACTCTCCTTAAATTCAGCAACCTGTTGAAATTCATTTCCCTTTGACACAAGATCACTACTTGCATGCTACCATTTTTTAAAAAGTCCACAAAGTCAATTGAACTGCAGCCTGCTATCACATGGTTCTATCAGTGAGAAACATTAATTGTTGTGGAAATAAAGCACCTCAGCTGCAACAAGGTTCCTGCTGGATTGGAATAAATCTACAGGGCTAATGAAAAGGAAAACTGTTCAATATTTGTCACCTCCTCAGAACCAAGGTCACCCACCCGTAGTATGCAGAAAACACTTGCATTTATGCTACGAGGCTGCACTACAAGTCATCATTAACTTGTTTACCATAACATACAAGGCTTTACTCAACATACATGAAACAAGGTTCTCAACCAACTGCTCCCACTGTATAACAACTTCTAGCAAAGTTTCATGGCAAGGTCCTGGAAGAGTGGGCCACTTCCATTTCTCAGGAGCTATCACTGTGGAAATTCAAATCACTTTCAGTACACAAGCAATGCCTTTGGTCCACTGAGGATAAAATACCAAGACTGCACAGTACTCACATTCTATCAAGTGGCAGTGATCCCTGCCCTCCTTTAGGTTTCCTGGATTTGGACTACTGATAATAGATGCCTTAAAGCACTGATGAGATACCAATCTAGAATATAGAACAGTATAGCACAGGAACAGGCACTCCAGCCCAATGTTGTGCTGAACTAATTAGTCATTAAATGCCTAGCTAAACTAATCCCTTCTGCCTACACAATGTCCATATCCCTCCATTTCCTGCGCCTATCCAAGAGCCTCTTGAACACCTCTATTGTATTTACCTCAACCACCTCTCCTGGTAGCACACACCAGGCACCCATCACCCTCTAAGAAAAAACTCACCCTGCACATCTCCTTTGAACTTACCCACTCACCTCAAATGTATGCCCTCTGGTATTAGACATTGACTCTGGGAAGAAAGATACCACCCATCTACATCTCTCAATCTTATAAACCTCCATCAGATCTCTGCTCAACCTCTACCGCTCTAAAGAAAACAACCCAAGTTTGTCCGACTTCTCTTTATAGCATATGCCCTCTAATCCAGGCAACATACTGGTAAACATCTTCTGTACCCTCTCTAAATTCTCCACATTCTTCCTGTAACAGGGTAAGAATGGAATACAATACTCCAGATACAGCATAACTAGAGTTTTATAAAGCTGCAAACCTATCTGCAATATCCTCCAAATTCACTGGAGGCACATGAACCAACATCAGTGTCCTCTCCCAAGCCAAAAATCCCCAAATACCCTAATTACACTCAGCTGACTCTTGGGCAGGCCTCATAGTTTGCCTCTCAAGAGACACTGTCCAAGCCCAGTCCTGGGAAGAGATCACCAAACAGAAAGGAAAAGATTCGAGGATGTGTTCAAAGTTTTAAAAAAAATTGCAACATCACACAGGCTCCAGGGTATCCCTGATCCATATCCACTCTGCAGAATATAGCAGAATGAATATACCACCTCAAATTACCCACCAATCCATCCTGTAAGGCACCACTTGCCCCATTTGGGGTAGAATGAGGATCCCACATTGGGATCAATCATGTCAGAACCCAGAGAACCAAAGTCCAAGCAAGTCATCTATCAGGAGCAATCACCCATTTAAGAACATTTAGACAACCCAGATTTTAAAAATTCACATTCAACTGTAATTCTCATTTATTGATCCACTCAGTTGTTTACAAAAAGGCAATGCAAGGACAAAAATCATTTAGAAATGCATGTTCAAAACATACAAGTTAATGCAAAAAACATCACTATTTGCTCAAATTTGGCTCAGTCCTTAAATACACAGGTAATAGAAAATTGGTTGCATCATGGATAAATGAACTTGATACTGTTGCAGTGGCAAGGAATACAGAAATTTAGTTGGAAATTTGTACAGGAATCATCCAGCAAAAGAGGTCTCTGTCAAGATCATCCTTCAGCTCCCATTGAACCACCAATTTAATCTGGGAAAAGAAAAAGTAAATAAATTAGAGGTTTTATAATAATAGGACTGTTATGACATGGAGAGAGGCCAAACTGGCTCCCAGTTGAACAAAACCATTTCCCTGCTCATTCCCCACAGCTCTGAAATTCTCTCAATTGTCCATCCAATTCAGTTTTATGCAATGATTGGTCACATTTCCATCACCCTAACAAGCAGTATACTCCAATGTGATGTGACAGTCATTCAATCCCAATCTCCAGTGCTGTGTAGAGTTTGCAGATTTCCCCCACTTGCAAGGTGCTCATTTCCTCCAACACCTCAGATGTACAGTAGGTTAACTGGCCATTTAATTACCCCCAGTATAGGTGGGTGACAGAGACAGGGGAAAGTTGATGGGCATGTAAAATAGATTAGAGAAAATGAGGGAATCAGAATGCTCAAAAGGTGGCAGAGGCTCAGTGAGCAAAACAGCCCATATTTTAAGTTTAAAAACAACAACTTTTCCCTCATTTCCTTTTTATCTTTTGGCTAAAATTTTAAAACACATCCCCTTGTCCTTGAATAATCCATTAATGGGACCCCTTCCATCCATTTACCCCATCCGAACATTTCTCAGCCTTCCGGACTCCAGAATAACCCCAGCTTCCCCCATCTAAACTTGTAGGTGAATTCCCCATCCCAAGAACTGTTCTAATAAAGCACTTCACTAGATTAAATGGCATCTGCTGATTATCTGCACATTCACTCCTCCTACATCTTTCATTCTTTTACCATCTTCCCCACTGTTTACCACACAAGATGGAGAGTTAGATGACAAATCAAGTTACCACATATGCTGTCTCTCTGGGTCACTTCAAAGACTGGCAATTCTTAAAAGGAAATTTGGATTCACTTTTGTTCATCTGCTGCCCAATGTTATGCAAGAATGGATACAGTGTCCCAACGTGCAACCTACAGAATTTAGCTAATAGTCAAGTTTAGAAACAGTTATCCATCCTTTGCTGATAAAAATGCATGACTTCCTATTTCTGTTTTACATTTGAGCCATCAGATTGTGAAAACATTGGTCCAGCCTTGTAAATTTGGACCTATTTTCCAAGTGACTGAGTGCATGACAGGTCTCACTGATATGTAAGAGCAAGATCCACCAAGAAGTATTAAAGCAAGGGGGCATCCATGATTTAGCATAACATGGTATTTTAAGTATTCTGTACCAATCCAGGAAGTGAATTTGCTGTGTGCAAGAAATTTAAATACAAAGTACAAGTTTAAATATTTTTCACTTGAACTACAAGTTTTCCACTATGATAGCTTAGATGTCTAAAACCTTCTTTAGACAGGAAAAGAACCATCACAAAATATACAATTGTCTGGATGCCCTCCTTTAAAGTTAATGGTGTACTTTTCCCTCAAACATATTCCATGAAGGCTAGTTGGCTTAAGATTTTAAAATACTTTGGGTATTTTAGAAGAACTGGTTTAAAATGTTAATTGCTTATTTGAGCTTGTTGTATTACTTGTGGCAATTGTACAGTGTCAATAACAACATGGCTTCCTCACATCAAGAAAGTGCAAACCAGAAGATTTAGTATTCTGCTACACCTGTAGGTAAATGAATTCAAGAAAACTTGGAGCTCTTGCACTAATCAGAGGGCTGTATCACTAACAAAGGATTGGTGAGAGCACTGGAACTGTTGAAGTGTTATTCAAACCACAATTTTGATGGACCAGCCACATTAGACAGATTTTGAAATTTAACATTACATTTTCCTCAAAAATGGTATAAACTAAAGGTACACAGAAGTGTACACATCTTAAAGTTAAGTTCTATATTCATTACACAATATCCTTACTGGATGGAGCAAAGTAATGCAGTAGTCTGCATTCCAAAGGGTCTTGTATAAAAATACATTTGGTAAAGTACATTATATACACAGCTTAGACCAAATATTACTTAGACAAAATAATGATTAAGTCATTGAAATTCACTCAAGCTTTATGACACTTACTGATGGGTATTCCCTTTTTACTGGCAAGTAGTTGAGGTAGTGGTAGCTCTGATTATTCCGAATGGGGCACTGAATCCCGGATTTACAACCATCAGCGTTGGGAATATTAAATGGAATCGGAATGCCACTCATCATGCCATAAACTGCAGCTACAGTTTTTTGACTTGATGTTTCTGTGAAAGCAATTATAATCATTAGCCCTCATTTATTCAAGCCCAAGTTTCAGACAAAGGGCAGTACATAGAGTCACCATTTCTGCTAACTGGGACAAAGGACATGCTTCATAATAGAAGTCATTGGAAATGCAGCACACATGCCCTTCATATTTCCAAGCAATTCATTACAGTTTCATTTCAAAAAGTTTAAGTATAGCTCAAGCACTCAGGCAAATGATATTAAGAGGTTAAAAGGTACTTCATTTTCATCCAGAAAACTTACTTACATGACAAAACTTATAACGAAAAGTGAAAAAATGAAAAGGTGAATGTCTTAAATCAGAATACACAATTGAGGCATTGGTAGTTCTCATAATTTGAGATGCACATGGAATCCAGATTTATTTGCATTCACTGGTTGAGCCTTTTTAAAGACAGACCAAGTTGCCTTTCTATTATTGTATCATCAAATCTAGTTATAGAATTCTATACCAAAGCAGTACATGATGTTGACTTTAAGTTTCCTTTAACAACAATTTTGCTTTTCCTGAAACTTCTTTCTACATCAGTTACTAATTTGCTCCAGAAAATCTGCTTACTTCCACCTGCACATCTTCTCTGGACTTTGCTAATCTCCATTGGAAACCCTCATCCATTCTTTTATCTGTACATCCAACTTTTACAAAACACTCCTGGCCACCTCCCTCATTCTATTCTCCATAAACTTGATCTAAAGCTCTTTTGTTCATGACAATTGAACTTCTCACCATATTACCTGCAGTCAGTAAACTACTCTGGCTCCCAGTTTAGCAATACTTCGATTTCAAAATTCCCATCCTCATTTTCAGACCCATCCAATTCCTCAAGCCTATATCTCTGTAATCACCTCTAGGCCCATAGTCTGCTGAAATAATTGTACTGCAAATGTTAATCTGTTAGTTATCTAAATTCTAAACAATGATTTAGAATTGGCTTTGGCTTCCAAGGGCAACTGGCATTTTATGAAGGTTCAACCCAACCTCAGTTTCTTTCTTCAAAATAGAAGAACTCATTCTTTACTAATTTGTCACAACATCCTACCATAGTTAAATCGTTACGCAAATGAACACCAGAATTTTATTCAGTCCATATCTTCTTTCCTTGCATTTTGGCTGGAACAACCAGTTCAAAGACAATTAGGAATGGACAATAAACACTAGCCTTGACACAAATACCTAGATCCCAAAAATCAAATGCTTCACTTTTCCATATTTGCCAATTAGTGTTTTCTTGACATGTATTGCAATCCTCTACACTTGGTGTCATTTACAAATTTTAACTCACACACTCATATACCAATCAATAAAATGCACAATAAAAAAAGCCAGCAGCACACTGGTCCTCACACTGACCCTGGGGAACACTACCATCTCCTGCAAATTTGAAAGAATACATTTAATGATTTCTTAGATAAGGTAGCCATTCAGCTCATCAAGTTCATGCTAGTTCTCAGAGCAATCCCATTCCCCAAATTCTCTTGTGTCCTTTAATTCCCCTCCCCCACTCTCCAAATTCTCCCACCAACACTAGCAGTAATTTACAGTAGTGAATTAACACAACAACCAGCATGTTTTTGGGATGTGGGGAGAAAACAGAGCATCCAGAGGAAACCTATGTCACACAGAGCATATAAACTCTACACAGACAAGTGTCAGGGATAAACCTAGATCACTGGTGCCATGAGGCAGCACCACCTGCAGTGTCAACATGCTTGGGCCAATGTTTTATTATTGCTGACAATGACCTCTAGTCCATGAGCCATAATTTGAGGATAGAGAATTTGAAGGGCTACAGGGGAAAAAGGATCAAACAGATTGCTTTTCAGGGAGCTGGCATTTGATAGACTGAATGGCTTCCTCTGAACTACAATGATTCTAAACTGTGCTGAGGTTTCTTATAAAATTTTGCACCTTAAAAATCAAGACTTACTGCTAGCGAAAGTCACATTCACAGCATAGGATTGTCCTTTGCGGAGTATACATGGCAGTGATGGACAGGGTGTGATATCCACTATAATAATTTTCCCAGCTGTAGATCCTGCAATGCATAGAAATAAATTAGAGATTAATTACAGCTGGTGTTAGAAGCTAAAGTGTACAGTTAAAACACCAAATTTTATGATCTACTGTCTTGATTTTAAATGATATAACTGGCAGAAAGTGTTTGGGGTTAATGGCCCTTTGCCCCCACTCAACCATCACTGCCCCCTATTACCCAAAAAGTATATGCAGAGGAAATAAGCTTGCTCAAACCAAATTTAGTGCACATTTTTTAAATCAAAAAGTACAAACCCCTACCAGGAAAGACACAAAGCAGTTAGGGACATGAACCTGGACAAAATACTGACAAATTTAGAGGAGCTGAGCTCTTTGATTCAGACACTGAACCTGGCTGATAATCAAAATATCCTAAGAGTGTCCACCTGGGAGGGAGGAAGGTCAGTCTATGAATACCACACAAATACCAACTGACAGTTCTACTTGATAACATAGTGGGATGATGTACTCTTATTACACTGTTCTCTGAAATTGTTGAGATACATGACACTTGCAAATGATTGTGATCATAATGAAGTAATCAACAAGCCATACATCCAATAAACTGAGCTGGGAAAAGAGAATTTAAAAAGTGGTGCTTGAAGTTTTCAAGCTTAAAAAAAACAGCATTAAAAAGCTTCTTACCCTAATAGGAACACTAGTGGTTAATAAAGTATAACATTCAGTGTTGTTTTAAAACAGTGTCATATAAACAATTGCCACTTGGAACTTCCAACACCATATCTGCAAAAAGCTTGAAAAGTTTGAACTAAGTCAAGCACTAAAAGACAAAAAAATGTAATGGCAGATGGTGGAAACACTCAGCAGGTCAAGCAGCATCTGTGAGAAGAGAAACAGAGTTAATACTCCAGGTCAGACATCCTTCACCAAAACTGAAGTACTAGTAGATACTAGATGCAGGTAGTCACACAAAACCAGGTTGCAGCAGTACAATGACATTTGCTTCAACATACAACGGGTAATCTACATATCAGTCCAGGATGTGAAATAGATCTACTTCAATATTCTGCAACATTTATTCTCTTTCAAAAGAGATTAAATACAGGAGCAAATTTAGACTTTAATACACTACCATGTCAAAAAGTAACCAGAACTGTTGCTTTTAGTTACAGCGAGTTAATTAAGATTACATTTCAAAATCATCTCTTCTTGAAAAAACTACTAATTGTACATTTTAAGAGAATAAACAGCATAGTTTGAAAACTGCTTCAATAACAATATTCCCACTTTAGGGCATAAGAGATGCTCCTTAATTTTCCCACTGAATTAAAGTTTACAGAGCAGGGTAAGTTAGAAAGGGATTTTTTTTGACTCACCGCAGTCTTTAAACTTCACCGGTTGGGCCACACACAAGGCGGCCAGGGCCATGAGGCCAACGGCCACCCGACACCCCAGCTCCATACCTCACTGTCAGCAGCCCGACCGACAGGAATATTGAGTACCCCGTCGCCGCCAGCAGCCGGTTTAAAAGGGCTACCAGCCATTCCCGGCTTCATGCGGCGTCACTACCCCCTGGGCGGAGCAGGGCGGGGACGGGCGGAGCAGGGCGGGCCCCGCCACACCGCCATCTTGTTTCACCGTCCGCCTTCCCCTCACCTCGCCAACAACAACACACCCTTTCCACAGTTCACGTCTGCACTTTAAGAATATTTTATTGAAAGTCACTCCACTGTACAGCGACCTCACCAAGGTCGGTACCATCATCGCCTTCTCCTGTTGACATGAACGACACCCAATGGACTCGCAGCGCTCTGAAACCAGCCAATCAGATGAAACCCAATGGACTCGCAGCGCTCTGAAACCAGCCAATCAGATGAAACCCAATGGACTCACAGCGCTCTGAAACCAGCCAATCAGAATGAAACCCAATGGACTCACAGCGCTCTGAAACCAGCCAATCAGATGGTTATAATGTTTTCTGCGCCAATGGGCTGCAGAGGAGATAAGGCTGCCTATGTCATATGACGGACATGTTCAATACCCAATAAGATAGTCAGTTGTTAAAAAAATACGACCAATGGACGTAGAGAGGAGGTGGGCCGAGATGCTGCTTATGATGGACACGTCCTTGAGCTAATAAACTTGGCCGCTTCTGAACAAACGGGTGGGAGTGCGCCAATGGGGAAAGGGTTTGGGGGCGGTATTTCCGGTAACCGGAGCTGCGCCTCCGCCGGGCACCGGGAGCAGAATGGCAGCGAGTGGGGTGCTGAGGAGAACTGTGGTAGTTGCTGCTGGGTTTTGCTGGAGGAGGTGAGCAAGCCGTCAGTGGTCATTGACAAGTGCTGTCCGCTGGAATGGTGTCCTCCAAATGGGTTGTCTTTTTGTAATTGACTCCTGAGGTCAAGTTAATAAATAACATGAGGGTACCTGTATTCCACCTCAGGGATGAGCCCCACAGGCGGCTGAAGTCCCAGGGGAAAGCTGGCAGTGGGAACCGACACCAAGTATGCTTTCGGGGATTGTCAGTGCCATGGAAAAATCTACTCGCCCTTTCCTTTTTTTTTGAATACATATGTGCAATGCGCGTTTAACATAATCATTATTATTATTACCATAGAATAATACAGGTCCTTCGGCCCACCATGTTGTGCCGACCTTCAAACCTCGCCTAAGACTATCTAACCCCTTCCTCCCCCATATCCCTCTATCTTAATTTCCTCCATATGCTTATTTAGCAATCTCTTGAACTTGACCAATGTATCAGCGGCCTCCACCACCACCCCAGGCAGCGCATTCCATGCACCAACCACTCTCTGGGTGAAAAGTCTCCCTTGAACTTCCCATCCATTACCTTAAAGCCATGCCCCCTTGTCTTGAGCATTGGTGCCCTGGGAAAGAGGAACTGGCTGTCTACTCTATTCCTCTTATATATCTATCATGTCTCCCCTCATCCTCTTCCTCTCCAATGAGTAAAGCCCTAGCCCGTTTAGTCTGCCAATTGTTAATTTGTTTATTATTAATAAATTGTTAATTTATTAATAATAAACTGCACTTGGCCAAAGTTATCCCTTGGCTGTGAATATTTTGGAACTGTGAATATCAGATGGAAATATTTTTCATGAATATCTGATGTGAATCCTTAAACCAAATTACCTTTCCCTATTTTATTGTTGTTGATTAATCACAGTATTGCTGACATAATTATGCTGGTGTGAGTAGTATTCCATCTGTCTCCCTGCCATGAATGTCCAAACCTGACAGTTAATATTTTCTTAAGAAAACAGACCTATTCTGCAAAATGTTAGGAATGATCTAAACAGTAGCAAGGCTGGTTGTAAATCCACTTTAATGAAGAGAACTGCTAGGTTTCTGAAAAATCAACTGAAAATGGCTGAGATGTTTAGCAAGTCAGGCAATGTCTGTTGCATGAGAAACAGACTTGGCATTTCAGGTTAATGACTTTTCATCAAAACCTCCCTAATTAATTCCATAGAGTTATACAGCACAGAAATAGGCCCTTTGACTCTCCGTGGTCACGCTGGCCATGGGTTACCATCTATATGAAACTTGATTTCCAGCACGTGGCCCATAGCCTTCTACGCCTTGGCATTTCAAGTGCTTGTCGCAATAATTAAATGTTGTGTGAGACTCTACTCACTACCCCTCAGGCAGTCCAGCCACCCTCTGAGTGAAAAGAAAATTCTTTACTCGGATCCTTCCTAAACCTCCTACCCTTTACTTAAACCTGTGCCTTCTGCTTTTATATGTATCTGCTGTGGGGAAAGGTTTCTTACTTTCTACCCATCTGTGCTCCTTATAATTTTATATACCTCAGACAGGTCCCCCCTCTGTCTCCTCCATAATGTATTTCTTGGTGAGTTGTGCAAATGTAACTTATAACATCGTGAATTGCGCACTGTACTATTTTCTTGTGACCTTGTCTGTCAACCAACATATTGTTGATGGACATAAAATACCATATTGTTGGATACAAATGATTGGATTCTCATGCTGGTTGCAGCTATTAAAATTGGCAGTCATTCAGATAATTGGCTAAGTTATCAGTTCACCTTGTTTTTATCATGTAGCCTTCAACAGTGCTAATGCTGAATCTGAACTTGCGCAAGTTGGCACACTGAAATAAAAGTTCAATGTGACAAAGTTTTATTGTTTTTTCCTGGTTATTTGAAGAATTAAAACATTCAGGTTTCCAAACTTCTGGATATGAAAATTATTATGTGCATATGTTCATTATTAACTTAAATAATACACCTGTTTACTAACATTGTTGTAGACAGCAGCTTGATGGTATTACAGCATTTCAGCTGGTGTTTTCTGTATGACATGGGCTTTGCTGGCAAAGTCAGCTATTATTGCCCATCTTGAATTGTTCTTGGGAGGATGGTGATTTATTTGCTCCTTGAACTCTTGAAGGTACTTCACAGGTCCATTGGCTAGGTTGTTCTGGAACTTTCCTGTAGCATTGATAAAGAAATGTCAATGTATTTCCAAGCCAGGATGTTGTGTGACTTGGAAGCATGGCCAGGTTCCCTGCAGATGTGGGAAATCTGAAATACAAACAGAAAATGCTGAAAACACTCAGCAGCTCAGGTATCATCTGTGTAAAGTTAACACTTTGGGTCTAGGGTCTTTAGGCAGAACTGTGAAAGAGAAAACAAGTTCACTTTAAGTTGTGACGGGAATGGGGAGGAATGGGTATGACAAAGAGGATAACTCGCATAGGGTGAGACCAGACTTGTTATTTCTTTGTAATTTGTTATTTCTTTCTAGTTATTTGTTCCTGAATAACTTTTAATTTATTTAAACTCTTTTCCCTGTGGGTTGATATGAAATCTGAAGATCATATCCAAACCTGTCCTTTGCCATATTGTTAACATGCTCTGGTATTGGTATTGGTTTATTATTATCACTTATACCAAGGTACAGTGTAAAGCTTGTTTTACAAACCAATTGTACAATTCAATTCATTATACAGTGCAGTTACATTGAGTCAGTACAGAGTGCATTGATGTAGTACAGATAAAAACAATAACAGTACAGAGTAAAGAGTCACAGCTACAGAGAAAGTGCAGTGCAATAAGGTGCGAGGTCACAACAAGGTACAGTACAAGGAACAAGGTACGGTCACAAGGGCGGCACGGTAGCATAGTGGTTAGCGCAACACTATTACAGCGCCAGCGATCGGGGTTCGATTCCCATCACTGTCTGTAAGGAGTTTGTACGTTCTCCTGTGTCTGCGTGGGTTTCCTCCAGGTGCTCCGGTTTCCTCCCACATTCTAAAGATGTAAGGGTAGGTTAATTTGGGGTTTAAAATGGGCAGCACGGAATTGTTGGGCCAGAAGGGCCTGTTACCACGCTGTAAATAAAACTAAAATTAAAAGGTAGATCGTGAGGTCATAGTCTGTCTCATTGTATAAAGGAACTGGTCAATAGTCTTATTGGGGTACAGTGGGGTGGAAGCTGTCCTTAAGTCTGGTGGTACATGCCTTCAGGCTTCTGTATCTTCTACCTGATGGAAGGGGAGAGAAGAGAGAATGTTCCAGGTGGGTGGGGTCTTTGATTTATTTTGCTGACTGCTTTACCAAGGCAGCGAGAGGTAAAGACAGGAGAGTCCAAGGAGGGGAGGCTGGTGTCTGTGAAGTGCTAGGCTGTATCCACAACTCTCTGCAGTTTCTTGCGGTCCTGGGCAAAGCAGTTGCCGTACCAAGCAGTGATACATCCAGATAGGATGTTTTCTATGGTGCATCGATAAAAGTTGGTGAGAGTCAAAGGGGACAACCCAAATCCTGAGGAAGTAGAGGCACTGGTGAGCTTTCTTGGCCATGGCTTCTACGTGATTTGGCCAGGACAGGCTGTTGGTGATGTTCACTCCTAGGCACTTGAAGCTGTCAACCCTCTCAACCTTAGCACCATTGACGTAGACAGGTGCATGTACACCACCCCCTTTCCTGAAGTCAATGACCAGCTCTTTTTTTTGTTGATGTTGAGAGCAAGATTGTTGTCATGACACCATTCCACGAAGCTCTTTATCACCTTCTTGTACTCCAACTCATTGTTATTTGAGATACGGCCTACAAAAGTGGTATCATCTGCAAACTTATAGATGGAGTTGGAGCAGAATCTGGCCACACAGTCATGAGTGTATAGGAAGTAGAGTAGAGGGCTGAGGATGCAGTCTTGTGGGGCACCAGTGTTGAGAATAATTATGCCGGAGGTATTGCTGCCTATCCTCACCGATTGTGGTCTGTTTGTTAGAAAGTTAAGGATCCAGTTACAGAGGGAGGTGTTGAGTCCTGGGTCTCAGAGTTTGGTGACAAGCGTACTTGGGATTATTATATTGAAGGCAGAGCTGTAGTCAATAAACAATAGTCTAACATAGGTGTCTTTACTGGGTTAATGGGTTAATAGGGATAGTTAGACAAAGAAAGATCAAAGGCTGTGATATGAGGGCAGATAGGGAGTGAAAATGCAGAGAAAGGATTATGAAAAGATGCAAAATGCAGGGCTGAAAGACGTGCCAACCAGGTCAGGATGTGGAAACAAAATATCTGAACCAATATTGCAGTTGAATGACATGCAGCCAGTTAGTTCCAATACTGACAGAAAAAAACAAGTTACTGAAACTGTGGAATTTGATATTGAGTCCAGAACACTGCAATGTGCCCAGACACACGGTGGGGTGCTGTTCATTGAGTTTACATTTTGCGTCATTATAGAAGTACAGGAGGCCACAGATGGGTCAGAGTCGGATGGAGAATTAAAGTTAAGGCAACAGGAAGCTCTGAGTTGCTCCCATGTGTTCTGTAAGTTAGTGATCCAATTTGTGTTTGACTTCTCAAATATTAGAGAAGGCCATATTTCTTATCACCTGAGATAAAGATGGAAAGATCTAGGAAGGGAAGTAAAGAGTCAAAGATGGACCATGTGAAGGTGAGAGGTAAAACTGGGTGCAGAGATGGGCTTAGAGGAAAGTGAAAGGGGAGAATGTTTCGGAGGGTATTCAAATTCAAGAATTGTTGGAGCTTGCAAGCTTTGATACCTGATAGAGTTGAGCAGCATTTCAGGATAATTTGAGATAGAGTGAGTCGATGTTGTTGCAGAGAGAAGGTAAGAGCTTGTGGGTGTGGCACATGACATCAAACGTGGATCTGAAGATGCTTCAAGAACATTGCCTCAAGAACACTGGATAGTTTGGACATACTTGTGAACCTCGTTGGTCCACAGGTGGAATTTTCACTTGGAATCTACATGAGATGAGTTGGAGTTAGATACGACTGTGAAGGAAAGGGATGTGACGGTGGAAGCAAGTTTTAGTCAACACTGATCAAAGACTAGAAGGAAGTGGAAAGCACAGATGGGGAACAAGGAAATCGTACTGGAGAACAGAGAACAACTTCAAAGGTGACATTCCTGGGACAGAAATAGCGGTGAATTCAATGGTAAACTATATTAAAATAAAAACAGAATTGTAGGTATTAGAGATCAGAAATAAAATAACAAAGTAGCTTGTAAGGTATTTTAACACAGAAAATTCGACAATCTGCACAGCAGTTGGTGGTGAGAGGACGAGCAGGTCATTTGTTTCATTGATGACAGGAAGACTGCAGTTCCTGGACTTACCCTCAGGTTTCAACTTTGCTTTTATTTGGGATGTTGCTACTGTATTCTATAAGATACAAAACACAATGTACTAATTTAAGGTTAAACAGAAAGCAACTGAATGTCACTGTTAGAGTGGAGCAGAAGTAATTCATGTCCCTTTGAAGTCCTTAGTTATAACTTTTCAAATTTGTTATTTCTTTCCAGTTATTTGTTCCTTAATAACTTTTAAATTATTTAAACTCCTTTCCCTCCTCACATTAGCAGTGTGTGGATATGAAATCTGAAGATCAGATCCAAACCGGTCCTATGCCATACTGTTAATTTCAAATCCATAACACTTCCAAGTGTACTGAATGTAATAAATATGTTGACTGGTTTAATTTTAATTTTCTTTAGATCACCTAAAAGATTAAGGGATATCACACATCTGAAAAGGGTCACCTTGAAAGAAATTCTGAATAGGTGGGACTTAATTGCAAGGAAACACAGCAGACTGCAGATGCTGGAATC
>JAUZTB010000001.1:133973701-133991191 GCA_034780895.1 Rhynchobatus australiae
CCACTATATCATCATGAGTTATTGAATTTAGAGTTCACAATAATTTCAATGGACCATAGGTACCTATACATCTTTCATATTTTACAGGACACAAACTTCTTGTAGATATTCTTTCATTCACATAGTCACAATGGTCATTCCTTACTGTCAACATTTAACATTCCAAGTTACTATGTGGGCATTTCTGTCAGTTTTATAATGAAGTTCTGAGTTCAGGTTACCAGATGGCACTGTTGAGTAAATTTTTGAAATGAGCAACTTGTGTATGAAAACCAGACCAGTGCAGGACAATTCTGCTGATTGTTTACTCATAGATACTGTTACAGACCACGCATTCCAAAATCTGTGGCCTTTGTCGTGCACACTTCGATATGAGTGCTGTAGTGAAACAGCAACAAATAGGGCTGAGATCAGGAAACACCAGCTTTGACATCGACTCAAGGTCTCCCTCTGACCTTGGATGGACTGCAGGTCCAAACAAGGCCCCTGGGGTAGGAGGGGTCCTGGTGCAGCCAGATATTGTATCTCTAGCCTCCAACCAGCTGGTTGGGTGCTAACACCCTGAAGAAATTCTAGCTTGTTGATAATGTAAATGGCATTGAATACAAGGAGGCATCCTCCAACTCACCTTGAGCAAGTCACAAAAGATCAGCTAGTTTAGATTAAATAGGCTAGACATTCCACGACTACATAAATGTGCGCTGCATGTGCAACTCATCCCTACTCTAAATCCTTGTTATTCCAAAGGAATAGGGGCATTGAATTCCCACAGAAAACAAAACAAAAACACAGATCCTGCCAAGGTTGCTGCAATGAAACAAAGGCTCCGGTCACATCCAGCGGTCAACTCTGCCATGGATATAACAACTTTTATATAAGTTTCAGCTTGCAAGTTTCATTTGCATTTTGGTTGTAAACCTTCCCAGGTTCCTGACTCCTGGTGTTCCCGACTCTGACCCTGGCCCCAGTTCCGGCCACATACCCAGACCACATTCCCGGCTCCAGCTCTAGCCCCACGTCCAGTCCAAACTCCAGGCCCTGGATCCAGCTGCACACCCTGCCCACACCCCCGGACCCCAGCTCCTACCACCCATGTGTGGTCTGGTAGGTTAATTGGCCACTGTAGAGTTTTTCCTAGTTTGTAGGGGAGTGGTGGAAACTGGGAGGAGTTGACAGGAATGTGCAGAGGATAAAATGGGATAAATGTAGGATTAGTGTACTTGGGTGTTTGGTGGTTGGTGCTGGCTTGTTGGGTAGAAGGACCTGTTTTTGTGTTGCGTGACTCTATGGAACCTCAGGCCAGTAAGGCACGTCCTGACATTGTGGCCAGAGGGGGCCGTTCATCATTGGCTCCTGCCACAACCCTTCTGTCCCTGCTCCTGTGGCACCAGAGCAGGCAAGGGCTGATCATGAAGCAAGTAACAAATGGTGACAAAGCTGGAGATAAGAGTCACACAATCATACAGTTATACAGCACGGAAACAGGCCCAATCTGAGCTAGTCCCATTTATCAGTGTCTGGTCCATATCTCTCTAAACCTTTCCTATCCATGGACCTGTCCAAATGTCTTTTAAACAGTGTAATTGTCCCTGCCTCTACAGCTTCCCCTGGCAGCTCGTTCCATATACCTACTACTCTCTGTGTGCAAATGTTGCCCCTTTATGTACCTTTAAAATTTTTCCCCTCACACCTGAAATCTATGTCCTCTAGTTTTAGACTCCTCTTCCCTGGGAAAAAGACTGTGACCATCCAACTTATCTTCACCCCTTATGATTTTATATAAGGTCACCCCTCAATCTTCTGTGCTCCAGGGAACAAAGCCCCAGCCTATTTGGCCTCTCCTTATACCTCAAGCCCTCCAGTCCCAGTAACATCCTCGTGAATCTTTTCTGCACCCTTTCCAGCTTAATAGCACCCTGTCTTTAGATAGGGTCCCAAAGTACACACAATACTCGAGGTCTGGTCTCACCAGTGACTTGTACAGTTGCAAACATGATGTCCCACCACCTGTATTCAATGCCCTGACCAATGAAGGCAAGTGTGCCAAAAGCCTTCTTCACCACCCTGTCCACCTGTATCACCTCTTTCAGGGAACTATGTACCTGTAACACTAGGTCTCTCTGTTCGACTGCACGCCCCAGGGCCCTACTGTTCACAGTGAAAGTTTGACCCTGCTTTGACTTCCCAAAATGCAACACCTTGTACTTGTCCGAGTTAAATTCCATCTGTTATTCTTCAAACCCCTTCCTGAGTTCATCTAATCCTGTTGTAATCTTAGATGAACATAACAATAAGCCATAAAACATAGGAGCAGAATTAGGCCATCCGGCCCATCGTCTGCTCCACCAGTCGATTATTTTTCCCTCTCAACCCCATTCTCCTACCTTCTCCCTGTAACCTTTGATGTCCTCACTAATCAAGAACCTATCAACCTCCGCTTTAAATGTACCCAATGACTTGGCCTCCACAGCCAACTGTGGCAATGAATTCCACAGATTCACCACCCACTGGCTAAAGAAATTCCTCCTCATCTCTGTTCTAAAGGGACATCCTTCTATTCTGAGGTTGTGCCCTCTGGTCTCCAGTGAGTACAGGCCCAGAACCATCAAACGCTGCTCATACATTAACGCTTTCATTCCCAGGATCACCACATCACCGGCAGCCAACCAGAAAATGCCCCCTTTACTACCACTCTTTGCCTTCTGCTAGTCGGCCAATATTTTATCCATGCTAGTACCTTCCCTGTAATACCATGGGCTTCTATCTTGTTTAGCAGCCTCATGTGTGGCACCTTGTCAAAGGCCTTCTGAAAATCGAAGTAAACAAATTCCATTAACTCTCCTTTGTCTATCCTGCCTGTTACTTCCTCAAAGATTTCCAACAGATTTGTCAGGCAGGATTTCCCCCTAAGAAAACCATGCTGACTTTGGCCTATTTTATCATGTGCTTCTGAGTACCCTGAAACCTCATCCTTAATAATGGACTCTAATATCTTAACCACTGAAGTCAGGCTAACTGGCCTCTAATTTCCTGTTTTTTCCCTCACTCCCTTCACAAAAGAGTGAAGTGACATTTGCAAGTTTTTAGTTGTCCGAAACCATTTCTGGTCCAGTGATTCTTGAAAGATCACAACTAATGCCTCCACAATCTCTTCAGCTACCTCTTTCAGAACACTGGGGTGTAGTCCACCTGGTCCAAGTGACTTATCCACCTTCAGACCTTTCAGCTTCCTAAGTACCTTCTCCTTAGTAATAATGATTACACTCACTTCTGCCTCCTGACTCACTCGAATTTCTGGCATGTTGCTGGTGTCTTCCACAGTGAAGACTGATGCAGAAAGCTTATTCAATTCATCTGACATTTCTTTGTTCCCCATTACTACCTCTCCAGCATCATTTTCCAGCAGTCTGATGTCCACTCTTGCCTCTCTTTCACTCTTTATATATCTGATAAAACTTTTGGTATCCTCATTTATATTATTGGTTAGCTTCCCTGTCAACACTGCTCTGGAAGTGATACATTTCAATTGCCTCCTCTCCTTCTTTTAAACTTCACCAAATGCAAACCCAGCTTGTCCCACCTTCTTTGAGCTGTTGTCAGGTTTCCTTGAGTGACACACTGCTGAGAGTGATATGATGTTCCTGTTGATATGTTGCAAGTGCTCACAGCTGTTGATATCTAGTACAGCACAGGCACAGCCTCTGGAGCCAACTCTTAAAGGAACAACCATTAAGTAAATAACACTTCCATCAGCTGAGGAGTGTGTTGCTACCAAATGAATGAGTGGTGCACTGATGGAAGGATTCGGAAGGATTTGAATCAGCCTGTAATGACCTCTGTCCACTGAGGCCACAGAGATCCTCCACAAGATTCCAGTGAACTTTGTGAGTTCATGAGTGCAGTCTATGAAAGCCTGCACTTGGGAAAGGTTGCAGGCAAGTGTCTGTACCACCTCTGCCTTCTCCTGTGTTACAGAATCGTATAATCCAGAAATAGGCCTTCAGCCCACCAAGTTCGCACTGACCATCAGCCATGCACCGATATTAATGCAACTTTATTCTCCCCACATTCTCATCAGGGCACCCCCACCACAATCCACACTCAACCCCGCCCCAGACTCTATCCCTCAGTTACACACTAGGGGCAATGTACAGTGAACCAATTAACCTAGCAAACTGCAAATCTTCGGGGTGTGGGTGGAAACTGGAGCACCCAGGGGAAACTTATACAGCCACAGAGAAAACATGCAAACTCCATCCAGACAGCCTGGGTCGCTGGAGCTGTGAGACAGCAGCTCTGCCAGCTATGGGCTGAGGAAAAGTAGACAGAGTCTTCTCTCCTTGAGCCCAGAGTCCAGAAGACGACCCTAGTGCATCACTGAGCAGCAACCAATTCGGTGTGGCAGAGATCAGCAAGAGATCCTGAGGACAGTAAGCTGAGGGTTAACAGAGCGGAATAAGGGCACTTGGTTGGTCACAATTAAAGCACCTCAGGCATGATTGAGGTTGCGTTTGAATTTGCAAGAGCTCACAGATATCAGTGAGGGCAAATAATTTCAATTAGTCAAGTGAAACAGTGTTAGTAAAATTTGACAATTCTGTGAATAATAACAACTGATGTTTTAGAGAGAGATTGAAAATCCCTCTTCGTAGGAATTTTGTATATTTCACTCCAGTTGACAAGATTTAAGATAGTTTTATGCCAGAAAAAAACTTTCCATTTCAGTTATTTCGTTGAAACTCTATTAGGTGTACATGTGCTCCAAATAAACCTCTTGTGGTGCTTCTGAAAGTTTAAAAAATATTGGTTAGCATGTTATTTCCTGCGATTGGTAAGTTAAAAGTATTTTAGTCAGCAAGTTAATAATTTGCAAGTTTAGCTTTCCCTGTTTGCAAACTGGCAGACTAAAACAATGTAAACTTTTTATTTCAAGCTGCTGAGTTACTTGAAAATTGAAGTTTGATATTTCCTGAGTCTTTATCTTCACTCATAACATCAGGAACTTAAAATGCATCATCAGATGTCTATTTAAGTTGGTACAAGGGCTATCCTCTTGCAGGATACACCTCTCAAACTGATTATGAGTAAAAAGCAATCAGAGCTGAATCTGATAGTTTCTAAAAATAGACAATGGGCATTAATGCCCAACCCCACAATCACTTCTTTGGTTGCGAGCAGCATGCAACTTTGTTTATTTGTATGATGTTGAGAGCAGCCAGCAAAAGCAGAACCATGGAGGGGCTCAATGTTGTGCATGGCAAATATTATTCAAAGGTGTAGGGTCATTGTGGGAGTCAATCCACAACATAAAGGACCAGGGGAAGCGTGATGGATATCACTACTTGTGAAAGAGCAGATTTCCAAGTGTCGGGCAATGTACTGGCAGGCTTGGTATAGTGGGTGGAAGGGAGGGAGATCTTGCAGGCAATCAGGGGCCCCACAGATGGGATCCTCCAGACAGAATCTACAAAGGCAGTGGAAGGAGGCAGCAAATGCTGCACATTGAGGCTCAAGGCTCTAAATGTAATGCCACTAAAAGCTCATTGACCTCTCATGATGTTGAACACCAGTGAATGCATCCTCAAATGCCATCTTCCTCCAACTACCCTCAGATATTGCTGTGTGCATCACAGACCCCCTCACCCAGCTCAAACTCTCTGATCAGACTGAAGCCAAGTCAAGTCAAGGCGAGTTTATTGTCACATGCACGGTGAGGTACAGGTACAATGAAAAACCTGCTTGCAGCCGCATCACAGCAGATTCAGACAACACACAGAACATAAGTTAGACTTAAATTATCCCAGATAGTGAAGGAACAAAAGACTGCAAAACACGACATTAGTGCAAAATAAACCACAATCAGAGACAAGTCTGTGATAGTGCAAGAAGTGGTCTGTAGTGTTCCATTGCTGAGGTAGGATTAGGGTTGTGCAGGTTGGTTCAAGAACCTGATGGTTGTAGGAAAGTAGCTGTTCCTGAACGTGGTGGTGCAGGACTTCAGGCTTATGTAACCCCAGCCCAATAGTAGCAGCTAGAGGAGGGCATGTCCTTGACGGTTGGGATCCTTGATGTTGGATGCCGCCTTCTTGAGGCAGCACCTCATATAGATGCTTTCAGAAGTGGGGAGGGCTGTGCGAACATTCACAGATTCTCACACTGAGCACCGTATCTCACAATCTGGACACACTACCAATTAAAAAGGTTTGAGAGGCACATCATCCAATAGTAATAGTGTTGACAGTTCGTTGATTGCTTTTCAACATCCAAAGTATTCAAGAACATTAAGTCTTTGACAGCTTGGCTAAGTCAGTGGGCATGGACTAGTCAGCTGTCACAAATTGTGGTGCCTTTTTTGTGGAGGGAGGGTCTTATTTTGAATCCACCTCAGTTTCCCCTGGTGATACCATTGCGCCTTAGAAAGTCCTCTCTCCATGCAGGGCCTTACTGTGCGGTACTGGGTCAGCTATCTGTTAGAAGTTGGAGAAAGGAGGCACTGTTGTGAGGTCTGCCATAGTCGAATTGCTGACAGCCTCATTTCCATATAAGGGAGGGTATGCTTCTTCATTTCCCCTTGACTGTTAGCAGCTGATGTTGCATTAAATAGTTTCGATAGCCCCATGCTGCACTGGGCCACCTTAGTTTACTTTACTACGTCTTTAAAGATTAATTCTGCTTGTTTTCACTGTAGCTGGTAACTGCAGGCAACCAATTAGGTGGTTTTCACCCAGCTTCATGGACTGAAATTTAGCCCAATGATGCCCAGCCCAAGCAACTTGGAAGTATTTATAACTTCCACACAATTTTTCAAGTATGTAAAAAAAAAAGTTTCCTGCAGTCTTGTTTTGCATTCAGAGGTATTCCTGTAAGCCATCACGCTCACTTCTTTAGTTTCAGTTTTGTTTTCCAATAACTGCCGATGATTTACAGGATCTGGATTTGGCTTGTTGAACATAATTCATGCATGTTGCCCTTGTTTAATCTCCAAAGTTACACTGTACTATTTCTCTTTAACTCCTTCAGTTCACTCAAGGGGACAAATTAAATCAGCATGACAAACACTTTCTTCACATTTTCGACTTCACATCCTCCTTCTTAAGCAATGTTACCAGAGTAAAATCATAGGGTCATAAATACACACCACATGGAAACAGGCTCTTTGGCCCATCATTTAAATGGCAACCATTAACACTAATCCTGTACTAATCTTTTTTTATTCTCTCCAAAATTCCCCCCTACCCCCCAGATTTTACCTTTCATCTATAGATTAGGGGCAATTTACAGTGGCTAGTGAACCCAACAACCTCCATGTCTTTGGGATGTGAGCAAAATGGAGAAGCTGGAGGAAATCCACACAGTCACAGGGGAAAACCCTCACAGACATCACTCAAGATCCAGATCACTGGAGCTTTGCGGCAGCAGCTCCATGAGGTGTGCTGCTGTGCCACTCATGAACTGCTTGCTCAAAGCTCCAGTGATCTGGATCTTGGGTGATGTCTGTGAAGGTTTTTCCCTGTCGAGAGTTGTGAGGAGGTTGATCAGAGCTGAGGTAAGAAATCAGTGAGAGAAGACTGTAAGTCAAGGTCCTACAGGGCTTGAAAATAAGCAGGGAGGAAAGGCGGGGGGAGAGGAGGTTGGGGAGGGAGTAAAGAAGGGAGAGAAATGAGAATGGGAGGAGGAAGTGAGGATGTACTGTGCTGGTGTCCTGCTCAGGATGGGCCCAGCGCTTGACCTTAATGGATCAGGTGCCCAGGTTGAGCAGGTTATATTGGATAAAAACTATTCTATACAGATGCTGTCTGGGACATCCTAATTCCCATTAAAACACAGGAGTCACCTCCAGTTTCCTAACTAAATATGGTTCATCACCTTTAGTACAGGATTAGTGGCAACCCAACAGAGAGAGAAGGCAAACAGAGAAGGGGAATAACCAGGGATAAGAGTTGGGAGAGGGAACAGGAGATTGGAGGTGAGGTGAGTTTGCAGTGGAAGGGGATGAATGGGAAATTGGAGTGCAGAGAGGAGTTTGGAATGAGGACATAAAAAACTGGATAATGAAGGGAGTGAGGAGTTGGAGTAGATGCAGACAAAAAGGAAGTTGGAGTGCAGAGAGGAGCTCAGAATGGGAGAGCATAAACAGGAGTTTGGAGAGGAGAGAGAACTTTGAAGTTGAGACAATGAACAGAGAATGGGATCAGGGAGGAACTTGGAGAGGAGAAGTTGAACAGATGACAACAGTTCTACGGAGCATTCTCCTTGGCCCAGTTATTGTTAATGGACTTACCAATGACTTTCCCACTCATATAAGTTCAGAGGTAGCAATGTACGCTCATCATTGTATAATGATCAATTCCATTTGAGTTCCTTCTTTCAGACCTGGACCTCATTCAGACATGGACTAATAGATCAATATTGCAGCTTTGCCATGTTATCACCTCAATTTTTAGAACATCACATCCCCTTCTTGGAATCAGTGTGTTTTCGTTTGCTTGATCTTAATGTTAGACTGATGTATATGCTTGGCTACATAGTTAGTGATTATATTCGTATACTTTTCTGCAGCTACTCATGGTGCCCCATGGTTACCCCGTGTGGAGTTGGCAGATGTGTGCTGAGTCCATCCCTTATAGCAAGAGTTGTGTGCCAACATAATAAAGTTTGTCCACAATTGGAAAATTGCACTTTGTCACCAGTAGGACTGTGCAGGCATCACTCCTAGCAATACCATTATGGACAGATGCACCTGAAACAGTAGGATTGATAAGGATGGGAACCAGTAAGTTTTTCACTCATGTTACTCACCATCTGCCATTGATCCAACCTGGTGCCTTTTGGGCCTTAGCCATTCCAGCCAGTGCTGATGCTACCAAGTCACTCATGGTTTTCCACTGATAGTTTTATTGAATGGAATTAAGTTGTTGATTTTACCTCTATGTAGCTTCTGGGTCCTATTTTATTTGAATCATGCTGTTAGTGTGAGGTATAGTTGAGCAGGTGGAGCCAGGCTGTTTTCACAAGTCATCCTGAGCAGTAACACAAATGTATCAATCCAACACCTGACAGCATTTCAGTCACCCACCATGGATGGAATGACAAAGTTTATGAAAAGGGATATGGAAATAACAGCTTCATTTACAAAAAGATATTTCTAACATTAACAGTGGGGTTTTCAAAGAAATCCATTTTCTTATGGTTCTAATGGGAAAAAGACTCTTAATCTCCAATGAAATTTTTAAAAATATCAATTTGCATCTAATAATTAAACATTCCGGAAAGGAAAATTAATTGTGATTCCTTTATAGGTGGTTGGACTTTGGTCAATTTATTACAGACCAATTTTGAAAAGCAAATAAAGCAGGAAGGGCAGCCAATCTGTGAAGAGGATTATTTTTTAAGTAACCATGTTGTGCTGAGTTCAATTTAAATAACTATAAATTCAAAATGGAAGTGTGGTAATCATGAACAACCGATGCAAGTTTTTCATCAATTACTATAAAGGTTGAACATCAAATGATCAAAACAATACTTTGCACATTATTGCATAAACATTATTTATTCAATTATAAGCATATCATTCACTGTAGGCTGTTGAAATGATAACTGACTACATCAAATAATAGCAATTCCTTCATAAACAACACATATCACTTTATATTGAAGGGCTAGGAGAGGTTAAGATAAGATAGCTTTACTAGTCATATGTACATCGAAACACACAGTGAAGTACGTCTTTTTGCGTAGTGTTCTGGGGGCAACTCGCAAGTGTTGCCACGCTTCCAGTGCCAACATAGCATGCCCAGAACTTCCTAACCTGTACATCTTTGGAACATGGGAGGACACCAGACCACCCGGAGGAAACCCACACAGACACAGGGAGAATGTACAAACTCCTTACAATCAGTGGCCGGATTTGAACCCAGGTCGCTGGCACTGTAAAGTGTTATGCTAACCACTACACTACTACTCACTACGCTAACCAAAGTCTACACTATGTGTCTCTCAATTATAACTAAAACCAAGTTTTTATGATGTTCATGCAAAGGTGATTTTGCCTTTATTGTACATTTGTCTCAATCAATAGAACAGCTGTAACTTCCTGTTCCTTCTGTTTTATACTTTTCAGTTAGGTGCAAGATTTGGGGGCTTATGGTGTAATGGAGAGATCCAACTTCCTTCTTTTAAAGTTTATTCTGTTAAAAGAATAGAACTCTGAAGCATATGTTTTGTTGGACTGCTTTAAGCCATCTATTTTTAATGTAAATGATTAATTTAGCAGTCCAGCAGGTTTGAAACCTTTCCTATTGATCAGGCTGTATTATCAGTGCCTATTGGAGAGCTGAATTTAAGAAAATTTGAAGGATTTTTCAACCGTGATAAAAAAGTGAGTATAACTCACACCATCATTCTCACCCTGTTTCATCTGTCGGCTTTAACTGGGAATGAATGAGAAGTTTTCACTTATTTCAATTTTGCAAAACTGAAGGACTGCTGAGCAATGTTTACTGAAACTATGATGCAGCCCATTATTCACAATCCTTTTGGCTATAGAATTTACAACAAAGCAAAAGCTATATTTTCCTTCCCATCGTGTTTCTCTCAATATACTTATTGAATCTGATCTGACTGTGCAGAAGAATATAAGAGATACAAAGGAAAAAAGATTTATATTTATATGGCAACAAGTGTGACATTGCAAATCACTTGTACTGACAATAGGGTACTTAGTCAAGTGTAGTCACTGTTCGTGGCAGATATATGGTGAGATTGAGGGGGATTACTGTATTTCAGGTCTCAGCAGCTGGCAATGATGAAGTGATGAAAATCACCGATGCTCAAGAGGCTCAGATTAAAAGGAATGCCGATATCTGGGAGGGCTGCAGAGCAGGAGGAGATTACAGGAAAATTCAGATTAGAAAGTCAGAGAAAGAGTCCAATAATTTAAAGGGAGCAAATGATTGGAAGAGTGATTGTAAGATGAAGCTGAGTACCATCAGTGTCCAGGTGGAAGTTGGTGCCATGTTTTCTCTGTAATGTATTTATTAAGAACCATTTCGATTCCACGTTGGAATTGAAGTTTGCCTTGGTGCAATTCCTTGGGCACAGAGATCAAACCATGACTCTGGTTTTTTTGCCTGGCATGTTACCGTCAGCTCAAGACAGGCAAAGCAAAATTCAACATTACACCTGCAACAGAAAATATTTTTACATCCCTTCTGGTTGTGTTCAAGCAGCTTACCACAGGTTGGGCAGGCTCGAATGGAAGGGCAATTCTTCACCACAGTCTCTGAGAGGTTGATTAATGGGCAACTGCGGAGAATGTCCAATTCTATGTTGGTGCACCCTTCATTGTCACATCGGTCAGAACGTGGGCCAGGCCCCTTCCATGGTTTCATGCACTGCCAACAGAACTCGTAGGCATTTCCTTTTTCTGCAGTGCAGATGATGCAGCAAACATTCAGGTTATTCAGGTCTGTGCGTTCAACAAATGTTCCACATCCGGGACACTGTTGATAAAAGACAGAAATACACATTTCGTGAAATAAATTACTTCACACTGATAACCCTTTTAAAGCACGCACTAATCTATATGCTTCAATTGTTATAGGCTGCCATGCCAATCTATTCCACCAAACAATCAAACTTTGTTTAATTCTTAATGAAGACGGCCTCATTTCAGAGAATTTGCCTTTCTGTGCTCACTAGTTTAGACCTTGAATCTCTCCACCAAAGCCTGCTGAAGTGTGGGGCCCAGGGGTGGATTACAAGTTAAAAATGGATTTTTGGTAATTAAAAGATAATGAAGACATTTGTGTGTTATAAATATTGAACATAGGAGCAAAATGAATTTCTGTTGCTTGATAGAAATTTACTCATTATACATTGCAAATATATAATTTATATGCACAGAATGCAGACATGGATAGATGTTTGATATGTGAGACTATTGTCTAAGTTAGGACATGCTGATCCTTGAGATTGGTCAGGGCAGTGGTAACATCCACATGAGGTTGGAAGTAAACAAACGAGTCATCTAAAATTAGAACAACCATACCAAGGATTTCCTCCTGTCCCTTGGAAGGATAAAAAATAATTCTGAGCAATAATCAAATAATAATTTTTTTTTGTTTATTATTAGCTCAGGGAATGAAATAGGAGTATTTTAACTGGTATTCCAGGAGGTGAGACAAGAGCCAGAAGATTTCATGATTCTCGGGTTTAATCAAAGAAGCAACGCCCAATTAAATATGTATTTCATGGTGACAACAAAATAATTACTATAAAGCAAATGTATAGAGACACAAACATTGTAATGTATGCTATATAATAGATACCCTTGTTTTCAGTAACAAACTATCTTGCGCTGATTTTTTGATTGAGAGACTTACTGATTTGTATTCACAATACTCAGCTGCAGCCAACACAGCAACTGTTTCCTCAAAGTGTCGCTGCTCCTCATTGGTCAGCACTGCCAATTTGCGAACTTCATGATAGGGCCATTCCCGTCCACACTTCTCCGTTGTTCCATCTTTCAGTGCTGGGCAGTAGAATTTGTACTGACCCTGTAATTTCAAATTTGATTATTTAACTTGCATCCTCTCTCTGCAATGAGAGTGGCAGAAACAACTCCCTCATTGTACCCAACTCTCTCAGTGCCAAGTTCTCTCTCTCAAATCACTCTCTGTGCCCAACAGCACTGTACACTGAATGCCCAGTCCAGTGTAGGGAAGATTCACCAGACTGATTCCTCATGAAGAGAGATCAAATTAACTAGTTTTGTATTCACCTAGGAAAATGAGAGGGGATTTAAGTCACAACCAGGCTCTGTCAGTGGAAAGTAAGCATGGGTGAAAATGCTGGTAGTGCTAATGATACCCATATTCCCAGAAAGACTTTTTAAAGGTTATTCTCTCCAGGCCCCCTGCAACCGCACCATGTGTACCAGATAGAGTGTGGTCAGGTAGTCCTTGGCAGAACCACTAAAGCACGCCACATTCCCCCTGACATTAAAGGAGAAAGGTGAATCATTCGGGAACAGATTCTCCTGACAAAATGTAAAATCAAAGAAATCAATGTTAAAGCATCAGTGTAGATATATTTATATGTTTACACTGTTATGTGGCACTTTTAATTTCAAAAAGCTCAATTTAAAAGCCAGACATTCCTACCCGATCCAGAAGGCTTCGACACCATGCAGTCAGTGAGTTTGGATCTACTGCATGTTTGCAGGACATTTCTGCCCGTAAAATATTGGGATCATCTTCTCCTGAAATAAGAAGTAACACAGTCCTTTTATGCTATGGAAATGGTTAGTCGCCAAATATTTGTTTCTGAAGTCCAGGTCAGAAAATGAAAAATGCCTGAATCTACAGTGTTATATTTCTTGGAAATCTAAATTTGAAAATAATCTCGAGGATCAAAGCCAAAATGGACTTTGTTGTTTAAATTTTGTTCCTGCTAATGCTTCGGTTCGATTCAATAGCACTTTTCAATTATATAAAAAATAATTAAATATTCTGAAGGAAAACATGCATTTGAGGGTCTTTCCCCCCAAAATTCAATATTCCAGACTGTCATACTCTGGCATGTTCCACATATTTGTTGACAGGTACCTTTCAGCTGTGAGTAAGGTGAAATGAAGTGTCTGAAATAGGGTTGACTGAATTGGATTGGAAAATCTTCCATAGTGGTTCTGGAGAAACCGAAAATTAAATATCAATGTCTTGAACATCACTGTGAGCAACTTGGAAGTATCATCTGGCACTTTTATTCTTTTGTTGAATACTTGTGTATTCATTGTTAAAAATATCAGAGATGAGAATAAAGACAGCTAGTTGCACAGTTTGATTCACTCACTGTCCGGTCCCAGCCCAATTCAAGTGAAGCCGATCCCCATGGAACAGTTTGCTTTTCCACACTTCTGGTTCCAGAGCCCCATGAATTGAAACCTGTTTCTCCTACATCAGTCTCTGAGCTACCCATTTAACTCTAGGATTTTATTAAGTGATTTTTACCTTAAATAGTGCTGCTTCTTTAGAACTCTTGCTCAGGATTGTAGGGAACTGTATTTATGTCCCTATATACACTGTCCCCCATTATCACTACATGCACTTTCACTTTTATCTGTACATAAGGAAGTCAACTAACCATATTTAGACAGGTCACACAAAGGAAGCTGGAGATATACTGAACCCAAAATCTGAGCACACTGTTAAACAAAGTTTATATTTAATCTGCGACCCTGTTTATTCCAAGTAAAAGCCAAGTAAATGGTTAGAGTCTTGCAGTAAATTCAGCAGCTGTTTCATACCCCCAAAATACTTCCCATAATAAACCATAGATATTTATGTTTACCTGTGATTTCATCTTTTCCTTTCACAAACTTCAGAGTGCTATCTTTAGGGTCATAACGTTTCTCACTTTGTTTTGGTACAGTTGACATCTTCCCAGCTGCACAGTAGAAGCTCTCTGCAGTCGAAACCTCTCTGGAAAGTCCCTTCAGCAACAGTTCAGGAAGATAACAACCACCACAGCAAATCAAACTGTTCTGCATTTTGCTGCTGCGTGCCTATTTGCCTGTGCAAGATGTAAGGCACACCCTTTCTCTTCCTGTGAAGGAAATTGTTGTGAACACATTAACACTTTATTTTCCACACAGTAATTTTTACAACCAATTCTTCACACAGTTCAGGGAAAATTATATAAGTCGTTTTTATGTAGATTCTGTTTACATGGGTGACACTGGGAACATGTACTTGTTTTACTCAGTATTAATTACAATGAGAATGTACATTAATAGATGTTGTAATTGCTCCCAAAATGGGTCAGTGGGAATTTTCAGACCCAGTGATGTTAAAGGAATGCCAATGTTGAGAAGGTGTATGATATGAAGGGAAACATGAACGGGTTGTTGCTGTACACGTCCTTCTGCATGATAGCAATCAAACAGGAGAGAGGTGCTTCCAAATCCCTTTGGTGATTTGCTGTCATGCATCATGTAACTATGAATATTGTAACCATGCATGTGTTCTTGAGGGAGGAGATGAATATTGTGCCTAACATTAGGAATGCCAGTTATGTGAACTTATCTTCCCCTTGATGTGTCACAATGTTGAGCAAAGAGCAAGCTCACAGAGAACCCAAATGTAGTGCACTGGTACAAGACTGGAGTCAGGATGCTTCTTCAGAACAAAACACAGGCAGCAACCAGAAGGAATCTTGCCTCAGAGCTCTGAGGTGGGGTCCCAACACAAAAACTGGATATCCTAAGAGGAACAGTGAAACCAGGACTGCTCTAGAGTTGACAACTCTAGGCAGCCAGTAGACAAAGTATACCCAAAAGTTGACCAATACTCTGGCAACTAGTTTTAGAGAAACCCAGGTACTTATGCTAGGCCCCTGATGGTGCTCAGGTGTGTAATCAGTCCAGCATGGAATCCATGTGCTGGACAACAAGGTATTACAGGAGCCAAATTGAGGGCCAGGACCCAGAACCATGACATGATGGTGCTGACCTGTTGATTCAGCTCCATCCATCCAGACAAGTATGTCTCCAGCTTCCAGACTCAAATAATCTAGATTGTGGTGGCACTCCTAGGGCATCAGGAGGTATGCTTCAATAAATGGGGTACTGAGTACACAATCTCTGTCCTGCTATTGCAATCACAGATTTCATTGGGTAGTTAAATTTTTGCTCAATAGCAACAGGCAAAATGTAAATTACTGGAGATTCTGGTAAAGGTCGTGTCCTAAAGCAAAGAATTTTATTTTGGTTACTGGGCAATCATCAGCCACCTCCATTCTCCATCAAGGCCTTGGGGCCCTTTGTATCTTTCTAGAACATAGATCCCACCAGTTCCACTGCACTAACACTCTCCTCCACCTGGCTGAACCTCAGTTCTAATGCAGGGTCTCACCCGAAACATCAACTATCTTTTGACTCCCCAGATGCTGTCTGATTTGCTAAGTTCCTCCAGCAGTTTTTTTTGCCCCTGATTAGTAGTCTCGCCTTGCTATAGGCTGAAAATGGGCTACTTTACCATCAGAGGATTGTGAAAGAAGGTGAACAATACTCTTCATGCATGTGATGGAGGGTAGGAAATTAATGAAGCAGCTGAAAGTATCCCACCCAAGGACAATTTCCTGTGGATCTTTGGCAGTGATGCTTTGGGGCTGTGCCAAATCTTCCAGCAAAACCTTGAGCTTCTGTCAGCTTTTCCACTTGATTGCTTCCACACCCACTTCCTGCAAACCCCAGCACCAATCTCTGTGGATCTTACTTTGTCTGTTTGGTGTCCAATTCATTGGGAAGACCATGGGAGAATGACCCTGACATCCAGATGGTTCGAAGGTTGTGAATATAAGCATTCTGACCAGGAGTTGGCCACACTCCTCCTTGAATCTGCTCTGCATTTAGCAATATGACCGAACTTCTGTCTCAAACCCAGTTTCTATCCCTATCCCCACATCCTTGACCCCCATACTGGTTGAAAAAAAAGTCTTTCAATCACTGTTTTGAATTTCGCTCACAGACTTCTGAGGTGGTGACTTATGAAGGTTCACAGCCCAGAGCAAACAGATTTCTCCTTATTTCAGGGATGAGGAGAAAACAGGAAAAAAGGTCTCATTTCAGAGGCAGTATTGAAGTGCAATCATGGTTGTAATGTAGAAAACATGACAATAGGTTTGTGTAGAGCAAGATCCCATGAATGGAAAAATTAAGAGAGCTTTGTATTGACGTGGTATCTTTCAGGAGGAAGAGCTGCTGCCTCACCAGGGTGGTGTGGCAGTGTAGTGGTTAGCGTGATGCTGTTACAACACCAGCAATCAGGGTTCAATTCCCACCGCTGTCCTGTAAGGACTTTGTATGTTCTGTGTGGGTTTCCTCTGGAAGCTCAGGTTTCCTCTCACATTCCAAACTACAGGTGGTTTAACATGGGCCTAAATAGGCAGCATGGACTCATTGGGCCAGAAGGGCCTGTTACTGTGCTGTATAAATAAAGATTTTTTAAATTCCAGCAACCCTAATCTCAGGTGCTGCCAAGGACATCTCCTACACTACTTTCTCCCTGTGACCAGTTTGTCCCCCAGTTACTCCAGTTTTGCCCCATACCCCAACAACATGCTGGTCAATTAGGTCATTGGCTACTATAAATTATCCCTCATATATGTGAGTGGCGAAAGAATTGGAGTGGAGTTGATGGGCAAGTAAGTTATGGGAAATAAGTGGATTGATGAGTTTGCTCTAATGGCTGGCATGGACTCGATGGAACGAAGTGCAGTTGTTAATGTTGGGACTGTAGCTGCCAACTTGTACAAGGAAAGGTCCCACAAAGAGCATTGTGATAATGACCAGATAGTCAGTATTTTTAGATTCATGTAATTATAGAAATACATATTTTAGAAGCAGGTACTTTGCCCCATGTACTCATTCTTGAGGGAAAAAAAGCCTGTTTACGCTTATCTGAGTTCTTGGTTCGTACACCTGCAGGTCTC
>JAUZTB010000001.1:135499173-135512502 GCA_034780895.1 Rhynchobatus australiae
CATAATTTTTAAAATTCATATGCACAAAATAATTTTATGTCCTCTCCATTTCAAAGGCATTATATTGTACTGCTGGCGAGCGCTCCAACAGAAAAACAGCACTTAGAATGGTAAGTCATGGAGATCGTTGATATTGGGTATGATGGGGGTGGAGAACTATTGGCAAGTTTTTCCATTATATTTGTTTTCCAGAGTTTGGATACAACAGTAGTATTAAAATTGCCAATATGCATCTAGTCACATCTAGCTTTTCAAATTGTGATCATTAAGGCACGAGACAGCCAGTGAACCCACTGGACCTTATACCAGTGTAGGTTAGGAGAATAGGAAAGAAGGAAAGTTTGATAATACAATAACTATCTTGTGGCATATGAGTTCCTTGGTGAGCATGATTTTCTAAAATCTGAAGACATGAGGGTGGTGCCCAGAAGAGTAAAATGAGCTGTTTCTTTTTGTTGAATATCAAAAGGATAACAGATCTTCACAAAAAAAGGCTTCCATCTCCTGAGTTAGCCTTCCCTATTGATTCAAGGCAAAGGAATGATGGCTTTCCAGTGTGTACTGGTTTAGCTTGGTCATGGTTATGCATCATCAAGCCAGAATTTGAGCAAAATCAGAATTGCAGTATCAGGGAAGATGTATATTGTTTGAACAATAAAACAGCATTCCATCTATATTTTCAGATGGGCAACAGATCTTTACCATTATTTGCAGATGTCCTGCCAAACATGCCACCACCAAGCTCTACCATCAGTAGAAAATTATTTTTTTTCTCCCACTTAATATTAGAATCATACTTTGTACGTAATGGCGGTCATTCCAAAGTAGCTTTTTGTATTTGAAGCATTGAATTATTCCAGGCATGATGCAGAGAAATATAAAATTAGGCTTGTTATTCTATCACTGTTATATTTATTTAGTTCGTTCTGTAGGTCTCAATCCAGGATATTCCCTCTTTATAAGCAGCCTGGTTTTAGTTCTCTCAAACCTTGCTAAAATGTGGTACCGTATGTCGTTTCTGGAGATCTTCATTTGTTAACTTTTTTTTGATTTTAGGGTGGGATTGGTGGAATCTAAAATCCGAATTCTAATTAGCAGCTTAGAAAAGAATGAGTTTATTACTCTGGCTCATGTTAATCCACAATCATTCCCAGCTCCAAAGGACAATCCTGAGAAGTAAGTCATTTCATCTGTTTGTAATTTTGTTTTCAGGATTGTAATTTGGTTTATTTCAAGTGGTTGCCGAACTAGAGAGAGAGGCAAAATCAGCCTCGAGCAGTGCTAAAGATAGTTTGAGAGGGAAAATTCACTATCTTTGCTCTCTTTGCAGCGAATATTGTAGTTTTGCAAATGCTCATGTATCCCATTATAAGTGTACTTTTCTCCCCTAGAGATGAATTCAGTACCATGTGGGTCATTGGGATAGTCTTTAAGAAAGTGGAGAACAGTGAGAACCTGAGTGTTGACCTGACGTATGACATTCAATCATTCACAGATACTGGTAAGAGCATTTGCTTTCTTGGGAGAGTACTCTGACTATTGATACAAAGTGAATTCAGTATTTTTAATCTTATTTTATAAAAGAATATGTTGTTTTCATGCAGTTGTGTCTTTGGAGAAAATGTATAAGATTAACTTTGCTTAATTGATGTTTCAGTAAAATTTTGTTTATCTGCAGTTAAAATGCAAGAAATAGTGACCCTCTTGAAAATTTACACACTGCATTTATAATCATTTTGGAATATGTTAAGCTTAAATGAAACTGCCTGTGGGGCTAGGGTGTCCGTTTTTAATGGGGGCCCCTCAACATTGTTCTGTTGGCCCATGTTTTGATCTGGCTGTGCTTCAGTCAAAATAGAAGTTTATTGACCTGCTTGCCAAAAAATTTTGTGTTTCTTGTTATATGTCTCACAGTGAGGTTTATAGCTTTGCTGCAGAGATGGTTTTGAATGTCATATTCATGGTCACGCTTGCCCATGGTTGATTTGTAGCATGTATTGTTCACCTGAACCAGATGTTCTTATCCTTCCTGAAACTTCAAACTTTTTCATTTTCTGGTTTCAATACTGATCCTTTTGATTTTGGATGTTTCCTTCATGGTAACTGTGGTTTCAATTCTCAACTCTCCATTGAAGCCGAAACAGAATTTTGTGGTAATGTGCTTGCACACTTTTGCCATTGCTGTTTGAAGGGTTGGCACTTCCATGTTCAGGAATCTTCCATAAAGGAAAATTGTGAGCCTTTGAAGAATGAAAAGGAGTGTTGATTGAAAAGTGAACTAGTAGCAGTTACTTTCTCTACCTTTTACAGTTTATAGACAAGCAATGAACAGCAAAATGTTTGAAACAGATATGAGGATTGCAGCAATGCATGTGAAAAGGAAACAGCTCCATCTACTCCTACCCAGTTATGTTCAACAAAAAAAGAAAAAGGTAATATTACATTTAGATATGCAGCATGAATAATATCTCCCTGGTATCTATTGCTTTCAAGTGAACACCTCTTCTAAATGAAATTTAAAACTATTTTGGCTGTGCATGTTACAAGAAGCTCGTACAATGTATAATCTGGATCGATGTAAATCTTTGGGTCAAGTTATTCATTTATTTTATTGTCTCATAATTTAAGTGTTTGCTTTGTAAGACTTCTTACAAAACTGATATTTTAGTTTGTACTGTAAGTTATAGAATAGTAATATCCAAAGGCAGTTGCTATCTTTGGACATTGTGTTATAATTGATGTTCTGTAGGCAGTTGTCCCATTAAATGACTTGATATTTGTTTCCATCTAGTTTGTCATTTTGCAGAACAATGAAAATCTCATTGTTTTGCTTTAATGATCCTGTTTCTTACTGAATGCAGGCTTTTAATTCATTAATGTTGGAAATAAGTGATATTTGAAACTTCTTGCATTTGTGCACGGAATAAATGTTTGTTAGCTTTATTACTGAGTTATCAGGCTCCATTTGTTAGCTTTATTACTGAGTTATCAGGCTCCATGAGTCTTGACTTTCCTCATTGAAGAGGATTGGTGTGGGTAGGGGGTTGTGGCATGAGTCTCTGCCCCAAAGGGACTACCTGATGACATTGTTTTGATATCCATTCGATTAAACTTCCAAAGAAACTGAGAAACGTACACTTTGGCAATGCAGCCATTTTTATTTTGAAGTCAGACAATGTGTTTCAGAATAACTCAGTCATGTTTGTGCCTAAACTTGTAACTGTCCTAAGAGGAAACACTAATGAGGCAGCTCTTGACCATATCCCAAGAGAGAAATGACCATGACTGTCCTTGTTAAATTGTTTAGTGGTTCCTACTCTGATTTACTGTTTTACAAACAGCTGATATATAGAATGTATCAAAGAATTCAGATTTGCTGTTTAGCAATTAATTTTTAAATTTATTTTTCATCCTTAGCATTCATTGGAGGGAAACAAAGCCAACTGTGAAGATGAAAATAGCATGGAAGCCTCTCTGGACAGTGATCATAGCCTGCTAGTGCCTTCTAGTCCGTTACAGAATGCCAACAGTCCCCAGAGGTAACATGGATGTTACTCTTTTTTTTTTACCCCCAAAATAAACACAGCTTCAGTAATGTTCTCCTTGCAAATACATCCAGAATATCATTGGGAAATTTAATATAAACTCCATTTACAAAAATCATGCTTATTAACTGGGATTGGAGGGACAGTCGAGTAGAGCTGTTCAAATGTTTACTAAAATGACATGATCTGGTAGGAAAGGATTCCTGCTACTAACAGAAGGATAGACCTAATTAATAATAATAGAAATGTTCAAGAAAACACTGGGTGGTTTTAAGCTTGAGGCAAGGGTTACAAATTTCTATTTCTATAAACAGTTGCATGTTAGTATTTTGGACATTGACATACAGACTGTCACTGTGTTACGAATGCCTCACTTACGGACACCCCTACATATAAATGTGCACCCATGATGTTCAAAAACCTGTCATACATGCATGTGTTTTTTTCCTATAAACGGCAGAACTCGTTTCTCCTCTCTCTCTCGCTCCACTTGTAGTAATTGTCCTTATCAATTTTGTGTACTTTTGATACCGTTCATTATGGTTACCATATTGAGTGATTTTTTTGTGTGCTTTGTGACTTAAGGATAAAATTGACTTTGGATGTCTGAGAAAACGGAACCTGTTACCCAACGTCAGCTTGTACTGAAAATTTAAAGAGTAAAACTGATAGACAGTGGGGGAAAAAGAGCAAAGATTCTTTCTGAATTTTCCCCTGTCGTCTTAACCATACTAAAAATGTTCTTCATTTCTTTCTCTCCTCACCTTAAGTAGTCCTGCTTCAACAGTGAATGCGGTCAGTGTTCTGAATACAGAATCGCATGTGGAATTGGAGGCCATTCTTTCCAAAGGAAATTCCTTTTCCAGCTCAGAAGGTAAGTAACAGCTCTTTGAATTTGCTTTGTGGGAGAGAATTTGAATGAATTTGGGGATTTGGAATAACTTCATCCTTTGAACAAAAGTACGAAATGATGAGTCTTGATCCCCAGCCTGGGAACAGCATTATTCAGCTAGTCTACACGTTGATCATATTGGGGAATTAGACTGCACTGGAGAATTTGACTTTTGTATGGAATAACATTTTTAGCCCATGAACAGTTTTGGAGAAAGGAAGTGTCCTGTTGGAAGGCCACAACATGCATTAAGAGTTTCATATGGCACAAGGGGAAAAAAAAACATCATTCTCAACAACTTCTAGGTTTCCTTATTTAACTGCATCTTTGCAGTTGGTTGAAGTTGCTATCCATTTTGCATGGTAATCATGGTGTTGTGACAGTTTCTGCTCTATTCAAACCTGGATAAGAAGAGCTCTGCCCCGCTGCTTTCAGACTTCATTCACACGCCCTTCCTGGTGGTGCTGCCACAATGTTAGACTCTTAATTCTACCTCTCTCAATACATTGAATTAGTGCAGAGTGCATTGAGGTAGTACAGGTAAAAACAATAACAGAGTAAAGTGTCACAGCTACAGGGAAGTGCATTGCAGGTAGAGAATAAGGTGCAAAGGTCAAACAAGGTAGATTGAGAGGTCAAGAGTCCATCTCATCATCTAAGGGAATGGTTCGATAGTCGTATCACTGTGGAATAGAAGCTGTCCTTAAGCCTGGTGGTATGTACCCCCAGGCTCCTGTATCTTCTGCCTGATGGGAGACATTATTCTGTTTAGTACTTGCATTTATTATTACCATGTATACTATTTGCTCTGTGAGCTTCATGCAAGTGAGGAATTTCATTACCCCCTGGTGTATATGACAATAAACTAATCTAGTTCTGGGATGTGGCTTCTGTGTAAACAATGCCATTTTCAAAGGGATGGGTAAATAACTTTTTTTTGGCTTCTAGGCTCAGGTGCATCATCCAGTGAACACATTCCTCAGGCCTCTCCCATATCTGCTACTGGGCAGCCAAAATCAGCAATCAGCCAGGTTTCGTCCACGTGCATCAGCAGTCAGCCTGCAAGTTCAACCACAAAGGCATCCAATCCTGTCCCCTCTGGGGGGAAGAGACCGACTTCACCTGCTGCAAATGAATCTGCAAAGACAGAGGTTTCTGCATTTGTATTTCTGCTCATTTTCAACCACAGTTGAAACATCTCAAATTAAGTACTTTTTCAATTATTTCCTTACTGATTTTGCTCATTAACACAAAGCCAGTTTAAGTTAAAATCTTGTTGGTAAGGTGGAAGAGAATATGTGAATTTTTTTTTGAGGGGGTGGGCGATGAAGGTTTTATTTGCTAATTATAAAGTGTGCCTCACAGAATGTTATCGTTTTTAACCGTCAAACTATAACGTAGCTTATTATCTTCATCTTTCACAGACCAAAATCTGCATTGCAATCATTGAAAATGAATAGTTCTCATTTAAAAGCACACCCACTTGATTTACTAAAGCAAATACATGACTTTGAAACTATTGCTTTCAGTCAAAGACTTCTAAAGCGGTGCAACTAGACTGATTAACCATAAAGTTTCAATAATGTGCAAGTTCGGCAGAATAAAAACTCAACAGTGTGATTGAGCTCTAATTACAGAGACAAATTGTCACTCCCATTGTAATAACTTGCTCTGGTTTGGAGGTTATTTTCATCTAGCTTAGGATAGGAAAGTAAAATAATAAAAATACTTTGCATGAGGTGAAAATTATTCAGTATATTAATCTGCTAAATTGTTGGTTAAATACATAAATTGTAGGTTAATTAACTGAGGATTATATAAATGTTATTTAGGAAATACAACTGGCAAGTGAGTGATCCAAGGGCCAAGATATGAGTAGCTTTGTACGTTGAAGCTTCCAGTTTTAACGATACTTTATGAATCCTTTCGTCTACTATTTTGATTGAGCAGATTTTAAAACCTCTTTGTACGTTGGTAATATTCCTAATTTCTTTTACTCTGTCACTGTATAAATGTATAGATAGTTGCTACAAGGCAGATGTACGGACCAGGAATATATAGTCTTCAAAACACCTTGTGTTTTACTTATTTTAAAAGGGTGATTATTCATTCTGTTCTGCAAATGATGACTCTTAAAAAGAGAAACAACCATAAGCCAGCTAATCTCTCATGTTTATTCTTTAGGAACCTGCAACAAATGGAGTACCAATGGATCAGAATCCATCACAAAGTTTGAAGAGAACATCTACACAGATATCTGAAGGATCGCCAAAGAGAAAGAAGTTGGATGTAAGTAGTTTTCTGTGTGGGTTATTAAACACTTATATTGAAGCTTTTCTCTAACTTCATTCTTTGCTCCTCTGAATTATCTTTGCCAGTCTTTCAGTCACCAAACTTTTACCCATTTATGCTATCCTCCTAAACAATCTAATTTACTATGTTTTGTCCCTTACTATGAGTGTTTATTTTGTTGACCATACATTTGATTTTGCTCTCCTGTCAATGAGAATTTTTTAGTCAAGGGAAGGACGAGAAATTTTCAGCTTCCAGTTACTTTTTTAATTAGTCTAATTTAAGATGTAAATTACTGTTAAAAAGAATTGGTTATCGTTGCAGTATGACTGTTTCATTTTTGCTAGGGATCTGTCTCTGTGAAGGAGCAAGGTGACAGTTCGACAAGTCCTATCGGTGAGAAGAAAAATGATGAAAATGTGAAGGTAAGCTGCAATTTCCAATACAGTATCTGTAGTTGAATTTTAATTTCTTGACTATGCAATAGTCGGATGGAAAAATACTTCCAAAAATTCCCGATACAGCAGAAATTCTACAAAAGTAATTCCCTCAAACGTTGAAAATTATGAAAGGAAAAGAAATGAAACACACCCTGAGAGGAAACTTACCATGTACAGTATTTTGGGTAAGTGCTAATCCGTATTTTGCTTTCTTTTCGGTGCAGGATATTGAGTCTGAAGAAAAGATGCTGCCAATCCAATCCAAGGCTTCTGTCTCACAGGCAAGTTATTCAGAATGTTCGTTCGAATTTAATTATTCTATATGTAGCTAGCTTTGCAGCTGAATGGAGACGTATTTTAATGATGCTACATTTGTTCCTGAAGACGCCAATTCCTGTTGGGAATGCATTTCCACAAAGCAAGCTACCTACCGGTGTATGTTAAATGGCAGTTTTCCGTTCATATTAAAACAGTGAGTTTTGGTAGGCTTTATAACAATGGGGGACAAGTGCTTGCCCACTCCATCACATTCATAATCTAACTAGGAACATGTGGGCCACAATTTAGCAACCCTGACTCTCTTAATTCTTAATTCTTCATTCTCCATGGAAACCTCAGAGCATTGAGGCCAATTGTTTACTTCCCTTTGCCAGTCCTAACAGAAATTATACTAATAATCAAAACTGTGATCTCTGTTGGATAGTGCCAAATTAACCATTGTTTGTCTGAACTAACCAAGGTTTTTTGTTTCCCTTTTTAACTGTATGATGTTCTTCTCACGTTGATATTCGGACAGGTGCCAACAAGTTGCTAATACCTGTCAGTTTTTTTTTGTTGGCTGCTAATTGGTCTTGCATCACTACCCTTTGATGCACAGGAACCGAAATGGGAATTGTCCACTGTTGTCGTCCTTAAACAATTCACTACATCAACCTCATTTTACCCTGAAAATTGAACAAAAGTTACAGATAAACATTCCTGATAAATCATATAGACATTAAAACAGGGCCACTGAATCAAGATCAGAAGGTGAGCCAGCAGTTTAGATGCTTTGCATGTTGTGCAGTACATGCTGTCCAGTGACATGGTGAAGATATATAGGGTCAAGAATTTTAATAGGGTGCTTGATAACTTTGATAAAATCAGTAGCATGGGACTGGTCATGTAATCTACATCAAATCATGTTTTTGTATATGCTGGCAATTTTGAACATATACCTAAGAGCATCATTATCACATCTATGTATAAATTATTTTCTTTCTGTACACAGGAATCAATGAGCACAGAACTTTCTGATGTCTCCTCCCTTCCTGTAAACCCTGTTCCAGTAGTTAAAAACTCAATAAAGCTGAGGCTGAACCGGTAGGACTGCTACCACTCCTGGGGCCATAGAACACAAAGAAGGACGTGTGCGCACACACAGAAAGAAACACCTATGGGAAGAGTCATCTGCTTGCTGGCTGCAGATTCCTCCATGGAAACATTTTAAAAAGTTCTTTGGACAAAGGTGATGGTGGTATATGGTGAAGTTGGACGATAAAGGCTGTAGATTTTTTTTTTAAACCTGTCCTAAAAGACTTGATCATTGTCGAATCTGGAGTCTGGTAGAACTCGACCAGTGATGAGGATGCACTGCGGACTGACTGGTCATGCAGCGAGTGCATCTTGGCGGAGTACTGCTGATGTGTTGGCAACAGTTATGTTAGTTGAAACAGTTTTTTCCAAGAACCATTTTCCCCCCGTTACCTTTGCTCTTAAACTGCCTGCAATTGTGAAAAGATTTTTTTTTAGTGTTTTTGTTGACCAATTGTTCAGTCATACGGGCATTACTTGTGAATTTAGGTTAGTGATGGTATTGAGGGAGATACAGTGTGGAAGGACTCTTGTGCTGGGACATGCCATTATTGATACCGGGGCACTAATCTACTTTGATCCAGTTGATTCATTCAAACAACATGAAATCAGACCTTTGTTCCTGGTGCATCTTGCAACCTGGAAAGGGGACAAAGGCTGCTGCTTTTCCTCAGTTGCTTCCATTATTTATATGTTGATTTTTGATGAGTTAGATATTGATTTGACTTCTAGTTTGTGCCACTGTCAGGAATGGGTTGTCTCAAAACCAAATTCAAGTTGGTTGGTTTGTGACTGGTAGGTGTCATGTTAAGATGCTGAACATTTCCATTTGAAGCTGGTTTCAGATCATACTTAAATGAGTAAGATTTGAGATCTACTACCACTAGGATGAGTCACCGCTTGACCAATGTTAAATCACTTCCCAGTCAATTTGCAATCCAATGTAAAACTCATCCATATTTGACATTGATTGAACTCATCTATATTTGACATTAAAACTCTTAGGTGAAATTTTACCTGCTTGTAAAAAGTAGACTTTGTGCTTCTGCATGGTACATGGTTCTGCAAACTGCATGGCCCTTCTGCATCCATGAAGCATGCCAAACTGGGTTTAGAATTCACCTTGTTCAGCTAGGAATCTGCTATTTTGAAGTAACGTTGTTTACCCCGACCCGTTTGACCATGGATAGTTCCACTGAGTATCCCCAGTGTGCTAGCAATTTTTTTCCTTAAAACTACCATTAGAAGTGTTACTTTTAAGTCTAAAACTTCTTTGGATTAGTACAGAAAAAACATTTTCTTATTTGTCCTCAAGTTTGTCAGTTTTAAATCCTTCAAGACTAAATGTGTGGGGATGAATGTTCTTCAGGCATGTAATGTCAAGTGAATCTAAGTCCGTGGAACCATTCAAACCTCCAATTTTCATCATGTCACATAACTATATGAAGGGAAAATCTTGTTACTTCTATGACCTGAGATGTGTTATGTCAACATTGAGATGCGTATGGTAGCATGTCAAGAAAACAGGCTCTTCCTCAAATTTAATGCATCAAAGCAGGCAGTAATGTTACTACTACCATCGAGTTGCATTCTTTTTTAGGTGACTCAAGCTAGCATTTGTAGAAGAAAGTTGTAGAAGAGGGAGTTCTGAGGGCCAGTCACACATGGATTTATTTTTTAAAATTGTAAAAGAGCGCATGCTTGCAATTCAAATTTTGCCAGCCTGGAATTTGAGCTGTTTAATATGAACAGGTTGATAGCTCAATCCATAACTATTTCCCTCATTGTCAACCTGGGTGCATCAACTGCAGATAGCTTGGTGACATTATCTCTGGTTCTCCTTTGTAAAACTCCAGTGCTCAAGTTTTTAATGAGATAATGGAGGATTTCCTCCATGAATTGAATCCTTTGTGTTTTCATTGACTTAATGCTTGAAACTATTTTTCATCAGTTTATTAAAAACAAGAGTGGAAGAGTTGCAATATTGTAAACTTTTGTCTGAGAAGTGCTTTTGAAAGTACTAACATTTTACAGTTTTAATTTTTTTTAATTTAAAAAAAATATGTGGACCACCCTCCTCACACCACATCCCTACCCCACGCAGAGACCCTAAGAGTGACTGAGACTTTGTTAGCTGAAAAGGTAACACATTTGCAAATCCCATTGAACTTGAAGTGTGGGCAATTAGATTTCCTCCATGTGACCAGTTGGAATTGAGGACGGAACAGAGCAGTGAACTGAATTGAAACTTCGTAATCCTGATGTTAGATGTACATGCATGCATTTCTCTCTTGGCTTCTGATCCTGGAGTAGGTCTCTAATTGTGAAATGGTTGTCCCACTCTGCAGAGCTGAATTATGTATCTTTGCAAAATATTTATTGTAAAACTCAATTGCCTATGCTCCAAGTTTATTCACTTCTGGGTTTTTTTTCCAAGTTTTTTTAAAACTTTGGATGTACTGTAATTCAAGTAAGTTTAACAGATCATCAGGTAATTTACTAAAATGTGATGTTTTGTAAATTATTCCACATTTTTATATGCATGGTGGCACTGCAAAGTTTTTTGTTTAAATAGGGGTGGTGGGGAAAGAACCCTGTGCTGATTAAAATTAGAAATTCTGTGGTAATTGACCAATGCAGTCTCTGCAAGAAATGGAGCTTTTCTTATATTCTGACTGGCTCATCTTTACCAAATTATAAAATGGTAATTGGTTTATGCTGAAACTAAAGGAGCTATTCTGTTTGTATTGCTAGCAACTCTAGTGGTATTTAGAGACATCTGTTTAGCTTTGCTTCCTTTCTGTGCCAACTACTTTGGTGAGAACGGGTGGCTGTATAATGAAGATTAAAGCAGCCATGATTGTGCTCTTACAGCTATCGGCCATTGAATTGGAGTTCCTCATTGTAATTTCCCCTGACAGCAGACCTGCTTTTGAATTGGAGTTACCCAAAGCTCCTTCCTCCCTTTTCCTCCACTTTCTTGTAGTGTGCTGGACGGTACACTTCACTACGGTGGACCAGGGAGATTCAAAGCTGAGTTTTAGGAAAGGGAAAAATTATTGATTAAGAATGTAAGGAAATGGGTTAGGAAAGTGTGCTTTCTGAATGAATGCCTATATTGACCACTGCTGAGAAAGGACACCTCTTTTAAATGCATTTTCTGCTGTAGAGAATAAATACAGCAGATTCTGGCTTCAGAGCTTTGGTTAAAAAGTAGGGGTAGCCTGGTCTTTACCTGCCAAGGAGCTACCCCAGCTAGTTGCATGTCTGTAGTAGGAAGAAAGACTCAATTAATTTTACGTAGGAGTAATAAGATGAATGCTGACTAACCAAGGAAGTGCTTGCATTGTAACCTATAATATATTGTAATGTCTGAGGAGTTTTTTTGAGTTTTTGAGGAGACCTTTGATTAACATCATCACAGATCCTCTTAATTTTATGATCAATATCTTAAGAAATTGGATTGATAAGAAAACTTGATGTGCAGAAAACTGAAGTGTGCAGATTATAGCAGGGATGACTCTGGAGTATATCCCTGTGCCATTTGAGTTGCAATACAAGATGCACTTGTAAGTGTGCATTTGCAGCAGTTGTATGGAGGGCTCAAGAATGCCGTGGTTCATACTAGCAGGTGATGTACGCCAGGCTGATTAAACCCTTCTCCATGAACTAATTGTAAACTTTTAAGCTTACTCCCTATTCGGGTGCATTTGCAGTAAACAGAATAGGTTTCCCTTACAACTCCACCACCTCTACTACCACCACCACCCATGCAGAAATCAACTTTAGCTGTTTTTCCAAACATTCCTAGAAAGGTAATCATGCAGGTTATGCCCATTCTGGTTTACTAGAACATTAACCCAACTTCAGGTTTTCATTCAGTGACCAGGTGGGAAATTGAATAACACTTGGTCATTTTTAACATGACAGCAGCAGTTTGATGTTAGGTACAATATCTGCTTGGGCCTTTCAAGAGTGTTCTGTTTTCAGTCTGTTTAAGCCATCTATATTAAAATCTTTAACTGTGTTACCTTTTTGAATGCTATTGTCTGCTAACCTGCTGGTTCCCTCTGCTAGACCGCATGCACAGCAGTTAAAGCACATTAACTGCAGCCGAAGATTCTTTTAAACCAGCATTTTTTTTTACTCAAGAATAAAATGGTGCTGTATTGACCTGTTCTCATTTAGCAGGGTGATTGATAACTGGCTTTTACAGAATCGAAATATTTTAAAACATGTCGCAACAGTCATTCTTTTCAGGAATTAAAATGTTTCTGTTCATCTGCCTGAATGTGAAGTAAAACTGTCGCAGGTTGTGGTTGGGTGGGCTATTTGTGGACAATCAGAAATTTAAAAGCTTTCATGTGAATGCACCTAGTGTTCTGCCAAGAAGAGTGCTAAAACTATTTTTTTCGTTGTTGGTGAACTTGTCATAGTTTTTCCTTACTCACAGTTTAACTGTTGCTTTCGCAAGCTGTACTCTGCGGCTCACAGATGGAGTTCTGTTTTTTTTCATAGTGTCTGTACACTAGTAATTTTCAGAAGCTATTTTGTATAGAGATGTATTTCTTCATTTAAAATAAAAATAAAAATGCAGCACAGAACTAAGTGACTTGTGAGTTCTTTGAGCGACATGCCCGGGTTTTGGCTTGACTATAGTCTCAGCCATGGCTCTGAAGTCTGAAGGATGTGGATTTGAGACTTATTCTAGAGACAAGCTCAAAGTCTAGGCTAAACACACAACGCTGGAGGAACTCAGCAGGTCAGGCAGCATCTGTGGATGGAAATGGGCACTTGACATTTCAGG
>JAUZTB010000001.1:135868955-135878996 GCA_034780895.1 Rhynchobatus australiae
TGGATTAGAGCGTATGGAATATGAGGAGAGGCTGAAGGCGCTAGGGCTTTACTCACTGGAGAGGAGGAGGATGAGGGGAGACACGATATAGGTGTATAAAATGTTGAGAGGGATAGATAGAGTAGACAGCCAGCACCTCTTTCCCAGGGCACCAGTGTTCAAGACAAGAGGGCATGGATTTAAAATAATGGGGGCGGGGGCGAAGTTCAGGGGAGATGTCAGAGGGAGGTTTTTCACCCAGGGAGTGGTAGGTGCATGGAATGCGCTGCCTGGGGTGGTGGTGGAGGCAGATACGTTGGACAGGTTCAAGAGTTTGTTGGATAAGCATAGGGAGGAGTGTGGGATAGAGGGATATGCGGGACAAAAGGGTTAGATGGTATGAGGTGTGGTTTGATGGGCGGCACAACACAGTGGGCCGAAGGGCCTGTATTGTGCTGTAGTGTTCTATGCTTCTAACTCCATTAACATTGCAACTACCTGCAATAGATAATTTAAATTATGTGCAGAATGGCTCAAGGACAGCTTCTATCCTGGACAGTCCCCTAGTACAATAAGACAAGACTATTGACCTCATAATCTACCACGTTATGGCCTTGCAACTTATTGTCTATCTGCACAGCACTGTCTCTGTAACTGTAACACCTTCTGCACTCTGTTATTGTTTTATCTTGTAATTTCTCGATGCACTGTTGTAATGAATTGATCAGTATGGACGGTATGCAAGACAAGTTTTTCACTGTACCTCAGTACATGTGAGAATAATAAACCAATTTACCAATCCCTGAATCAAACTGCACAGAATGAGGGGATTTGGTCTATTATGCCTCAACCAACTCACGATCTCAACCACCTCACAATCTATCTCGTTGTGACCTTGCGCCTTATTATACAGCACTTTCTCTGTAGCTGTGACACTTTACTCGGTACTGTTTTTACCTGTACTACATCAATGAACTCTGTACTAACTCAATGGAACTTCACTGTGTAATGAATTGACCTGTACGATCAGTATGCACGACAAGTTTTTCACTGTACCTCGGTACAAGTTGTAACAATAATAAACCAATAACTTCTTGAAATTAGGCCCCCTCTCTATTTACCAGGATACTGCAATTTTGCCCATTACTTAACTTTTTTTTAGAAAAGAATAACATTTCCTTTTTAATTATTTCCAACGTGTACATATTTTTCAGGTGTAGGGAGTTACCATGGCAGCAACTATGTAGTACACACCATCACAATTAGCCAATCACCAACAAGCCAAGATATTTTAAGCGCAACTAAGTCGGATTTGGACCAGAGAGTTAGAGAAGCACAGAAAACAAAACTTAGGAAACTTGGACAACACTCAAAGTAACAAAAAGAAACCCTCACTGAGATTAATAATTAATTGTTCACTCTCTACCACATATAAAAATAACATGAAGTATGAACTTTCCCAGCAGTGCAACACGTTACGGGAGCCGTCCAGCCCCTCACCCCCGTCTCTCCACCCGCCTCTGGAGGTGGGTTGGGGCAGGATCAGCAAACAGGCAAAGGCCAGGCTCCGAGGGGCCTACCGGGCCTGGCGGTACCAACAGAACCAGGGGCATTCCAGAGATACCAAGCAGCTCGCGCGAACTGGCGTTTCATTACAATAACCAGGATCCGGGGAGTTTGCAGGGCGCCCAAACGGTGACCGGCGGCCCGATTATCGCAGGGAAAAAGCAGAACCCACCTCGTCAGCGCCATCTTCTCCTGGATGTGTTGCTGCCGCTTTGCGTCTGACGTCATGACGCAAGTGCTGAAGGTCCCTTTGATGTTTACCGCGCCGGACGTCACGGCAGCGCGGTGGCTTTGATCCTGCCTGCGTCATGACGCAGTGAGCACCGCAACCGGCGGCTTTTTGCATCTGGCGCCTTACGCAGAACGCCCTGAGGTCGGGCACGTATCACGTGACCGACGGCCGGTCCGACCCACTCGTTGGCGGTGCCTTTGATGCCGCTCGTCGTCCCGCAGCGTAGAGCCTCATGGGAGCTGTAGTTCCTCAACATATTTCGATTTTATGAAGTAATCGGCAGTTCTTTTCCATAGAAAGAGTATGTCGTGGTCATTGAGCAATGCGCATCCAGTGTATTAAGCGCAATGAGGAAACAGTGACGTTTTTAAAATGTTGTAGTTTCTTTCCAACTGTTTCCTGCTTGAATAGATACGACTGATGGAGCAAGTGACTACAACTCCCAGGTGACCTTGCGCGATGGGAGGGGGCAGGTCACAGGGCCGGGCTCCCCGTGTGCCAGAGGCTGGAGTTGACTGTTGACAGCAGCCGGTAAGTGTTGGGACAGGAGATGCTGTCAGTGTGGGTTTCAGGACCAATTCGTAGTGGTATCACCTTGATAGTTTTTGGTTGAGGTACTGCCCGCGTTTACCTGTTTACTAGAGAGCTCCCTCACCAAAAATGTGTGCTGTTGTGAGGTGCCTGAATGACAAGTTTCGAAGGAGGGGAAAGGTCATTGTCAAGAGAACATGGTAGTTCAAAGAAGCAATATTACATAATCAAAGAAGTTTTACATAATATTTAAAAACTACACAGATGGGGAAATAATACTTCAGCGTGAGCTTGGTAGCACATGAGAATGGGTTGCATAGCCAAGCCTCAGGATGTAGCACTGGTAGCATTAGTATCTTTTTTTTAACCATTCTAAAGTTGCATGGTGGCTTACAAATAATTTATTTTCAAACACCTACATAACGTTAGCAGGTGTAATCTATGCTACTACCTTGAACTGCTAGTCTAAGGAGAATGGAATGCATTTCCTTCGGTCCTTGTCACAAACTCAGATTTCCTAGCCGCTGACCATATTCTTCTTTCTGGCAACTGACTGAAACTGAAGAAAGCTTTTGAGTTTTGCAAAATTATTGGTCAAGTTTCCTCCGTTTGAGGGGATGTTCCTGAGGGATGGTTCAGTGAAACCATATGGGTGGAACTTTAAAAATAAGAAGTGGGTGATTCACTTTGATGGGATTGTATTATAGAACCTCCAACAGTCAGTGGGAATTAGAGGAGCAAATGTGCAGGGGGATTGCAGATGGCTGTAAGAATAATAGGGTTGTAATAGTAGGTGATTTTTTTTTTTAACTTCCCCATTATTGACTGGGACTGCCCTAGTGCTAAAGGCTTGGATGTGGTGGAATTTGTTATAAGTGTCCAAGATAATTTTCTCATGATATATGTAGATGCCTTGCTATAGAGGTGGCAACACTTGAGAAATGAGGCAATGCAAGTGTTAGTGAGGGAGGACTTTTATAAGTTGTAAAATAGTTATGATTTTGATGGCATGAGACAGGAACTTGCACAGGTTGATAGGGAGAGGTTGTTTGCAGGTAAAGAGATGTCTGGCAAGTGGGAGGCTTTTAAAAGTGAGATAGTGAGAGTTCAGGGCCAGTATGTGCTATTTAGAGTGAAGGGCAAGGTTGGAGTGGAATTCGAAAATTTTAAGTGAAATGAATTAGGCTAATTCAGTGCTAGCACATGTATGGTGCAAACTCCATTTCTAGGTCATAGTCATAGAGCACGGAAACAAGCCCTTCGGGTCAACTCGTCCATGTTGACCAAGTTCCCTACCTGACCCATTTGGCCTCTATTCCGCTAAACCTTTTCCATCCACGTACCTGTTGAAATGCCTTTTAAATGTTGTAATTGTAACTGCCTCTAAAGCTTCCTCCAGCAGCTCATTCCATATACCCACCACCTCTGTGTGGAAAAAGTTCCCCTTGGGCCCTTTTTAAATCTTTCCCCTCACCTTAAATCTATGTTCTCTAGATTTGGACTCCCCTACCCTGTGAAAAAGACTGACCATCCACCAAATCCATGCCCCTCATGATTTTGTATACATCTATAATGTCACCCTTCAGTCTTCTGTGCTCCAGGGAAAAATGTCCCAGCCTCTCCTTGTAACTCAAGCCTGGTAACATCCTTGTGAGTCTTTTCTGCACCTTTTCCAGCTTATTGACATCCTTTTGATAGATGGGCAATCAGAACTGCGCACAATATTCCAAGTATGGTCCCACCAAAAACTTGTACAGTTGCAACAAGACATCCCAACTCCTGTATTTGATGCCCTGACCAATGAAGGCAAGCATCCAAATGCCTTCTTCACTACCCTGCCTACCTGTGTCACCACTTTCAGGGAACTATATACCTGTACCTCTGGGTTTGTGTGTTCTACAACACTGTCCATGGTCATGCCATTTACTGCTCTGGTTTAACTGACGAAAATCTAACACCTCACACTTGTGTGAGTTAAAGTCTATCTGACATTCTTTGGCCCGGTTCACCTTGTAATCTTAGATGACCTTCTTTACTATCCACTACACCACCAATTTTGGTGTGATCTGCAACTTGTTAACCATCTTATCAGTATTGTCATCCAAATCGTTAATATAGATAACAAACAGCAGTCGACCCAGTACTGATCCCTATGGCACATCGCTGGTCATAGGCCTCCTCCACTACCACCCTCTGACTCCTACCACCAAACTAATCCAATTGACGATCTTGCCCTGGATCCCATGTGATCTAATCTTTCAGACTAGCCTACCATGCAGGACCTTGTCAAAGGCCTTGCTAAAGTCAATGTTGACAACATTTGCTGCCCTGCCCTTGTCCATCTTCTTCGATTTTTTTTTTAGAAAGAGGTAACAATCAAATTTGTGAGGCATGATTTCCTATGTGCGAAGCCATGCTGGCTATCCCTAATCAGTGCTTGTCTTTCCAAATGTTGGTAGATCCTGTCCCTTAGAATCCCCTCCAGTAACTTTCTCACCATTGATGTTAGGCCCACTGGCCTGTAGTTCCCTTGCTTGCCCTTGCAGACCTTCTTAAATAAAGGCACAACATTAGCCAGTCTCCCAGTACTTCATCCATGGTTAAAGATGGTGCAAATACCTCTGCCAGGGCCCCTGTAATTTCTTCCCTAGCCTCCCACAATGTCCTAGGATACACTTTATCAGTTCCCGGAGATTTATCCACCTTCATATGCCTTAAGACTGCCAGCACCTCCTCTGTTGTAATGTGGATTTGTTGATAATGTTTCACAATCTTGTTTGCAAATCCCTCCATGTTGTTGTCCTTCACAATTTAATCTCTTCCATCCCTAAAAGAGAGAGCTGCTCTAATTTTGCCTCTTAGTTATTCCTAAATTTAATCTATTCACCATTTCTGGTCAAGTGTTCAACTGACAAAGCCCCAGGGTCTAGAATAATTCCCCTAAACCCACTACTAATCCATTTTTTTCTCCGGTTCAAAACTTGCTGCTTTGATCAAGCTTTTGGCCATTTGCCTCAATGTGTCCTCATATGAATTGGGGAAAATTTTGGTTGATTTTCATCATCATTCAGCACAGAAACGGGCCCTTTGGCCTATCATGTCTATGCCAACTGGCAAATAAATACCTATGCTAATCCCATTTACCAGCACAATGCTTTAGCAATTCAAATGCTCATTCACGTGCCTCTAAAATTTTGTCAAGTGTACCTGCCTCCACCATCTTCTCAGGCAGTACATTCCAGACTTCAACCAGCCTCTGGGTGGGGAAAAAAAATTTTCCTCTGATCCCCTCTAAACCTCTTACATTGACTCTGTCTACACTTCCCACTGTCTCAGGAAAGCAGCCAATGTAATAAAAGACCCCACCTACCCTGGTCATTCCCTCTTCTCCCCATCAGGCAGAAGATATGAAAGCTTGAGAACACATACCATCAGCTTCTGTATCGCTGTTATAAGACTCTTGTATGATAAAGATGATCTCTCAATCTACCTCATTATGGCCCTTGCACCTTGTTTGTCTACCTGCACTGCACTTTCTCTGTTACTGTAACACTATGTTCTGCATTCTGTTATCTTTTTTAATGCAGAGATTGTTTAGTGCCTGGAATAGGTCACCAGGAGAAGCAGGCAGTTTGGTGGAGTTTAGGAGGCTTTTAGATAGACACATGAATATGAAGGGAAAGTAGGGATATGGATGATGCGTTGGAGGAGGACATTTAGTATAAATTGGCATCAAGATCACCCAAATAGCATGTACTTGTGTATGGAATGATCTGTCTGGATGGCATGAAGACAAAGCTTTTCACTGTATCTTGGTACAGGTGATAACAATAAACCAATTACTCCTCACCTTAAATCTATGCCCTTTGATCTTGGATACCTCTGCTCTGAGGAAAAGTTTCTTTCATTCTATGGCACTCACAATATCTCAATCTGGACCCTCCTCTGCTCCAAGGAAAACAAACCCCGTCTCCCCTCATAACCAAACAATCTCGTGTACACCCTTTCCGGTGCATCCGTGCCCTTTCTATAGTGGAGCAGCCAGAAGTGCAGACCAACGTTTTATAAAGTTGTACCAATACTTTCCTGCTGTTGTAGGCCTTGCTTGCCTTTATTAGTTAGGACATCCTGTATGCTGCCTTCACCACCCTATCTACCTGTGCTGCCACCTTCGGGGATCTTTGGACTTGTAGACCAAGGACCCTTTATTCCCTAATACCGCATAGGGCCCTATCATTTACTATATACATCCTAGCCTTATTTGAACCCCCCCACCCCCAAAATGCATCATCTCATATTTGTCAGGATTAAGTTCAGTCTGCCATGCCCTGCCCAGCTTTTACCAGCTGATCATTATCATTCTGCAGCCTATGACTATTCTCCTCGCTATCAACAACATTACCAATTTTCATGAATCCTGCAAATGAGTTGACCTGATGAGAGGTGAAAAATCAGGACTTTTTTTTCTAGTTGCAAGAGTAGTTGTGCATATAATTTAAAAACAAAATGTGCACATTTTGGTCACTCTAAACTCAGCTGGCATGTGGGGCAGATACTTTGAATAACTGCTGGGGGGGTGTTGAAGAAGTGAGGGTGTGAAGCTTTAGTAGCTTTACACTTTGCCAGAACACTTACTTCGACTTTAATCTTTGTTCAATATGTGTGCTCCGTTTATATGAGGCTGTTTGCTAAGGGCCATGGATGATGTATCATATGGCAAATGTTCATTAATTAAAAGCAAAATACTGTAGACTCTGGAAGTCTGAAATAAAACTGAAAATGATGCAAATACGCTGCAGGTCAGGTAGCACCCGTGGAGAGAGAAATAGACAATATTTCAGGTGAATGACCTTCTAAAAAGTCATCAACTTGAAATGTTATCCCTTTATTTCTCTCTCTCCACAGATTCTGCCTGATCAGAGTAATAACCATTTTCTGCTTTATTTCATTAACTGAAATTATTATGTAGCTGGAAAGAAAACTGTTAACGTACCAACTCCTTAATAAAACTTGTTAAGAACCTTCTTAGAAACTTGTAATTTGACATTGTCTCTCCTGGGGCCTAGCTTCCAGATTCCATGAATATTGCCTTCATGGAAACTACTTCTCCCCACAAATTCTAGATGTGATGTACCTGGCCATTGTTCAAGAGGTGCTGCACGTTCCTTCTCATGAATTAGATAAGAATTCAGTTTGTTCCCCGTTAAATGCTGTTCCCAACGCTTTATTCATAGAACACAGAGAGATCCCTATGGTCACAGGGAGGATGTAATGCACCTGTAGTCAAGTTGTTTCAGTACAGGTACAATATCGCATCTATCCCACAATGTGGAAAATTGTCTATGAATGTCCTGTTCACAATAAAGCAGGGCAAATCCAATCCAACTAATTATATCCCAACAGGTCGACTTGCTATTATCTGCAAAATGATGGCAGTGTCATCAAGTGGCACATACTCATCCATAACCTGCTTACTGATGACCAGTTTGTGCTTTTCTAGGATCACCTCACCCCCAGCTTGGTCCAGACATGGACTGAGGAGCTGAATTCCGGAGGGTAAATTAGAATGACATCAATGTAGCAACTGACTGAATATGGGAACCCTGGTGAAACTGAACCCAATCGGTATCAAGGAGAACCTTGCTGTGCACAAAGTAATCTGGTTGTTGTTAGAACATAAGAAACGGGGACAGGAGTAGGCTGGTCCAGCCCTTGAGCCACTCACTTCAGGCCAAGGCAGCTTCCTGGGAGAACTCCAAACTTCCTTTGTTCCTTGCACAAATATGTGCTTTTTGGCGCTGTCTATAAATACTAACCCTTGTGGTGGGCTGCCCTGCTGCAAGGTGTCTTATTCTACAAAATAATTTTTTTTAAATTCTGTTTAAGATGCTGGAAATCTTAAACAGAAAATGCTGGGAATATTCAGCAGGCCAGGCTGCATCTGTGGGAAGAGAAACAGAGTCAAACCAGGTTGGAGACCCCTTTCTCAGATTCTGATGGTTCTGATGAAGGGTCTCCAGCCTGAAGCATTGACTGTTTCTCTTCCCACAACTGTGGCCTGGCCTATTGAGTATATCCAGCAATTTCTGTTTTAGTTTCAGATTGTGATCTACAGTCAGGGCAACGACAACCAGCTCTGCCTCCCCACCACCACCATCCCTTTCTAACTTCATGACTCTTCTGTACTTTTGGATTCTGTTGTTGGCAAACAGCCTTCTGCAACTCTACTTTGGGGTAGGGAGATATCAAACCCATTGCCTTTAGCCTCTGCCACATGTTCTGCCGTCTTGCATTACTCCACCATCTTCAACCCCAGCACTCCCCAATCATCCATGGACTCTCTCTTTTAGGGGAAACAGCCACTTCATAAACCTAATGTCATGTTCGGTTTGGGAAAACAATAGTTTGAACAAGTTTTTGAATGAATGCAAAGGTACAGGCTGTTCTTGGGACATTCTTCAGCTCCCTTTTGTAGAAAGTTCCAAACATTGCTCATTATCCACAACTGAGGTAGCTTGAATTTGTCCTGTGGGCTTCACAATAAACCATGCCTTGCCAACTTGTCCTCTTTGATTATACTTGCCCTGTAGCAGCATTTTTTTTTCTCTCTCTGGTTGTAGATGTCACTGGCAATGCTGTCCATCCCCAATTACACCTGAAATGAGGAGGCTGTTAAGAGTCGACTACATTTGTTTGGCAGGTTTGGAAAGGTTATTGCAGGCACGGTAGTGTAGCGGTTAGCGTAATGCCTTACAGCGTCAGTGACTCGGGTTCAATTCTGGCTACTGCCTGTAATGAGCTTGTACGTTCTTCCTGTGACTGTGTGGGTTTCCTCGGGTGCTACAGTTTCCTCCCACATTCCAAAAACATGTGGGTTAGGAAGTTGTGGGCATGCTATGTTGGTGCCGGAAGCGTGGTGACACTTGCAGGCTGCCCCCAGAACACTCTACTCAAAAGGTACATTTCACTGTGTTTTGATGTACATGTGATTGAGATATCTTACCTTGAAGTCCTTGGTGTGTATAAATTTACAGCAAAGTTAAAGTGTGTGGAATGAATATGCAAAGGAATGGAGTTGATCTCAGATTTGTTTGTGTGTATGGCTCAATGGCATGTCTTCTGTGTGGTTTTGAGTGATAAATGTTACAAAGGACATCAGCAAGTACATATGTTCATCCCTCTGAGGAGTACAACAGGGTGAAGTGAGCAATTATTCAGCTGTAACCTAATGAAGAGAATGATTCAGACGTTGTTGGATATCGTAAGGTGAGATTACATCGTTGGAATTGTAGACGCCTATGTGTTAAATGAGAGAGAACTATTAGTTACGCATCCATTTTTTCCCACTGGGCCACAAGACTACTGTGACTATTTTCACATAGATGAAAGTAAATGTAAAGTTGAGGCTCATAACCATTCTTACTGACAGATATTTGGGTCTCGAGTCAGTCACAGAGGGAGACAGATCCTTCAGCCCACTAAACCCGCACCGACCATTCTTACACAAAGCCAACTATATCCCACTTTATTCTCAGCACATTTCCATCAATTCCCACCTAGCTTCTTTCATTCATTCACATATTAAGCTAAGGTTTCTTTATTAGTCACATATACATCGAAACACACAGTGAAATGCATCTTTTGAGTAGAATATTCTGGGGGCAGCCCGCAAGTGTCGCCACACTTCCGGCGCCAACATAGCATGCCCTCAATTTCCTAACCCGCACGTCTTT
>JAUZTB010000001.1:136062855-136073003 GCA_034780895.1 Rhynchobatus australiae
AATCCTTATTTACAAAGGCCTCCAGTGCCCTGCCCCTTCCCATCTCCATAACCTCCTCCAGCTCTGCAACCCTCTCAGATCTTGGTGCTCCTTCAACTTAGACCTTGCATCCACCTCAAGTCACCTCATCCACCTCCATTAGTTGCCAAGACTCTGAACTTCTCTGGAATTTCTCCTCTGAACTTTGAAGGAAGAGCATGAGAGTCCTTCCCGATCTTCTGACCAATATTTTTTGCTTGATCAACACTTCTAAACCGGGCTATCTGGCTGTTATCACCTTACTGTTTGTTGTGCTTGCACTGCCCAACTTGGCTGCTGCAATTCCAACTCCACACCATGGCTGTGTTTCTTGCAAAGCGTTTGGGACACCCTGAAAGGGATGCAGAAGGTGCTGGAGAAATATGTCTTTGCTTTTCTCTTCCTTTAACACCAGAGCCACACGTGTCAGTTTATTTGACCTCACTCACCACAGGCTTTTTTAAACTCACAAAATCCTGAGATGACCAAAGTTTGAGACTTCATTTTCTGCGTGAACTTCATTCCTGCAACTGATTCCACCCGTGGCATCTGTCTGAAATCAAACCAGATTGTTTTCAAACCTGCTGTAATATTTCACTCTGAGATCAGCTACAAGTCGTAGGTCCATTTGGATTTAAGATTAAAACCCAGCCCGACCATGACCAATCTGATCTCATCCTGAGCCTGAGTACCTATGAATTTTTCCATAGCTAATCCTACCATTGCTGTAAATTTGGCAATCTCAAGCATACTATTGATTTCTTTGAGGATCAAATCCCAAATATTAATCTAGAATAGAGTACACAGTAAAACCGGGTACTTTATCCTGGCCTGGACAATGTACGGTGCTAGGTAAGCCTAGCAGGGTGCAACCCAAGCCAACTGAGTGCAATTAAGGTCCTGATACTGGAGGCATTGATCAAGGAGAGAACATTGACATCAGTTCACTTATTCTTCCAGAAGGACCCAGTGGGTTTTGTGGAAACAACATTGATGGTATCTCTCCAGTGCCTTTGAGTGCCTGCTGTAGGAACTCCATAATCAGATGGCCTACATTCACCACAGTGACATCACTTGACTCCATCTTTGCCTATCCCTTTGATACCTCTGGATTTGATTATGCCTGATTGACTGAACTTCCTCATTTTACCCTGTGTAAACTTGAGATCATCCAAAACTCTGCTATCCATGAGACAACTCCAACCAAGACCCCATCAGTTATCCCTGTGTCACTGCCATACTGTGGCTCCCGGTTGAGCAGCACCTTGGATTTGAAATTATCGCTCCAAATCCCTCTGGTGCTTTGCTCCTCCCCTTCTCTGTTATCATCACATCCTACAGTCACTGAAGAGCTCTGCATTGCTCCATTTCTGGCCTCACTTCCATGAATTTAATCACCCCCATCAGCCATGCCTTCAAGCTGCCAAGTTCAAGAGTCCTTACATCTGTCTCTCTACTTCTTTCTCCTTCAAAAGACTCAAATTTAGTCTTCAGTCAAATTTAGTTTCATAACTTGCCCATAAAGCTCCTTGGGTTGCTTTGTCAAGTACACTGTTTTCAGTGTTTAATCTCATGTAGCAACTTGTCGATGTGAGAGAAAATCTCCCTTTTGCTCCATAGCTGTGTTTGGAAGTTGTCAGTAATAACCAGTCAGCTCAGATGGAGTGAAGGACTGGTAGTTATTTCAGCCAATCACATCAACCTACAGTGCTGGACTGGTGGCTATCACAACCAATCATGTCAGTTAGAAATTGGGATGAGAACTATCACAACCAATCAGTTCAGTGCAAGAACGGGACTGGTAGCTATCATAACCAATCAGATCTCCCTTTTTTTTAAAAGCTCTTTAAGGTGATGTACAATGATAATCTTTAACATTGGTTTCAAAGTTTGTTTTAGAAATAAAAATGCTAAAATGGCACAGAGCCCAGTCTAATGAGTAATCCTTCTACAAAGCATTTGGTGAGTGGGGGAATGTGATGCCTTGAAAGAAAAACAAAGATATTTTATAAGGCAAGCAGTGGTCTGAAAGGCAGCGCTGAAGACAGCAAGATCGGCAAAATGAGTCTAGAGGTAGGAATTAAAGTGATGAATTTAAAAACCACTGTTACAATCAAGCCAGGGGTCCAACTGGTGTTCAAGGAGCAAGGCAGTAGTGAGGTTGGGGAGGGTTGAACCTAAGGGTGGGAACTGTCATGTAGAAGGAGAAAAGAGGAATAAAGGAGCGACAGTAGTGACTAAACTGGACCAACAAGATCCTAGATCCTCAGAACTCAGATCCTCAGACTGACAAGAGGTTGAAGAGGTCAAGTAGCAAAGGAAAAGTTACAAGATCTCTGGAACAGGCAGCATCCCTGCAGAAGTTTTAAAGCCTGACAGAGAAGATTAAAGCCAAATCCCCCTTCTCGGTGAAGAGAGGACATACGGGAACCTCACAGTCATCATAATCAGGGCCATCTTCACCCAAGGAAACAGGTCCTAGCGTGATAGCTATAGGGAGGTCTGCCACCACGGAGAAAGTCATAGAGAAATACAGATAAGATAAGATTTCTTTATCAGTCACATGTACATCGAAACACACAGTAAAATGCATCTTTTGCGTAGAGTGTTCTGGGGGCAGCCCCCAAGTGTCGTCACGCTTCCGGCGCCAACATAGCACGCCCACAACTTCCTAACCTGTACGTCTTTGGAATGTGGGAGGAAACCGGAGCACCCGGAGGAAACCCACGCAGACACGGGGAGAACGTACAAACTCCTTACAGACAGCGGCTGGAATCAAAGCCGGGTCGCTGGCGCTGTAATAGCATAATGCTAATCGCTACACTACCGTGCCTGCCTCCAGCACAGGAACAGGCCATCAACAGCAGAACTGGACTGGGCAATATCTATGGCAGCTCTTCACACCAACCATTTCTGGAAGTGGCATTCTTGTGGTACCCCCTATCAGTGACTATTGTTAGCAATGCTGTAAAATAAGGGTGTACAAAGGAATTTAAGCTTGACATCTCTCAGAGTGGCACATTAATCATACACACGCTATCCATAAATGTGCTTCCACACTTATCCTTAATGCCCTTACTGATTATTGGGGAGGGTATGTCCTTGCTGGATACCTCCCGCCATCCCACAACTTCCAACCTCTACTTCCTCCCACCTTCCGCTGCTATGACAGGCACGCAAGGCAATCCTTGTAGCAATAGGCCACGATAAGCTGAAGAGAGAAGGCAAGGCAGTAGCAAGTGCAGTGTTAGTGTGGGTGGCATTAGCTGCTTTTATACCAACCATCCCATTGGTATTGGAACCGGTTCGTTATTGTCACATGTACCGAGATACAGTGAAAAACATAGTTTTGCATGCCATCCATACAGATCATTTCAAAACATAAGTACTTTGAGGTAGTACAAGGGAAAAGCAATAACAAAATGCAGAATATAGTGTTAGGGTTACAGGTACAGAGAAAGTGCGGTGCAGGTAGACAATAAGTTGCAAGGGCCATGATGCAATAGATTGTAAGATCAAGAGTTCATCTTTACCCTACAAGAAGTCCATACAAGAGTCTTATGGCAATGGGATAGAAACTGTCCTTGAGCCTGGTGGTGGATGTTTTCAAGCTTTTGTATCTTCTGCCCGATGGGAGAGGGGAGAAAAGAGAATGTCAGGGGTCCGAGGGGTCTTTAATTAGATTGGCTGCTTTTCTGAGACAGTGGGAAGTGTAGACAGAGTCCATAGATGGGAGGCTGGTTTTCGTGATGGACTGAACTGTGTCCACAACTCTCTCCATTAAAAAAAACCTGCCCCTCACATCACCTTTAACCATCCCCCCTCTAACCTTAAAAGCATGTCCTCTGGTGTTTGACACTTCTACCCTGGGGAACAGACTCTGACTGTGTACTCTATCTGTGCCTCTCATAATTTAAAAAACCTCTATCAGGTCTCCCTCCCCAGCCTCTGACGCTCTATGGAGAACAACCCAAGTTTGTCCAACCTTTCCTTGTAGCTCATACCCTCTAATCGAGACAATATCCTGGTGAACTTATTCTGCACCCTTTCCACAGCCTCCACATCCTTTCCATAACGGGGCGACCAGAAATGCACACAGTACTCCAAGTGCGGCCTGACTGAAGTTTTATATAGAGATTGTGGGTTTAGAAGATGCTGTCCAAGGAGTCTTGGTGAGTTGCTGCAGTGCATCCTGTAGATGGTACACACTGCTGCTACTGTGTGTCATTGGAGTGAGTGAATGATTATTGATGAGGTGCCACAAGCGGGCTGCTGTGCCCTGCATGGTGTTGAGCTCTGGAGTGTTGTCGAAGCTGCATCCAGGCAAGTGGAGAGTATTCCATCACACTCCTGACTTGAGCCTTGTAAATGGTGGACAGGTTGTGTGGAGTTAGGGGGTGAGTTTCTTGTTGTCAGACTCCTAGCCTCTAACATGTTCTTGTAGTCACACTGTGTATGTGGCTACTCCATTTCAGTTTCTGGTCAGTGGTAACCCCAGGATATTGCTAGCAGGAGATTCAGTGATTGTAAGCCATTGAATCTCGGGGGAGGGAGAGCTGGATTTTTTCTTGTCGGATGTCACCATTGTCTGGCACTTGTGTGGCATGAATGTTACTTGCCAGGCCTGGGTATTGTCCAGGTCTTGCTGCATTGGACGTTGACTGCTTCATTATCTGAGGAGTTGCAAATGGTTCTGAACATGGTGCAATCATCAGCGAACATCCCTCCTTCTGAATTATGATTGAAGGCAGGTCAGCAATGAAGCAGCTAAAAATGGTTGGGCCAAGGACACTACCTGAGGAACTCCTGCAGATATGTCCTGTAGCTGACATGATTGGCTTCCAGCCACCACAACCATCCTCTGTGTTGAGTTTGATACCAATCAGCAGAGGGTTTTCCACCTGATTCCCATTGAATCCAGTTTAGCCAGGGCACCATGTTTGATCAAATGCCACCTTGATGTCAAAGGCAATTACTCTCACTTCACCTCTGGAGTTGAGCTCTTTTGTCCATGTTTGGTCTGTGGTTGTAATGAGGTCAGGAGCTGAGTGACTTTGGTAGAACCCAAACTGATCTTCAGTGAGCAGGTTGTTGCTAAGCAAGTGCTGCTCGATAGCACCATTAACTATCCTTCCCATCTCTTTGCTGATGATCGTGTGAAGTCTAATGGGGCAGTAACTGGCCGGGTTGAATTTGTCCTGCTTCTTGTGGACAGGACGTACGTGGGCAATTCTCCACAGTTCCAGGTAGATGCCTGTGTTGTAGCTGCATTAGAACAGCTTGGCCAAGTTCTGGAGCCCAAGTCTTCATTATTATTGCCGGAATGTTGTCAGGGTTCATAGCCTTTGCTCTTTCCAATGCCTTTAGCCGTTAATTGGAATTGGAATTGGAATTGTTTTATTATTGTCACATGTACCAAGATACAGTGAAAAACTTGTCTTGAATACCGTTTATACAGATCAATTCATTACTCTGTGCTTCGAGGTAGTACAAGGTAAAAAAATAGCAGAATGCAGAATAAAGTGTTGCAGTTACAAAGTGCAGTGCAGGTGCAAGTTCTTGATATCACATGGAATGAATCCAATTGGCTGAAGACTGCCATTTATCATGCCGGGGTACAAGTTGAGGAAACTGAGATGGGTCATTCACTTGTGGCTGAAGATTCTTGCTTTCTCCTTTGCACTGAGGTGCTGCGCCCCCCCCCCATTGTTGAAAGCAGGGTTATTTGAGGAGCCCGCTCATCCAGTGAGTTGTCCACCACCCTTCACATGGCATGAGAGGAGCCATAGGTTAGGATCAGGCCTCTGGAGGAATTCAGTGATGCTGCGCGGTTCTTCGATGGCCACCTACTACATTTATGAGTGAGTTTTGCAAGGGCCCCTTGATTTTACGGCAGCAGCAAGCGGAAGTTGCCCTCTGGGCCCGCCCTCGAACGCACCTCCCCGGGTCATGCACTGCAGAACATTTGCCAAGGACACCAGCACCGTCTGCCCTCTCCTTCCAGTGGAGCTAGTTCCGAGGGAGGTTCTTTTGGAATTCCACCTGGACCACCCTCCCATACGCACGGCTGGCCGCTCAAGCTCAGCGGGGAGTGCTGTGTGGAATGGAACTGATGCAGCTCACTCCTGGGTTGGACCTTGGCCAACAGAGGATGCTCTCTGTGGAGTTGGCCACTGGGGGCAAACCCTGGCAGGAGCCGGTGACTCCTCACCCTGAATTCCCCGCCGGTCTCTCACCTGCTGCCCTGATGAATTGGTCCAGATTTAAAAATAAAATTTGCAACCTGACCCGAGGCAGATCACATGGCTCCTTGGCCCTGCAATCCATTTGATATTTTAAGACCTGTTTGATTTATAGTGAGCTGAAGGATGATAATCTCCATTGTGCAAAGACTAATCTATCTTTTATGTTGCTGTTGCAAAGCCCAGCTGTGCCTGCTTACCTATTCATGGAGTTTAGTGGATGCCTAAGCTTTGTTATAGGCTGTGCTCATGCTAGATACGCATCAGGACCATTGTCACATAGTTCCAGTCTGATTTTATTGAACCTCTGGGCCTGGATGTTGTCTGAAACCTTAATGTTGGGGCTGTACCAAGGAATATGGCGCAGTGCCCAATGAAAGGCTTCTGATTCAAAATGGAAAAAACGTCCAGCAGTGAAAGTATATCAAAACAGAAAATTTTGGTGATACTTATCATATGAAAGGTTACCTACCGGAAACATTAACTCTCATCTCCAAAGATACTGCCTGACCTGCTGAGTATTTCCGGCATTTTCGGTTTGGTTACAGGTTCCTGATTGTTGCCTTTTTCCACTGTTCTGAAAGGGAACCAGCCAACAATGTGAAGATTATTTGGTTTTATTTCTTTTCAGCTTGGATATGGATTTTCCTGGGCTGCAGCCTCTTAAGATGGCAGGCATGCATCTGTCAAAGAGCCAGGAGGTTTTGCTTCTATTGTAGTGCTGGTCACCACCAGAGGTGTGCTGAAGTGCTTTATATCCAATGAAATACTTTTGAAATGAGATTGCAATCGGGACATACAGCAGCCAATTTGTGCATAGCAAGCTTCCGCAGACAGCAGTAAAATCAATGACTAGCTCATCAGTGTTTAGTGATGTTGGTTGAGGAATAAATATTAGCCTAGTCCTTCCTCATTCTTTTATGTGCACCCAATGGGTTGTGACTTCAAGTTCAAGTTCATTTATTGTCATATGAACACCCAGGGTATAAATGCCATGAAAATTAACTTTTAGCAGCAACTGCACAGTACATTACAAACATAAGATAACATAACTTAATTTAACATAAATAAGTAAACATAAATACACAAGTAAATAAAAAACATAACAACATCAGTGCAAGATTGAGAGAGAGGAAAAGAAATACAGTCTGAGGCAGTGTTAGGGTTTTTCAGGTTGGTTCAAGAACCTGAGGCAGGTACAATAACAACACTTAAACAACATTTAGACAAGTACATGGATAGGAAAGGTTTCGAGTGATATGGGCCAAATGAGGACTAGCTTAGGTGGGCATCTTGGTTGGCATGGACAAGTTGGGCTGAAGGGCCTGTTTCTGTGCTGTATTACTCTATGATTCTATGACTCAGTATTGAATTCCCTTACTCCTGATTACTGGCTTTCTCGGTTGGATTGGAATTGTCCGTTTCTGCTGTGAGCCTTCCACCTGTTTGTTTCCCCTCTCCGTGATCACACCCTGACCTGCTACTTGCATTGCATCACAATTCTATGTCATCATCTAACTGCCCTATTCTCAACAAACCCCACAGCAACCATGACCTCAACCCATCACAGATATTCCCTTTTGTCTTATCCATCCCTTCCCCATCTTCCTGGCAAATTAAAATTAACATTTTCCTTTCTCTCATTCCCAGTTCTGGAGATCTTTGACCTGAAGTAGTAACTCTTCTTGCTTTTTCAACAGATGCTGCCTGACCTGCTGAATATTTCCAGCATTTTCTGTTGTTGTTTTAGTTGTCCAGCATAGAGTCACACAATCGCAAAGTTATACAGCACGGAAACAGGCCCTTCGGCCCAACTGGTCCATGCTGACCAAGGTACCCATCCAAGCTAGTCCCATCTGCAGTAAATGCAAAGTGCAATAAATAAAGCATCAAATGCAGTTTTTCTTTATTTTCAAGAGATTTCAGTTATGTGGGGAAATAGGGAAGCTGGAATTATTCTCTTCCTTGCAAAAAGGGTAAAGATTAAATTAAAATCTGAGAGGTTTTCACAGAATGGGGAAGAATTGATTGGCAAAAGATGGATGAGAATCTACAGCAACAAACAATCTGCTGGAGGAACTCAGTGGATGAAAGGAATTGTCGACGTTTCACGCTGAAACGTTTCAATTGTTGAAACATCAACAATTCCTCTCCTCCCACAGATGCTGCTCGACCTGCTGAGTTCCTCCAGCAGATTGTCTGTGGCTCCAGATTCCAGCATCTCCAAGTGAGAATCTGCAGTCTGGAGTGCACCACCTGAAAGGGTGGTCAGATATCAACTACCTAGGGGGAGTTGGATAAATACCTGAAACACCTATATTTACGAGGTTAGTGTGAAAAGAGGAGGGGACTGTGCGTGAAGGCCGGTCTTCCAGCGAGCTAGCAGAGGCAGATGGTTGAACGGTCTTCCGCAGGGGAAGATTCAGCAGATCAATTCACAGCTGATGTGATTTTATTGAGCCAACCTGGAAAGCTGGACTGTACCTATTACAGCGTTTGGGAGTGCTTGTACTCATTTGACACACTTGACTGGGCGGTGAGCTACGTTTGGCGATTCACGTCTGCGAGAATCTATGTCCTCAGCCCTGTTCAGCCGCTCAGCCAGTCAGTGCCAGCACTTCTTATGCTCAAAGTGATGTGAATGCCTGCTGGGGCTGTGTGGATGTTGGGAATGTCTCTTCCACTCACGATAGGATAGCATGAAATGCAGAGCAAACGCGGTGGAGAGAAACCTTTCTGAACAGGGTGGGGGTTGTGTGCGAGAAGGGAAGGGAGAAGAGGGACTTGATTGAAATCTGCTGGATATCGTGGTCTCTGCCAAATCTGCATTGTGACTCCAACAGCTTGTGTTGGAGTACTGATTAAGATAAACAGCCTTGAGTGTAATGCATAGTCACTGTATATGCCAGCAAGTTCCTTCTGGGCTGTGCCTGTCTTTGAGATGATGACATAAAGGAAGGGTGGGGAGATTTGAACTCTCAAAAACAGTGGATAAAACAATTTATTTTTGTAACTGCAGCCGAATTCCTGTGCTGCATTTATCAGAATTTAATGGGAGCAATATTCTTACCGGTTGGTCAGAGTCATACAGCACAGGATCAGGCCCTTCAGTCCACTCTTGCTGACCTTCTTGCTCACATACACTAATCCCATTTGCCCACATTAGGGCTGTATCCTTCTATGCCTTTCCTACTTAAGTGTCTGTCTTAAAGTCTCTTAAACACAGTAATTGTATCTGATTCCACCACCTCCTCTGGCAGTGTTCCAGATATCAACCACGCTCTGTGTGAAAAAAATGTCAAGTTTCAAATTCCTTCCTCTCACTTTAAGCCTATGCCCTTTTATCCCTGAAGTAGTCCAGCTGGTGGGAGATTGCTGGTGATGTTAACTTCCTGTGAAGAGAATGAGGGTCTCTTTATATTTTTTCATCGTCAGGTGCAAGGTTAATGTCCCTGACATATTTTCCAAGGGGGAAAAGTGACCAGTGAAATGGAGGTGAGACCGAGCCCCAGTTCAGGTGGAATTTACGCCACTCCTTCACCCCATCTCCCAGCTCATTCACTGTTCCTTCTCTGCTCCCTGTGGCAAGTGTTGGGGCTGCTTTTCCTCAACTTTGGGGGCTTTCAGCCTAACGAGATCAGGAAGGGAGGAATCAGAATCAGATTTATTACCACTGACTTGTATGATGTGAAATTTGTTGCTTTGCGGCAGCAGTACAGTGCAAAGACATAAAATTACTATAAATTACAAAAATAAACAAATAGTGCAATAAAAAAAGAATAATGAGGTAGTGTTCATGGGTTCATGGACTGTTTAGAAATCTGATGGCGGAGGGGAAGAAGCTGTTCCTGAATCGTTGAGTGTGGGTCTTCAGGCTCCTGTACCTCC
>JAUZTB010000001.1:137424363-137434591 GCA_034780895.1 Rhynchobatus australiae
CTGAAATAAAAACAGAAAATGGTGGAAACACTCAGCAGGTCAGGTGGCATTTGTAGAAAGAGAATCAGAGTCAATGTTTCATGTCAAAGACTTTTCATCAGAACTTGCTTTTTAAAAGGTTAGAGAAATTTCAAAGTAATGATGGAAGATGTGTATTGCATTTTTATTGCCAAAATTGAATTAAAATTGAACAATTTAATCTGCAATAAATGTTCAATCTCATTTTCACTTTTTTGTCATTTTAATTACAATGTTTTGTAAATGTCCACAGCCTTACTTTTTAATTGTGGTTGAAAGCATACACTCCCTGCTATCTTCAGTGTTCGCTTGTCAATGTTTTCATTGGTTAAGCCTAACTGCAGACTTTGTTTTTTTTAACATGGTGAATTGTTCTTCTGCAGATATATCCACTATGTATTTGACCTGGGAAATGGGCCTAATGTTATCAAGGGGAACTCAGAAAAGGCCTTGAGTGACAATCAATGGCATAATGTAGTAATCACCAGGGACAACAGCAACACTCACACACTGAAGGTGGATGCTAGATCTGTGACTCAAATTATCAATGGTGCCAAAAACCTTGACCTCAAAGGTAAGCTACTTTTCAGTTTTTCAGCCCTGCTTACAAACTCACCCCTGCTCACAAACCCACCTCTCCCAACTGACTCCAATTCTGCATAATTATTAAATGATCCATGCCACTTTGATTTTTGGGAGGATTGGTGCTTGGGGAAAGGATAACAGCTTTGGGATTGGGACAAGTCTGTCTCAAGTGAGTGCAGTTTTTTGCAATAAAATTAGAAGATGCTGGGAAAACTCAGCAAGTCAGGCAGCATCTGGGGAAAGGGAAGCGTGCAGTTTGGTGAGGCAAGAGCAGGTAATTGCTTTGCTCAGATTTTAGACCTTCAACCACTGTGAGGTAAAAGTGTCCTGGATCCTCCCTGTACTGGGGGCATCAGGAAATGGGATTTCCTGAGGAGTTAATATCATGTGACTGTTCCATCTGTGGTTTTTTTGTAAATTCTCTGCCTAGGGTAGAATTTCTGTTTGCATGCCTCAGATTTGATCTCTGTCAGTCTTGTGGAAGTGGACCTCTGCTGATGTCCTGCAATTGGACATAATGGACATGCTCAATGTCACTGAACCATGATCCATACTGGTAACCACTTAATCAGGCAAGTTAGTTCAACAAAACACTGTGGACGCTGGATCAGCAAATCAGTGGTATGGTTAAATCAAGGTGTTTTCTTCTTTCAGTTGTCAATGTACAAAGCAGTAGAATTAGAACAGAACCAATAAAACAGGCTGCTGGAGGAGCTCAGTGAGTCGGGCAGCATCTGTGGAGGAAATGGATAGTCGACGTTTCGGGTCGACACCCTTCACCCTAAACTTCCCTCCATAGATGCTGCCAGACCTGCTGAGTTCCTTCCACAGCTCATTTTTTGCTCCAGATTCCAGCATCTGGAGTCTCTTGTGTCTCCAATGAATGGCATGATGTGTCCCCCATAGCATTCAGTCAGTAGGCTTCATATACTGTCATCATTGGTTTCAGCCAGGGTGGAGATGAATGGTTAATTCCTCTGTCAATCAACTTTGGAGCCTGCACTCCATTAAGAAATTTATTTTAAGCTCATAATCTTTATTATGTAACTAACCTCATTGGGCCTTGACAGAGGCACTTCTTTAAATTCTCCCACAGGATGTTGACATTGTTGGCAAGGCCAGCATTTACTGCCTGCCCCCCATCACCCTTGAAATTGGCGGTGCAGTTATTGTGAGAGATGCTCCCATAGTGCTATCAGCTAGGATGTTTCAGGACTTTCACTCTGTGATGACAGAAGAATAGATGTGCATTTCCAAGCCAGAATAGTGATGCACCTTGGATGGGAACCATGAATCTGCAGTTCCTCTCCTTCTCAATGGTAGAGTTCATGAACTTGTGAGATACCATTGAAGAAGCCTTGGCAAGTTTCTCTGGTCCATCACGTAGATGATACACACTGCAGCCACAGGGCGCCATTGGTGGAAAGAATGAATGCTTTGGGCAGTAGATTATGAAACCAACTGCTTTGTTTTGGCTTTGCCAAGCTTCAGAAGTGCAGTGGGAGCTGCACGTATCCAGGGAAGTGGTGTGTATTCCATCACATCTCTGACGTGCTTTTATTGAGGGATTTCCCCAAAGCTTTGATTACAAGTTCTGCCTTTTGTAACTCATGGAGACTTGAAGTAGACTGGTTTGGTTTGATAATGGGCGGCTTGCTGTTTGTTTTATTATGTCCCGCACCACCTACAAAGCATTGATTTAACAATTTGGTCAACTCCTAGCTTATGCTGAATTAGCTGAAAATGTCATCTTGGTTCCTGTGCCATTGGTCTATGGTGATGGGGGTGAAGTGGGAGGGGAGGTGGTGTAATAATCCAACCGGCCTTCCACCTGGTTGTTAGCCAGTGATTTCTTGTGCAGACATTCTGGACTCATTCTGCTTGACTGCATGGGAATGATATTAAAATGTTGCAAGTACAAGTTGAACAGGATCTCATCTTGAATCAGTGCCATCAGAAGGGGAAAGACACAAAGTTAAATCACATAAAAGCTGGAAAGGCATGCCTAAGTTGGATGTCCTGCTGATAACATAGAACAAACACAACACACACATTTTAAATTAAGGCTGTGCTTTATAACACTGTAGGACACAACGGGGATCCTTGCTTTGAAGATTATCGCATTGCAGCAGAGTTTTCGCAGTCTTTTTTTTCCCCATTGTTGTCTTTGACTTACCAGGTGTCCTATACATCGCTGGGCTGGCCCAAGGCATGTACAGCAATCTGCCAAAACTTGTCGCCTCCAGAGATGGGTTTCAGGGTTGTTTGGCATCTGTAGACCTCAATGGAAGGCTGCCGGACCTGATTCATGATGCTTTACATCGCAGTGGTCAAATTGAACGTGGATGTGAAGGTACACCCTTTTGCAACTCTAGTTCAGGCTACCGCATCAACTCGAACAGTAGCACAAACCCACACCTATACATCCATCCATCCGAGAAAATTTCAATTTTGTTTACTGTCATCACATTGTCTTTCGTTGTAATCATTTGTTCACCACTGGACCTGTCCGTTTAATCAGTTAAGCACCAATACCAAACCTGTAAATCTAATTAGTTTTTGTATGTAATAACACACTTGATAGGGCTCTTTTAATTTTGAAGATGCTTATGTACCTTGTAAATGAGTAAATATATTATTTATCAGAAACGCAAATCTTGCCTTTTTGATTTTATTTCTTCAAGAAACATTTATTTTGCTCCCACCATTCAAGATTTCATGCATGATAGTGACCTGTTGTGAGCTTAATTGGAATCTGTCAGCAATAACTCAGATGTCTTAAGAGTATGGATCTGCAAATTGCCACTTGCGTTGGAAAAATTTGGGAGGGGTGTTCCCTGAATGGGTAGCTTGTTCAAAAGACTATTACAAGCATGAAGGACCTCTGTGCTGTACCACTTCCTGATTTTTAATATTGAGCCATAAATCACAGGTTTGGTTCCCACTCCTTGTGGGTTGAGTCATCTTTGTAACCAAAGCAGTTAGGCTGTTTACTACTGGGTTTGGGCTGGGGAAGGAGGGCCAGCGAGGGGAAACCGCCATTAGAAACCTTGCTGCTGATTTCCATCCAGTGACTCCTACTTGGAAAGTTTGTATTTGTGAGCGCTAAGTGAAGGTTAATTTGGGTGTATTGGCTTCTGGCATCAAATGGCCTTTTGACGCTGATTAAATGGGCTGCTGTGAGGAGGGAAAAGATGTTGTTGGTTTCCCATTTGAGTTATGGCCTTGGTGCAGTGGAAGGGTGGAGGTGGGAGTGGAGAAGGAGAAAGATGGAAATAAAATGCACAAAACTTATTCTTTTTATGGGTTCTATCGGATTACCCAGAGACAGAGTTGTTCTATTTTATTCCTGGTTGAACTGCTTTTGTTTTTTTTATTCAAATCAGTCATTAAATTTTAATTTCTTCATTTCCTTTACTATCCTCCATTCTCCACAGAAGGTTTGAGTGATGCAAGAAACATTTGGCATCACTGGGAAGACAAAGGAGAGAGAATACTTTTGCATTTATATCAGGGAACAAAAAGCCAGAACTTTCTATAATGACACTGCAGTCTATTTTTGTACATGACCACAATATGTCATAGTGAATTAAGATTTTATTGTAATACAGCATTATGAAATATTATTAACATTCTTCCCACAAATTATTTAAAGTTGCTCAATAAGTACATGAGTTGATTTTGTTATCTGGTGATAAATATTCTGCCTTTGAATTATGAAGTTTCATTTTTTGTTTCAATATTTGAAGTGGCTACTTTGAATTTGCTCTGGCTGTGATTTTTGATGCTTTTTACTTTTTGCATTTGACTTTGCATGAAATACATTGTAATACCTGAATAAATGTTATACTGAGTGTCAACTGTAAACTCATCAAAGGAGTCAGGTTGACCAGATGGCAAGTGGAAAAACTTCTCTGAGGGATGGGTGGTGTAGTTCTGTGTATACTGAACCTGCATTTAGGCTGGTCATCCTGGTCTCAAAACAGATTCTTTAAATATTTTCTGTGGGGAGTATTGAGGAGGTGTGAGGAAAGCCTTGGTTTCGCATTTGAGTTTGACCCTGGTGCAGTAGTGGGATAGAGGTTGGAGTACAGCAGGGGAAAGTTTGAGCTAAAATGCATAAAATCTTTTTTTATGGAAGCGGGGATTATCCAGAGGTAGAATTGCTCTACCTTTCATTCCTGGTTGAATGCATCCCAAAAAAAGTTGTCAATTTGACTTCAAAGTCTTCAGTGTTTAATATGGATGCTCAGTGAACAAGGGGCTGTTCTGAAAAAAAGGCTATGCAGAATTGATTGTAATTCTCTGTAAGGAGAATTTTCATCAAGATTATCGGTAATGAAAATCTCATACATGGCCCGATCAAAACTTATAAAAGCAACCTTCTCCTTGGAATTTGGAATTTTATACTAAGGATGTTGGAATACACTGTGCCATTTCCATAGACATCGTCTCCATGGAAACCCATCTCTACCCTGATCTCAAATGTGCAATGCCTACCCATTGTTCTGGAGTTACTGCATGCATGTATCTTCTCAATAATGAACTGACAACAGTGATGTTCAGCTTGTTGAAGAATTTAGTTGGTGCTCCCAGCACATTGTTCAATGTGTGCAAGGTCACAGAGTGGATTTCTACCAGTAACCAGGAAAGATCTCCTGGCCCTTGCAGCTGCGCAGAATTTGAGTCCTCGACTGTGACCGTGTCCGGAAGCTGTGATTGAAAGAAAAGAGGCAGGGTGGAGAAGATGTGATGGCATGGACAAATGGAAGAGTCAGGCTAAGTTGACCCAAGCTATTCAGCTCTCCCCGATCCCCATTCACACTCTGCTGTGTCTTCTAACACCTGTCCCTCTTTCTGACAGGTACAGCCACCAAAGTGTATGCTTTACTTGGAAGACTGAACCCATGCTAGTACTCATTTTAAGGATGGTTGGCAGTGGGTTGGATGGAGCAGAGGGAGCAGTTGTCTTGTAGACAACTGTTGGCATAACCATCTAACGATCAAAACTTCATCTTTGTCCTTTACAGTGCAGTAGTGGTGGTTCAGCACACACATGTTCCCTTCTGCACTGTAAACTTGCTCCCAGTTACATTAGAAAAACATACTGCAAGCTCCACACAAACATTCGCCATATTCTAGTCACCATCAGTAAGCAGTGGTAAGTGTATAAAATCAGGACACGTGGAGATCCTGCTTGTACCCTGATCATCGCATGGGACAAAATAATATCCCAACAGTTCCAGTGTTATCAGGATGTCTACTTGCCTTAATTAGGTTAAATGTCAGCTGGTGACTGCACCTATATGATAGTGAAATAAATTATTGATCAGACAAAACAATCTGCAATGCATGATATTTAGGCAACAAAAGACTCCATTTCAGAAATAAATTTTTTTAATTTTTTATGCAGTGCATAGTTTGTATAAAAAAAAATGCACCCTTGTCACTGGTTTAATAGTCTTATATTTTCATCCTGGTTTGGAAGCATCGGAATACATTGTTCTGACACTTAGGTGTTGACTATTCATTGGTTTGCTGGTGGTAGGGCACTTGCCAAAGATGGACAATCATAAATGGCCACCCACAGGTTTAGGTTAGCTGTGGCCCATGGTTCAGTGCTTGCTCTACTTCTGATCTGTCATGGCCTTGATGGTGCCTGGGTTAAACTGAGAAGGGAACATGCTGATAACCAATGGATACGACAGGAACTCGAGCACAACTGGGAGATTGATAATGATCATACTGAATTTGGTAAGTCCCTTTGTTTTATTTAATGGTTTAGTTTCTAATTTGTTGCATCTCTGAAAAGAAGGCATTCTTGCTGAGTTTGTGGTTTAGTGACACGGGTATAATATAATATCTCCTTATGAGGTCCTTACAAAAGGTATGCTGGTGGTACCATTCTTAAAACTGAAAAGCAAATGGACACAGTGCAAAGAAAATGGAGAGAGAAATTATGGGCATATTGCATTGGGCGTGGGGATTCTGTCGATGGGGGATGGAAATACTATTATAGTATTACAACAACATTACACAGCTAATTAAAGAAGGAAAATTAAAATCATTTATATTGTTGAATCAGTTTTCTTGTTTAATGCAACGTCTCAAGGAATTTGTCATAATTTCCAATCTCTCATGTCACCACTTTGCAACCTCCTTCAACCAAGAGAAGTGATGTCAACTTGCAGTGCCACTTTTTGCGGAACCTACTATGCAAATTGCCCTCTGAGAGGATGAAGGAGTTAATGACATTGGTATAGGTGTCATTTTAACTCAGAATTCCAAAACGGATTCAATGAATAATGAACAGCACATTAGAAGCAAGCTTCCATTTGAATAAGACTATTTTTAAAATAATTGTTTACCATGAACATTTTCATCTTGGCAGAATATGCATTTGTATTGAATTGTTTTAGCCTGTTTGGAGTTATCTTCCAGAAGATGATTTGTGTTTAATTATGTTAAGTGTCAAAAGGTTTGATCATAATGATAAGATACAAGAAATTTTGCCTCTGGGGAAAATGGAAGTGAATAGGAAATGAGGGGGATAGTGTTTAATGTTTGGAGTCATAAATAGAAATGGTTGTGATTTTTGGAGGTCAATCATTTCAGCTCTAGACGTTGTTGTAGGAGTTCCTCAGGGCTGTGTCCCAGGTTCTACAAACTTCAGTTGTTTCTTCAGTGACTTTCCATCCATCATGTGCTCAGAAGCTGGGATCTTTGCATGATTGCACAGCTGTACTCATAACTGCTTGGATAACAAAGATGTCCATGCCTGCATGCAGCAAGACCTGGACAACATTGGAGCATGAGTTGATATGTGGGAAGTAACATATGCACTGCACATGAGAAAAGAAGTTATAAGAGAAAATATAGCTACTTCCCTTTGATATCAACAAGACCCTCATGTCAGCATCTTGATCAGAAAACTGGAGCAGTCATATTAATATGGTTGCTGCATGAGTAAGTCAGAGGCTGGATGTCCTTCAGCAAGTGATACCCTCTTACACAAGGCAGAAGTGAGGAACTCAATGGAATACTTTGTACTTAATTAAATGGATCCAGTTTGAACAATACACAAGGAACCCAGCACCTAGCTTAAATTAAAAAAAAGTTGCCTGAAATATTCAGCAATCTGTGGAGAGAGAAGCAGAGTTAGAGGTTCAAGTCGATGACTTATTATCAGAACGAGGAACTTAGAAATCTACGTTGTAGAAAAGGAGGCAGGGTGAAGAGAACAAAAGGAATGCTTGTTATAAAATAGAGACCAAGAGAGATTGAATGACATAAGTGGTGGTGGTGTTGGTTAAGAGAGATTGGTGAAAACTTGTTCACTGCAGCTCCTTTGTTTAAAGAAGTAAATTGGAAATGAATGAGGGGAGAGGGGAAAAAGTACAATGGTGGAACTGTGGGATAGAAAACACTGCAGTTGCTGGAAATCTGAAGTAACGGAGAATGCTGAATAAATAAAAGGTCAGGTAACCTCTGTGGAGGGAGGAAAAACTGAATTAATGTAACAGGTAGATGACCTTTCATCAGAACTGGCCAGTTCTGATGCAAATTGGAAAGGCTGATTTTCTGAAATAGTTGAATTCAACGTTGAATCCTGAGGGCTATAACATGCCCAGTTAAAAGATGCAACCTTTGTTTGCATTAGTCTCAGAACATTGTAAGAGGCTGAGGACATGGGTCAGAGTGGGAATGGAATGAAGAGTTAAACTGGCAAGCAACAGAAAGGTCAGATCACCCTGATGAACTGAACTGGTTTCTCCATTGTACAACAGAACACACTGTGAGCATGGAATGCAGCAAACTCAACTGGAAGAAGTGCAAGTGAGTCCCTATGTCTTCAGGAGGGAATGTTGGGGTCTCTGGATAATGGGAATGGAAGAGGTGAAAAGGCAGGTTTTGCATTTTCTGCAGATGCCTGGGAAAGTGCAGTGAGGAACGTAGTGGGTGTTGGTGGATTTAGAAGTGAATCAGGGAGTCAGGGCAGGAACAGTCACTTCAGAATGCTGAGAGGCAGGAAGTCATCGTGTTGTGATGAAACTGGTGGGCATAACATAGAACATTACATCACAGTACAGGCCCTTCGGCCCACAATGTTATGCTGACATTTTATCCTGCTCTTAGACCTATCTAACCCTTCCCTCCCACATAGCCCTCAATTTCTCCATCATTCATGTGTCTGTGTAAGAGTCTCTTAAATGTCCCTAATGTATCTGCCCCCACAACCTCCTGGCAGTGCGTTCCATGCACCCACCGTGTAAAAAAAACTTACCCCTGACATCCCCTTATATCTTCCTCCAATCACCTTAAAATTATGTCCCCTCTTGTCAGCCATTGTTGCCCTGGGAAAAAGTCTCTGACTATCCACTTGATCTATTGCCTCTTATCATCTTGTACACCTCTATCAAGTCACCTCTCATCCTCTTTCTCTCCAAAGAGAAAAGCCCTAGCTCGCTCATCCTATCCTCATAAGACTTGCTCTCCAATCCGAGCAGCAGCCTGGTAAATCTCCTCTGCACCCTCTCCAAAGCTTCCATATCCTTCCTATAATAAGGCAACCGGAACTGAACACAATACCATTATTTCACAACTCTTCAGCTCACAGCACTTCGAAGGTTTATCCAGCTATTGTTGAAATGTGGTGAGGGTTTCTTCTACCTTCACCTCCTTTTCAGGCAGTGAGTTATTATTATTTGAGCAAATAATTACTATTTTGTAGTGACGTTACAAAACATTGTGGTACAAAGGTATCTGGGAATTCTGGGACATGAGGACCAAAGAGTTCACACAGCAAGTAATTGGGAAAGTTAACAGAATGAAATTCACCAACAACACCACTGGATGAATCACAGGTGGTGACAAGTCAGTGTACAGGAGACAGATAGGGCACCTGGTTGAGTGTGCCACAACAACCTCTCGCTCAACATCTGTAAAACTGATCATTGACTTCAGAAAGGGGAAGGAGGGTGAACATGCGCCCATCTGCATTGGGGATCAGCTGTGGTGAGAGTCAGCAGCTTTAAATTCCTGGGCGCTAACATATTGGATGACCTGTCTTGGCCCCGGCACATCGATGCAATCACAAGAAAGGCGTGCCAGCGTCTTTACCTTCTTAGAGGGTTAAGGAGGTTCAGCTTGTCACTGAACACTCTGACAAAGTTCTACAGATGCACTGTTGAAAGTATCCTGACTGGCTGCATCATGGTGTCAATTCGAAGGCGCAAGAATCCAGTGGACGTCCATTTAAGATGGAGGTGAGGAGGGATTTCTTCTTTCAGGGAGTCATGAATCTTTGGAATTCTCTACCCCAAGGAAGAGTGGAGATGGAGTTATGTGGAGAGTGACAGATATTTACACTATAAGTAAGTCAGGAACCATGGGGAGAGCACAGGAAACTGGTGGCCAAGATTGGATCAGCCATATATTCATTGAATGGCCAACAGGCTAACACCTGTTCCTGATTCTCACGTTCCTATGAATTCCAGACGACAACCACTTCTTGAGTGCAATTATTATTTTCCCTCATTCTGCTCAGTTTCTTGGAATCCTGATGCAGGGTTTTGACCCAAAATATCAACAATTCCTTTCCTCCCACAGATGCTGCCTGACCCAC
>JAUZTB010000001.1:137476273-137487037 GCA_034780895.1 Rhynchobatus australiae
CCCAGCCACAGTTAAGGCAGAGGGTGCTTGATGGGACAGACAGATAAGTAGTTTGTGAACTGGTCTGCTTCTTCCACCATTTACACCAGGCTTCTATGTGCTCCTGATGCCTGGAGTCAAGATGCTTAATGCTACCATGAATCACCTTCTCCATTTTTAGCGTTATTAGGCCAGGGATTCCCTGGAGTTGGTGGGGATGTTGCATTTCTTCCAAGGATGTTTTGAGAAGAATCCTTGAACCTTTTCCCCAACTTCTTTGTTGTCTATTCCTGTCATAATGCTCAGAACAGAATGTTTGTCTTGAGAAAATCAAAAATACTGCAGATACTGGAAATCTGAAATTGAAACTGTTGGAAACACTGAGCAGGTCATGGCGCATCTGTGGGAAGAGGAACAGAGTTAACATGTCAGGTCAAAGACCCTTAGTCACTTAAAGTTTGTTTCGGGAGTCTGATATCAGGTGTGCAATCAACTTGGCTACCCAATAGAATGAACCGTGTATAATTAGGGCCTCAGCATTGGTTATGTTGTCCTGGGTGAGTTTGCTTTTCCTATCAATGGGCTTGGAGGATTTTACAGAGACAGTGTTGGTGGTATCTGTCTCATGCCTCAAGTGTCTATCGTAGTGCAAGGTATTGCTGCATTACATGTGGCTTGAGCCAGTTTGCTCCCAGTGCCAGTGCATTTTCAACATTGCTTTTGGAGTACTTCATATTTGGTGTTTGGGAATGCAGTACTTCTCAAGCAGAGCAAGTATTAAGTTCACCAAAATTACTTCATGGTCGTAATTAATTACAAGTGATTGTCACTTCGTGATGCACAGTTGAATGTACAGCTCTAGTATCTGCATGAGGTTAGCGAATAAATAGGCCACTTTGATCACATTTTCTGTGCCCATTCTGTAAACTGTCAGTCACTGATTCAGAATACCAGGGAATTATTCTCTTCAGGAAACTCCAGTAAGAGTAAGTTCAGGATAAAGGATAGTTTTATGCTAAACAACCTATTTGGATAAAAACAGTAAAATGAAAGATAATGCTTTCTGTTTAAATTCTTTGGTGAGTTCTTGATCCGTGATGCAATTAAAATGCCTTTTCTTTCATGTATCTGTAATGTTTCTCCTAGTTATGGGTGGATTGTTCACACATTATATGAACAAGGGTTATGTGAAATTATTGGATTTTGCATCAATTGAGCAGAATAAAGAGAAGCTGCATTTGGTTTGCTCAATTCAAAGTTGCAAAGTATTCAAAGCTCAGATACACATCTATGCCAGTGTTTGGCCACCTTTGACACCTTTTTGTCCAGTTCCATCAATATATCATTCCATTCCTTTTTCCCCTCTTGTTCCCATCTGCCTTTCCCTTGAATCATCTATGAGTTTTGTCCCAACTTACTTTACTTCTCGGTCCCTCTGGATGGTGCAGGGTTGTACTCTTCAGGTTAAGAAGTTTGTGTTTAGTTGTTGATGATGTTATATTTATTACCCAAGGTATGAGGCTTAACATGTGGGAATATTTTAATGGCTGCCCTATCAAGCTCATTCATGTTTTGGAGAGCTTTCTCAGGCCTTTCCCAAGGAGCCCAAATGCTGGGAACTCCAGACCTTAAGGTCCAGGCAACTGTGGCCTCAATGAAAGTTGGGTGTAAGCAAGAACCCTGAATTGAAGGAGTGCAGAGATCATTAGGGGTGATCGTAGAGTTCCAGAGAGAGCACAGTCAGTGTTTCCTGAGTTGTTAGACTTTACAAGTGTATTGAGTTCCACACAAGCTATAAAGAACTGCTTGTTGAAGATTAGATTCATGCAAGAACTACTCATTGGATTCAGCTCGTGTTGACAAGGTGCTTGTTCTGACGAACTGATAGACCCAGTCTTTCATGGCTTTGCACTACCGTGGTCTTTTATAAAAACATAGTTTACATTTGGCTGCTACTGATTGTGTCCTTGCAGGAAGAACTTTACAAAGGATAATAGAATTCAGTATCTCTTCGCCATCCTTGCCAGAACACTTGAACCTGGGAATCTATAGAAAATAGCAAAACTGGGATTGATAGATTCCTGTTACAGAATTGCGACAGGTAGATAAAGGTAAGATAGATGTCAGTTATCCAATTAAAGGGCAGAACAGGCTTGACAAATGACATCCTTTTCATTGAGTCATATGGCACAGAAACAGGCCCTTCGGCCCACCATGTCCATGTTGACAATCAAATACCGTCTATACCAATTCATTTACTAGCTCTTGGACTGCAGCCTTTGTGACTCAAGTACTCATCTAGATATTTCTTGACTACCTGCCTTCAACCATCCCCTTAGCAGTCCCTTCTAGACTTGAACCCCCACCTGGCTGAAAAATAAATTCCATCTCAGATCCTCACTCATCCTCATAAATCTATGAACTCTTGTTTTAGATAACCTCTGTTCTGGGGGAAAAAAAAATCCTACAATCTGCCTTCTGTTGCTCTGTGCCAGCTTTCTAAAAGAATTATAAGAATTGGAATATCATAATGTCCTTTGCAAAGTAATTAATGAGAAATGAAATGGCACTGAGACTCCTGTTTAAAGTGATAATAAATGTATGTATAGGTTGAACATATCTTATCAAGTTCACTGAAGCGGACAACACACAATCTAACTGCAGATTACCACAAACAATATTAACATTTTAACAAGAGCTCAGAATACAATGATGTGTTATGATTCAGGTGGTCTTTGTTCATGTTTATTGTGAATAGCAGCTTTCATTAATATTCCTTCACTTTCCCTGATCTGAAGTGTATAACCTGGTGCATAGTGCATGAGTCACTACGAAGCAGGATTAATAATAGTTTATTTTGCTCTGAAATTCTACACCACACGTTCCCATTCTCTAGGATAGGCAAGCAGGCACAGTGTTGTTAAACTGAATCTTTCGGACCAACATACCAGAATGAATGTACGGAAAAAGCGAAGTTCACAGAGAAAGAAGCAAGATAAGCCAGCAGATGAACAGCAAGTGATGTTCAAGCCATTCGCTGGTCCTTTGGAAAAAGTATTAGAGTGCCTATCTGTTCATGTGGCTTGGAAAAATACTTGGTTTAAATGAGCAAAAGAATAGGGAAACTTTGCAATAAGCAAAATATCCTTCTTTGTAGCTTTCTATACTTCCAAATAATTCACACATCCTCACCAAATCTTAGGAAATCCCAATTTTTATACTGAGCATGCCAGCGGAGAAATCAATAATGTCACATGTATGATGAATTTGGTGGCTTGTCCTGTCATATGTGCAGGTTCCTTCAAAAGGCTTTTAAGTTACCTCTTTGATGCTTCGATTCATCTCAAAATGTGAGACAGTTCAGATTGTCTCATCATGATGTGATTCCATAATCCAACTGATGAGAACCTTGATTGCAACTCCAGGTTTGGTCAGTTATATTCAACCATGATAATTTTTTTTCAATGGTTGTAGCAGTCACAGACAATAACTACCATTCAGCCCCAAGATGATCATTGTCAGTATATTTTTTTATTCATTTGTGGGGATCACAGTTAAGGCCAGCATTTTTGCCCATTTCAGATTACCTCAGTTGTGAGCTGTATTGTTGAACTGCTGCTGTTAATATTCTATACAGGCTTTATCCTTCAAAAAAAAAGCAGGTAGAACTCATTTTAGCATCCTGGCACACCAACCAACTTAAAACTTGTATAAAGCTTGAGGGTTTATTCATCAATCCTGTACTGCCAGTACAGACCATCCATCAATAGTGTTTCTGACAAGAGATCAGTGAACCAGCCCAGAACATTTAACCCTACCAACCCCCACTGCATCCTGTGGGTGAAAGCAAACTGGTCTTACCTAAATAATGATACTGGTTGTAGTCTGTATTTGTTTCCTTTTGTTCCAGACTTTCCTGCCCTTGCTCACCATTTTCCTGTTCATAGGCTTATCTTAAATACCTCCACAAACTGTGATCACATCTACAGAGAACTGTATCGGATTTTGAGATGAATTGAAGCATCAAAGAGGTGACTTAAAGGCATTTTGAAAAAAACCCTGCATGTATCTCCTCAGTCTACGCTGAGTCAGCTAACCAAAGATGGGATGGTCCCTTTAAGCTCTGATGGCTTAGCTTTTTTATTGGTGATTAAACACACAGTGCTGCTCCACAAAATGGAGTCCACCTTGCTGCTGCTTTATTGACCTACAATCTTATGCACATGCTCAGAGCTGTAAACGGTTCTCTCAAAGCACAAGGAATAACATAATATAATGACACAATAACATCAGTTAATGTACCTATGCTACAAATCCCCCCATCCCTTTCCCTTTTCTGCAATTCCTTCAGACTTACAACTCTCCAGGTCTCTGGGCTCTTTCAGCCTGGGCTTCTTTCATCACCACACATTTCATTGTTCCACTGTTGACACCTGCACCTTCAGCTGCCTGGGCACCAAGCTCTGGAATTCTTTTGATACACCTTTCCACCTCTCTACTTGTCTCCACCCCTGTAAAATGACTTCTTTAACCAAGTTTTTTGTCACCTCTTCTGATAGCTCAGCCTTAAATTCTGTCAAACTGCACTCCTCCAAAACATCTTCAGAAGTTTTACTCCATTAAAGATGCTACGTAAAAGCTACTTCTTACTTTAACTTTCTATTTCATGCAGTTGGGTGTAGGGCAGATGGGTGAATCTCCTATCAGCTGTGAACATCTCTCGGTTTCGAAATGGCTTGATTTTCCAACCAAAGGTGAACTCTGACCTATGGTTTAAAAGGCAAAAACTTGACATTTAACCTATTATTTGCTACCAGACCCTTTAACTCTGTGAGATTCTTTTCAGGAAATTAAAATTATCAATCCCATTTATTTAAAAAAAATGTGTAATCATCAGTAGAACTCATGGCATTTGCAGTACTTCATGTAGAACCAAAAAGAAAAAAAATTAAAACTATTCGGCCGTGTCATTCTAATCAGTCTTGTAGGCTGAGTCTACTGTTAGTGAACTTAGAGTATTCATTGGGGTCTTATTTGTTAAACCGCCCTGAAGCACATGTACCACATCAAAATCTCACTTAATTCATCTATCATGATCTGCTAACCAATTATTAAAATTTTACATTAATTGTCCTGGAGGCAAGAAAAATGTTGATGCTGAAAAATACTAGATGCTAACCAATTAATGGCACTAGCCATGGTTGAATTCTGCTCTGTGCTTTGTAAGCATTGGTATCAAATTCCAACTACTCTTGAATCTGCTCTGTTATTTTTATCAAGCCTAGTAGGTCAAATGAATTTCACTAGCTGAAGGGATAAATTTTCATAATTAGATGAGTGAACAGATATTTAACTCCTTGTCCATAATAAAACTTCATAAATCAAGGCCCAATAGAACCCTTAACCAACCTGCAGTGAACCTGTTAACCCTAACTTTCCTGCCATTTCTCACAGTGGAATGATTAGCACTCTCTTCCCTGTAAACTCCCAATGAACCCATTAACCCTTACCTTTTTATATTCCCACAGCAAGCCTATTAACCCAAAGCTCCCAATAAACCCCCAGTGAAACCATTAACTACTGTCTGCTGATAATAAACACACACTCTTAAAAACATGAAACCTCACCAGCTGTATAAATTTCCAGTGAGCTGGTTAAATGCTGAGATTCCGACTGAAAACCACTCATCCTCCCTCCCTGTAAACTCTCACCAAAATACCCACTAACCCTAATGAGGGGTGATCCTATTGAAACATATAAAATCCTCAGGGGCAGGAAGGGGTAGATGTTGGAATGATTTCACGAGTGGGAGAGCCTTGAATGACTGGGTATAGTTACAAGATTTAGGGCAGGGTGGGGAGAGGGGTGGTCATTTAAAACTGAGGCATGTAGGAATTTCTTCTCACAGAGGGTCGTGAATCTCTGGCATTCTCTACACTGGAGAGTTGTGGAGGCTGGATCACTTGAGGTACTTAAATACGAAGTGGACACATTTTTGAAAAATCAGGGAATTGAGGGCTATGTGGACCTGGCACAGAAGAAGAGATGAGGCTTGGGATAGTTCAGTCATGATCGTATTAAATGGAGAGGCTGGCTTGAGGGGCCGAGTGGCCTACTCCTGCTCCTGTTTTTCTTGTGTTCCCTCCTCCCTGGAAACTCCTACTGAACTGAGTGGACTAATCTCCCTCTCCCTCCAAATTCCCAGCAGGAGTACTTCACAGAGTCACAGAAAAGTTGCAACATGGAAGGAGGCCTTTCAGTCCATCTATGAAATAGTCTGTAATGGACCTAGAGATGGAGAAGAAATCCCCAGAGGTGGGGGAGCTATGGAAAAGTCTCAAAGGCTCCATTTTGCTCCCGTGTACTAGATGAATTGTGCTTTGTCTCAAATGATTAATACACTCTGTTCCAAAATCCTGTTTCCTGAAACACAAGTTGTGTTTCCTTTTGTATGAATCAATACCATCTGATTATCCGCTCTGCACTGTAATGGTTCTACATTGAACTTTACAGAAAATGATCCTGCAGATCGCAGTACATGAAGTAAATGGAGTTCTGAAAAAAATTATCATTAGTGAAAAATAATACTGGAGAAACTAATAGGACTGAAAGTTGATAAAACCAAGGAGATGATGACCTGTATCCTGAGTTTTGAAAGGGATGGCTTTGGAGATGGTGGATGACTAGTTCTCATGTTCCAAAACCATGCAGATTCTAGAACAGTTCCCAGAGACTGAAAGACAGAAAATGTAACTCCTCTATTTAACAAAGAAGAGTGAGAAGAATGGGAGACTACAGACAAGTCAGCCTGATATCAGCAATAGGGAAAATGCTCAAATCTATTACAACGGAAATGGTAATGTTGCACATGGAAAATAATAGTAGGATTACACAGTCAGCATTTATTTTTGAAAGGGAAATCATGTCTGACAAATCTAATAGAATTGTTTTGATGTGTACTTGGCAGAAATGACAAGGGGGATGTGGTGTATTTGAATTTTTGGAGGTCTCTGATACAGTGCCACGTGTGGTCCTGTAGAGATAAGATTGTTTAAGATATACAAGGTATATAATTATAAGATTGTACAATAAGATTGTATGGAATTGGAGATGACAATGCCATCAATTGAGGATTGGTTAATGGAAAGAAGATGTAGGTATAAACAGGTCATTTTTGGATTAGGAGGTTGTGAATTGTGGGCTGCCCCAAGGATCAGTACTGGGACCCAGACATTTACAATCTATACCAATGATTTCAATGAAGTGACTTTACTAAAACATACAAAATTCTAATGATACTGGTCATGGATGATGTTTCCTTTGACCAGGGTGTCTGGAACCAGGATTTTCAAAATAGTGGGTTGTTGACTATTGAGATAAAAAGAAATTTCTTCACCCAGGGGGTAGTGAAAGTTTGGAATTCTCTACTCATGAGAGCTGTGCAGGCTCAGTCTCAAAGTGTATTGCAGAGAGAAATCAATGCATTTTTGGATATTAAGGAATCAAGTAATATGGGGGTTGGTACAGAAAATTGGTCCAAGGTATAATGTCAGCCATGATTTTATTAAGTGTTTCTTATATTCTCTGTCCTTGAGGACACCAAATAATTTTTATAATTTCATAAAATTTCAGATTCCTACCAAGCATCTTAAAGCCTTCAGCCCCTTGGATACAGGTTTCAAGCCCCTTAGCTTGTTATATTTCAGACAATCACTGAAAGGTAGCAGCGAGGAAGGAGGCAATTCGGCCCAGCGAATCTGTGTTGGCTCAAAGCAAGAGCAACTCAGCTAAGGCCAGCTTCAATGCCCATGATCCACAGCTGTGCAAGTATTTTTCCCATCAAGTACTTATCCTTTTTGAATGTAGCCAATTGACACAGCTTCCACTACTTTCCCTGGCAGCACATTCCAGATCCTAACTGCCTATTGCATAATAAAGCTTTTCCTCATGTTACTTTTGGTTCTTTCGTGAATTACCAATTGTGTCGTCTTCCCCTCTGCCACTGGGAAATTTCTCTCTATTTACCTTGCATGATTTTAAATACTTCTATCATGTCAGCTCTCTACCATTTGAGTTTCAAGGAGAAGAGCTGTAGCTAATGTGCTCCATCATCTGTGGGAATCATTCAAGTAATCTCTTCAGCACTCTCTCTATGTCCTTCTCACATTTCCTGCAGTGTGAAACCCAGAATCAATAGTCCACAAGTGACCCAACCGACATGATAGAAAAAATCATCATGACTTACTTGCTCTTGCGTTCTTTGCCTCTTATTTACAAACTTCAGGATTTCATTTCTTTTTTTAAACACACTTTCTCAACCACTGTGCCACTTTCAACAATTTGGACACATGTACCCCGAGATCTCTCTGTTTCTTTATCCCATTTAGATCTGTTCGTCCGAAGCAAAATCTAACATTGCATTTTTCCATGTTATATTTCTTCTGCCACGTGTCTGCTGATTACACCAATTTGCCTGTGACAATCTGTTACTGTCCTCCTCACAGTTTACTGTGCTTTCAGCGTTTATGTTGTCTTCAGGTTTGGAAATTGCACCATTTAGTAAGATCATGGCTGAGCTAGTCTTAGCCTAAGTTCTATTTTCCTGCTGCCTCCCCATGAATCCCTTGTAGTTCAAATATCTGTCAATTTCTGCCTTGAATATGACTCCACAGCTGCCTGGGATAGAGAATTCCAAACTCTCATGTCCCTCTGAGAGAAGAAATGCCTTGTCATCTCCATCTTCAACGAGCAACCCTTTATTCTGAACCTATATGCCCTCGTTCTAAATAACCCCACAAGGGGAAACATCCTCACGTATCCACCTTGTCAATCTCCTTCTATATGTTTCAACAAGATCACCTTTCCTTCTTCCAAACTCCCATGCATAAAGGCCCAGTCTTTCTTTGTTTGCCAACCTCTTTACCCAAGGATTCAACTTAGTGAACCTTCTGTGCACTCTGTCCATAAATTTGGAGACGGAGACCATACATAGTACTCCAGGTACTGCCTCACAGGTGACCTGTAAAGTCGTGTTAAAACCATCTGACCTTTATACTCCATACTCTTTGCAATAAAAGGCAACATTACATTAACCATCTTGATTTCCAGCTGTATCTCAATGCTAAATTTTTGTGTTTCCTGTGCAAGGAATCCCCAAGTACTGCGACATTCTGCTTTCTCAATCCATTTAAATGATAATTGTTTTCTCATTCTTCCTTCCAATGTGGATAATCTCACATTTTCCCACATTATACTCCATCTGCCACCTTCTTGTCCATTCACTTCACCAATCTATATTCCTTTAAAGGTTCTTTGTGGCCACACAACTTGCTAACCCTCCTGTCTTTGCATGTTCATCAAACTTAGCTACAGTACACATTTGTGGTTGATTCACCTGGAAGATTACTGCGTTGTTGTAGTTGACCTCTGACCTCACAGACCACAGTCCTCTGCCCTGGGATTACAGTGGTACATTCAATGCTGTAAAAATGCTGACTTAAAATTTTAGATGCTTGCATTATCCATGGTAGATCCTGCTGAGTGCCTCAGAGCAGATGTTATATCATAAAACATCTTGACTAAAATTGTGAGATCAGATGCATTTTTTAATGAAATGACTCCAGAATCTGCTCTGAACCATGTAATTTGTTTTTATCAAGCTTTCTGGGTTAAATGAATTTCACTTCCTGAAGGAATAAATTTTAGAACCAGATGTGTGAATGGATTTTTAAGTCTAAGCCCCCAGTCAAACTTTGTAAACCAAGGTCAAATGAGAACCCATTAACTCTCACATCTGTAAAGTCCCAGTGAAGCTATTTACTCTGTCCTCCCTGTGAACTTTCACTGTAATTCCATTCACCTCAAACACCCTGCAAACTCCCAAATAACCCATTAACCCTTATCACCTTGCAAACATCTCCAGTAAACTCATTTACCATAAGCCATAAACATCCTATGAACCAATTAACCCTTTGTAAACATCATGGGAACTCACTAATGCTTGACTCTCGTATGATTGCATTTTTAACCCATAAAAACCCTTCTTATCAATGCTCACGGCAAACTCTTTAGCCATTGCCTCCTGACAACTCGTACTCTGAATCCACTAAACTCACTGCTGTTCAAATTCCCTCCATGACTGATGACTCCGTCACTGATTCAAACCTTACAGAGAAGCAGAGTCTGTGACAAAATAAATTACAATGGTACAACTGTCTTTCTAATCCATATCTTCTGAAACCACTTACATCGAGGGATGTGGAGTTGAGGTAGATCAGGATTGATTATTCTGGCAGAGCAGGATAAAGGGACACTATGATCTACTCCTGTTAGGTTTCTTCCCATAATCTTTGTTCAAGTTCAAGTTACTTTATTGTCATTCATCCATGTTATAAAAACACATGGCGGAATGAAGTGTCATTTCCCCCAGACACGCAGCAGAACACAAACAAAAATCAAAACAAAATTGTGCAAGTACAAATAGTGAAAAAAACAGTATATACATAATACAAATTTAGTGCAGAGTTAGTGCAAAGCCGAGTTGGACAAGAGAAATACAAGCTCAGTGTGTTGCACTCATTGTATAAACGTGTACAGCAGAAGCCAAAGTTCTTATACGCTGTTGTGCAAACCAGAGCTTTTGATGCGGCATTTGTCTACCAGGGTATTCAGGAGCCTGACAGCCTGGGGGAAATAACTGTTGTGCAACCTAGTAGTTCTGGCCCAGATGCTCCAGTACTGCTTGCCAGACGGCAGTGGGACAAATAGGTCGTGGGAGGGATGAGA
>JAUZTB010000001.1:137487137-137498483 GCA_034780895.1 Rhynchobatus australiae
GGTGAGAGTCAAAGGGGACAAACTGAATTTCTTTAGCCTCCTGAGGAAGTAGAGGTGCAGGTGAGCTTTTATTATTTTCTGAGTGATTACTTAATCATTTTATTTAAACAATTGTCGCATGTATTGACTATACTGGCCAATTGCAAAGTACTGCCTATTTCAATGCAATACGATTGAAAATGTACTTAACACAGAGTGACATGTGAAATAGATGGTTTTGCATTGCTCTAAAAATTCAAGTGGACACTTCCTGCCTGGTATCAATTCTTGGAGAATTGCTAGGGAACCACTTTAAATAGGCAGTGACTAATTGCTGGGCACTCCCAAGACAATTAGATCTTCATTTGCATGGCGCCAAATTTGTCCACCAGTAAAAGAAAATGTTTATCTTTTATCCTTCACTCTCACCTCCTATGTACGGACATCGCCCCTTCTAATCACTAACATCCTGTGGCACCCACTTTGGTTAAGGCCCTGACCTCCAAGACCTGGGGACTCCCAGCTGCACCACTCCAAACTTCACACCCACCAACCCCAATGTGATCCAAGTCCTAATGCCCTCTACTAACTGATAAACCCTGCAAACTCAAGCCCTCCTACCAGGCCAGATTCCAATTCCTTGATGATCTGGTCCAGACTCCAGCTTCCCTCCACCCATTGATGTTACCCAGCCCTAACTCCCTAATTGGCCCAGAGATCATCGTATCTCCCCTGATAGAAGTCCCGATCTGCACACCACCTGCATTGCACCCTGGCTGCTTAACTATTTGCTGCCTCTATTCTGACCTGAGTTCCTCCAGCATTTTGTGTGCGTTGCTCCAGGCTTCCGGTATCTGCAGTCTCTCTTGTGTAGCCTTTTACCTGATCGCTGTATCCACGTCATCTGCTCCTTCACCAGCTAGTCACTCACTGGATCACCAAGCCTTTGCTGGTGACATACGCCAACTTGAGCTGCAGCCGTTGGTTTTCCCTTGTTCCCTTTCTCCAGCCTTGGCCCACAGCAGTACACTTTCAACAAGAAAATTCACAGGACCAAGATCTGATCTCCACTGAATTCTGCAGCAGTGGGCCCTTGGCCAGAACAATCACTAGGGTTAGGGTGATCTTTTTGATTGTCGTAATATAGGACACTGAATTTTGAAAAACAGGAATGATATTCTGACCAGATACCCAAACCATTCTCTCTGTATTGGCAGCAAACAAAATGGTTGAAAAACACAGAATTGAAAGTTCAAGTTCAAGTGACTTTATTGCCATTCACCCATATGCTATAAAAACAGATGGCGGAACAAAATGTCATTTCCCCCAGACTCACACAACAGAGGACACACATAGAACAGAGGACAGACAATACGCGCTGACAAAAAAATTGTGCAAGTACAAATAGTGCAAAAAATGGTATATACAGAATACAACTTTAGTGCAGAGTTAGTGCAAAACCAAGTTAGACAAAGAAACTACAGAACTCTGTGTGTTGCACTAATTGTATAAACATGGTCAGCAGCAGCCAAAGTCCTTATACGCTATTGTGCAAACCGGGGCTTTTGATGCGGCATTTGTCGGAGACTGCCCCCAGGGTATTCAGGAGCCTGACAGCCTGGGGGAGATAACTGTTGCACAGTCTAGTAGTTCTGGCCCAGATGCTCCAGTACTGCTTGCCAGACGGCAGTGGGACAAATAGGTCGTGGGAGGGATGAGAAGGGTCGTCTATAATTCTATAAACCTGTTGAATGGGTTGTGCATGGCCTCCAAAACCCCTGAGGGAAATAATATTACAACAGATTTCTTGGTGGCCTTTTATGAGAAATGGGGTCATTTGCACTCCACTGAACTTGATTCTGTTTATCACCAAATGCTCCAATTTGCTTGGCAGTTCATGTTATTGGTTACAGGTCAGGCACGTGAGCCCTTGCTAATTTTTTCTTTGCTCGTTGCACACTGGGGTCATTTCTAGCACTTCAGATCCTGTCCTTTTTTTTAAATATTAAAGAGGAACTTTGATTTATACAGCGTCTTTAATGACCTCAGCACATCCCAAAGCACTGTGCAGCCAGCGAAGTACTTTTGAACTGAGGTCACCGTTGTAAAGTAGGAAACACCAGCAGCCAATTAGCAAGCTCCTTCCTTGTGCAAGGATGGAATGACAAAATCATCTTTTTCAGTCACTTCATTATGATGGACATTGGCCAGCGAGCTGTGGATATTTCCTTATTCTTTTTTGAAATTCTGCCATGGAATCTTATATCCACCTGAGACAGGTGTAATATCCTATCTGTCTATTGTACCTGGCACGGATCAGAGTTATTTCTGCCCCAAGTGGTGTATCAGTTTACTGAACTTAAATGTACTATTCTCATCAGTTAGTGGATTGAGTTCTTTTATAGGGAGCCTTTCCTGATGAACTCTGTTATCAGTGAACTACAGTCATCTGAGCAACAGGACTCCTATTTTTTTAATATCAAAAGCATCTAATGACAGCTAAAACTCCTCAGTCTTACAGATGTGGAATCAAATCCTCACAATTAGATTGATCCTAACAGTGTGTCCCTTTTCTCAGTGGAAGATATCACTCTCTCGAGGATGCCTTAATGTAATAAGATCAGTGTCAAAAGGAAGCAGTGGATATCTTCTAAAGTGGCATGCTGTTGGGATGGTTTAAAGACCTAAGGGAATTTATATTTTGCTCTGAACTGCTCCGTTCTATACAAAGCATTATTCTGCAAATGTGATTGTATTTGAATGAGGGTAGAATAGAGACACCGTTGCTTCTAAGAAATTGCCAGGATACATTTAAACGGACTTGCTGACAGTATTGTAAATCATATCCCGGGGTAAATGTTTACTGGCGATTTTCCCAGTGCCTTTATTCAACAAGGTCACCTCGTGGTGAAAATCCTACCTTGCCCATGGCAAAACTAAATCACCCGTGCTGGAGAGATTAAGCATGTCCTAGAGTGCAAGTAGAATAATCTCTCATTCACCTCCACACCTCTTTGCTATGCACCTCCATCGCTATTGGTTATTGGCGGACTTCCCCTAATGCAAAAAGATAACCGTGACTATGACATTTTTCTTCCAGTGCATTTGTGTCAACAGGAGTGATTGTAATTCCAGGAGCACAACATCTAGCTGTTCTTGGAGACACAGGAGACTGCAGGTGCTGGAATCTGGAGCAACAGACAGCCTGCTCGAGGAACTCAGAGGGTCGAGCAGCATCACTGAGAGGGGAAAGGAATTGTTGACTTGTCGGGTCCAAACCCTGCATCAGGACCAGATGTTCTCCTTGGAGGGAGGTCCTAAATGTAACCAGGGCACTCGAAAGTTGTCAAAGAAAAAGGTTACTTTTCATCAGTAAATGGAATTCAAAACAAAATGCAAACGGAAATCTGAAATGTAGAGAATGCTAGAACCACTCAGTAGACAAGGCAGAATCTGTGGAAAGAGAAACATGGTTAATGTTTAAGGTACAAGACCATTCATCAGAACCTCTTTGTCAATACATTTCAAGAGTGTTTTTTGCTCTCAGGTTCAAGACATCCCAAAGTACTTTAAAGCCAGTGAGTGCTGACGAGGCTTCAGCTTGATGGCCACCTTGAAAGATACCTCCTGATAGTGCAGCCTGGCTTGTGTGCTCAAATTTCTGGAGTGGGGCTGGAACCTGCAACCTTCTGACTCAGAAGCGAAGTTTGTGATTTGGCAGTTTGGCAAATTTTGGACAGGGAAGAGGAGAAACACTGGAAATGAACATTTGCAAATTCTAAATGAATGCATGACAAAATCAAATCTTTAGTTTTGATTATAATTGTCCATTTAACTGAAATTCAGAGGGACATATTTCTTAAAAGAGAAAGTGAAGATGTGGAACAAATTTGAGAAATGGAACTTCGAAAAATATCCATGTTTTTGTTCACCCTTCGTGTGTCTCCTCAGCTCTATGGTTGCAGTGTGTTACGTGGCATGCCCATATTTTCAGATTAACATCTATATCATTTAATCCTAGCAAGCAGGGGACCTATTTTAATTGAAGGCTTTGTAAAATGTGATGTGCACAGAGTTGACCACTGGAGGTTTGCAATCTGACATTTACTTGCACAGGAGCAACATCTGTGGAGGAGTGCTCTGTGGATTGCTCTGCTGCCTGCACGAAACAAAATCGAGGATCTTTTTTCCTGCCCGTTCCTGAAGCTGCCTTCAATGTTACATTACCTCTCCTTCGGAAGTAGAGATTTTAATCTGCTGTGTGCCTGTGGATCTTGATACGAGCAAGCACCAAGCAGAAGACCAGCACAGAATTTCAGGTGGATTGATTCTCTAGCCTTATCTTGAAGAAACAGAGAGAGGGCTGTTTACCCAAAGGTCTGTGTGCAAACTGCAGAGCTCTGAAACTCTGCCCGTTTCCTCAGGCAGAGGGAGTTAGAGTCAATTTGCAATCAGTGCTGCCACTAGGATTTGAGTGAAGGGCAGCTCTGGGTGTATATGAAATTTTCATGCATTGTTCACTTGAGCTGTCAATCACCAGATTTTACTGCTGCCTTTGTGCCAGCCCAAGTTGCACCATGTCAGTAACAGGGCAGCACTTGCAGCAGGAAAAAAGCAGTCTAAATTACAGCAAACCCTAATTCCTCAGGGAGCAGAGTCAGTGTAACAACCGCACTACTGCAAACAGTTTATAGAGTTTATTTAAACAGAGTGTAGTGTAGGGGTCTCTAAGCAGTACAACAAACAGAACTCATGATCAATACTACCGCAATGTCTCCTAATAGATGCTGAATGATTTTTCCAACATACAGTAAGTAGAGGAGTATGACCTTGAATGTGTGATTGACTTGGGATTTGACCAGTTATCTCTGTGGTGGCCAGTAGGTGTTGCTATATGCATCAGTAGCAACCATTTCAGTCACAGATTTGGAAAACCATAACACACTGGGATGCTGACGGTAACAGTTTACTTATAAATGGAGGGAGTGAGGTTAAAACAACAGTAGTGATGGCTTGCATTTAAAGAGAACTCTAAGTGCAGTAAGACATCCCATATTCTTGACCGCAGCATTACAAAAAAAAATTGACAATGAGTTGCAAAGGAAGACCTCAGGCCAGGTGGCCAGAAGCATGGTCAAAGAGGTAGAATGTTTCAAGAAAAGAGCGATGGAGAAGAGTATACCTTTAAGGAGAGAATCCCTTGCCAACTTTGGACCAAGACAAACGAAGAAAGAGCTGCCACTGGTGGAGCAAAAATCAAAGATAGGCAAGAAATCAGAATTATTTGGATTGATCAATAAAGAATAGCACATGTGGCTTATGAAAAACTGTGCCTTTAAATGAAAATGAAATTACTGAGCCTTGCGTTTATGAGAACAATTTGTATGTACTGCAAATTAGTCACTGGCTTTCCCTTGTAAATTCCCATTTCTCTTTCCTTACGCCTGCTGTCCCGAAAGTGGTTTTGCCTGATCTTAGAGGCTGGACAAAGAGAGGGAAGGTAACTTCTTCCATCCCTCTCTGCCCCTTGTATGTTCCTCCCAATAATTCATCCTTGGTCACGGAGAATAAATGACTGGAAGAGGACTGCTTCTGTAATCAATACTTTATCACTGAAGCAAAACTCCAGGATCATTAGTTTAATGAAGCAAGGAAGTTGAGTGGAAAATCTTCTGACTTACTCAAGGGAGGTACAACATGTGCAGGCTGCCATTTGTTAAAACATGTAAGCTTATTGATTTTTCCTACAGTACACTGATACCAACTTAAAATGCAGCCTGCATTTAAATCGTGTGCTTCACCACCTCAGGACAACTCAAAGGATTTCAAGCGGATACAGTACTTTATAAGTATGGCCACTAATGCTCCATGCAAAAAGAAGCAACTAATGAGTGCACAGAAAGGTCCCACAAATGGCAATGGGATATCTGCCTCAACAAACCTGCTGCTGAAATACTAAGTTGTGTCTTTGACACCTTTAGGACTTGGCTGTTCCAGTGCTTTCCTGGCTGATTTCCTATCTTCAAGCCTCCCTAACAACAGACATTCTGCTGGAGGAACTCAGCGGGTTAAGCAGCATCTGTGGGAGGGACAGGAATAGTCGACATTTCAGGCGGAGACCCTGCATGAATTGGCTGGCACCATGCACTCGGCCTCTGAACTGCACGTGTCGCCACAGTATTTGTGTGATCAGTTCACAGCAGTTTCTGGGCAGCCATGACCACGAGGATGTTGATGGTCAAGAGCTTTGTAAAGATAATATGGTTGAATGCCAGCTGAAGATAGTTAGATTGCCTCTTGTTTGAGATGATCATTGCTTTGTGCTTGTGTATATTGCTAATATGATGGTAATGATGTTAGCCGTGTTATGTACCATTTTATTTTGACAAAATAGGGAGCAGTAGCATCGTGGTTGTGTCATTAGACCAGAAATGCAGACAACTTGATTGATGATCTGGAGGCATGAATTCTAATCCCCATTTTGAAAATAGTAAATTTAAATCCAGTTAATTAATTAAATCTTAAACATAATGATAGTTTAAAAGTGACTAGGAGAGGAAGACTGCTGTATTTCCTTGCCAAAAGATAAAATAGTTTATGTAGGAAATAGTAACAGCAGTAGGCCATTGGCCCCTTCTACCTGCTCTGCCATTCAATACCTGCACTGTGTAATGATTTGACCTGTACGATCAGTTTGCAAGACAAGTTTTTCCACTGTACCTTGGTACAAGTGACAATAATAAACCAATACCAATACACAACTCTATATCCTTCAATTTTTTCAATTTCTAAATGTTTATTGATTTCTGTTTTAAAGATACTCAGTGACTGAACCTCCACTGCCACTTGGGTATTGAATTCCAAAGATTGGCTGTCTTCCATTCTGGATGAAGACATTTTTTCTCACCTCTATCGTGAAGGGCCAAACCCCCTTAATTTGAGACTGCGGCCTCTGGTTTTTGATACGCCAGCTAAGCATCACCCCCACACCTACCCTGTCAGCTTGATAAGATTGGATTGCCTTAAAAACATATCTGATTCATTATTGTTCTATCTTGAAGGAAACCAGTTATCTTCTCCCAATATGGCCTAATTTTGATTATACTCGACTCCAGATGCTCATTACTGTGGTTGACTCTTCTGCCCTGTAAAATAGCTGAGCAAGATATTCAGTTAAGTGGATGAAAGAGAAACCAGTGTGTGAAAGAGCATTACATTCAATAGTTCTTCAGCTTCTTGGCTGAGAAAACTTGAAGATGAAAGCCATTCAATGTGTTAGATTGAGATGATCACTCAAACATCATTTATAAAGCATGGCACTTACCCAACAATACTAAAGTGTATTTTATTTACTCAAAATGCTTCATTGTTGACTGTGAACAGCCAGCAGGAGCTATGTGCTCATGTGTGAATGGATCTTGGACACACAATTTCTCCCGATCAAGTGCAGCTTTTGAATGTTCTGAGCTAACGTCCTCTGGAGTTCAGCCTAGGGAGAGACATTTCTCAATTTCGTAGTTTTCTCTACAGATTGGGATGGGAGAGAAAACAATTCACTGAATTATTGTGCCTTCTGTGGTCAGTGGTGCAAGGCCAGAACTTGTACTGTTATCTTATTGATACCAATATAGAAAGCTGCAATAAGCTAATGGTAAATAAGATCTTCAAGAAAAAAGTAACAGTAAGTTGTGGGCTTTGGGATACTGTGTGAATGTGCTATGTGAAAGCCACAGCTCTTTAATGATTTCCTATTTAGTTCTTCAGGGAATGCACTGTCCTGCAAAGTTATTTACTGAATTGTCCAACAGAGGTTTTTTCATGTGTTGCTGTGGTGATTGAACAAGATACCTGATTTAATGGCATGTGTGATGCTCCTTAAACTCAGTCCTTGAGTGCAGTTATATTTCCAGCTTTCTGTTTGAAATTTAGAAACACCTTGCTTCTAATCCCAGGAAGGGTGATGTAAATTGCAATAGTTGATTTGTGTCAACTGTTTGATTGATGGCATATTTCTAAATGTGCTCACTCATCTGTGTCGTGGTTATAGGAACTGTCTATTTTGTTAAGCTCCAGTCTACATCTTTTGTAAGAGGAGGGCACACGATTGTTTCCACAGTGTCCAAGATGGACTGAATGTGTGAATGTTTGAGTTCATGGGATTATTGCTTAGAAACAGAGCTTTGCTTGTGTTTATGTTCCTGGTCAGTCTCACCCTATACCTTTGTACCCTTGATGATTATAAATTCTGGAATTTGTCTTCTCTCTCAAGTTTATTCAATTTCTCTTTTGAGTGCCTTTATGATAACTTGCCTGAACCACTCCAGTGCAGTAGCGACTTTCTGCTCAGTCTCCAGAATAAAGAAGATTCTTCTCTGTTCTCCATTGCATTTTATGACCTTCTTTGAGGGCCCCTTGAATAGCTATTCCAACAGGCTGAAGCATCTTCTTTACATCTTTCTGATCAAACCCTTTCATAATTTTAAAGGCCTTGATCAAAGGCAGTGTGGCAGTGCAGCAGTTGCTGCTGTTGGTTCACAGCTCCAGTGACGAGGGTTTGATTCTGACCCACTTCAGGTACTGTCCACATGGAGTATGCACCTTCTGCCTGTGACCACATCAATTTGGTTTCCTCCTGTGTCCCAAAGGTGTGCTGGTAGGTTGTGGGTTATTGTCAACAGTGTGGGTTGCTCTGTTGGGTGCAGGATGGACCTGACTGGACAAATGGCTCCATTTCACAATAAGTAAGAAAGTAAAGTTACTCAATGAAAATCAAACTGCAGATACTGGAAATCTGAAATATAAAATGCTAGAAACACTCAGTAGGTTAGGGGCAAAGAAACAGAGTCAATTTGAAGACCTTTCCTTAGAACTGAGAAAGAGAGAAAACAAGTCAAAATGAACTGCAGAGAGAGTGAGAGAGGAATGGATTGGACAAGAAAATATATTTCTTAAGGTGAGGCCAGGGTTGCTTTGGCAATGTTGTGGAGGTCATCCAGTCAATGGATTAATGGGGACAAGTAGAGAGAGAGAGAGAGAGAGAGAGAGAGAGATAAAATGAACTAAAGCTATGAAAGAAGGGTCGTTGGAGAGTGTGAGTACAAACAAAGGAACACACAAGTTGTGAAGTACAGGCTGTGGCTATTCCCAGCAGGACAGACTTTGTTACTGGAGAGAGAAAAACTGAGCCCATATCACAGATAAGTGGCATAGAGCAGAAATGGCTCATTGGGATACAGGCAGAGAAAGTGAGTTATCTGAAATTGTTGGAATCAACGTTGGGTCCAGAAGGTTGCAATGTGCCCAGATGGAAGATGAGGTGCTCTTCCTCAGGTTTACACTGGGCATCATGACAGCAGTGAAGTGTATCTTGTAAAAAAAAAATAAAGGCATTGTTTCATAATAAGACATTTACGCTACAAGAGTGTCAAGGGGCATAAGTAAGTGATGTTGAGGCCAAGATTGGATCGGCCATCATCTTTTGAATGCGGAGCAGACTCAAAGGGCCAACTGGCCTGCTCCTGTTTCTTGTGTTCTATTCTAACTTGCAGAGCATGTCAGCTTTCTTATTCAATTTTTCCTTGAATGACAGATCTCCCATTCCAGGAATCAATCTTGTGAACCTCATTTGCATTCTTTCTCAGTCAAGCATAACCTTACCTGAAGGAGATCAAAACTGCACTCAGTTTTCCAGTAGTCCTTTCATCAACACTGCATACAATTACAGTGGGACTTTTTATTCCAACCTTCTGCATGAAAGGCCAATATACCATTTGCCTTTATAGTTGTTTGTACATACCTGTTAGCTCCTGTGATTTGTGTTTGAAGTTACAGAAATGTTTTGACCTTTTTTATTGTTTTTTAAATTTTTTCCACTACAGTCGATAATTTCACAGTAACCCACATTACTTGAACCCCATTTTTAAAAAAACTGGATCATTATGATTCCATTACATTTCATTCACAACTCATTTTTTCCAACTACCTTTTTTATCAATTAGTGCAATTGGATACATTGCATTCATTGATCACCTTTGTCATTGATACAGATTGTAAACATGAAGCTTAAGCACCATTTCTTGTAGGACTGACTGGTTGCCAATGAGTCACATCTTCTCTGTCTTCAGCCTTTTAGCCAATGGTCTAACCTGATGTATTACTGCCGATTCCACGAGCCCCAATCTTATGTAAAAGAAAACCTTTATGTGGCATCTTAACAGACGCCTTCTAAAATTCCAAATGTATAACGCCATTAGTGTGCCTTCATATGAATAGCTTGTTCCACCTTTAAAATATTGATGGAGGAAAAATAGATCCATTGTGTATTATGACTTTTATTTAATGTTATATTTCAGTGGTTTATACTTAATATTACATGAATAGAGGAAATGCTTGAAAGGGATTTGCCAATTTAACAGTGATAGTGCTCATGTTTATGAAAGGCATAATATGGGATTAAATTAACATTCAACTAGAAATTTATGGGTTAATTAAGGACAGTGTGGATTTATGAAACTCAATACATATCTGACAATTTTAATAGAATTCCTTGAGGTAAAATGAAGTGTATTGATAACAGATATGCAGTTAATCTTGTATAGATGGATTTTCAAAAGGTATTTGATAATATGCCACAAAGCGGACAATTGGTAAAATAAAGGCACACAGCACAAAGAGGAATATAGCAGCATGGATGCAAAAGTGGGTTGAAGAACAGAAATCAATTGATACTGGTTAATGACTGATTTTCAACTGAAAAGCAATGTTAAAAATTGGTATCTCCTCACAAGCCATTATTGGAATTATTGCTGCTCTAAACGTATGCCCACTCTAGAGACTTGAGAACATAATTTCATCTGACAGTTCAGTGCATCACAAAGCAGTGCTTATTTTGAATGGGACATTAAACTGAGATACCTTTGTCCTCACAGATGACTGTGCAAGAACCCATGATGTGATTTGGAGGAGAATTCTCCCCAGTGTGCAACATTTTTCCCCAAATAAAAATGACTGAATCTGGTTATAAAAGCAGAAAGTTCTGGAAATACTCAGCAGGACAGGCCACTTCTGAAGGAGGAGAAACAGAGGTAACGTTTCAGGTTGAAGAATGGGGAAGGGGGGGAAACATAGCTCGTTAAGCTGCAGGGAAGGTGAGTGGGAGGAGGATGTCTCTGATAGGGTAACACTGGGGTGACCATAAGGATAGGCTATAAAGGACATTATCTGGTCATTGATTAAATGGGTGCAGTTACAGAATGAGAATATAGACAAAGAAATGTAGGAGTTGCGGAGAGCAGAGCAGGAAGACATGCCCGGCAGATCAGATTGGCATGTTCTCCACTCTCAAAGGCAAAAAGAAAAAAAAGAGGA
>JAUZTB010000001.1:137548217-137559663 GCA_034780895.1 Rhynchobatus australiae
TGTCCAGTTCTATTTCTATTTTTCGGTTCTAAAATGTTGTAAGTACCTTGTCTTTACCTCTTGGAATGATGGAGAACAAGTATCATTTCTATCCTTAACATCCTTTCAAAGGAAGGATATGGTCCCTTGCCCTGAGAGCTGGGGTAAAGGCAAATGGAGTTCATTCTATTCAGTCTGTTTTGGAGTAGGAATAAATGAGGTGAGTTGACTGGTTCTCCAGTGTTTCTCTGGCACTGTTGTCAGTGCAGAGCAAATTAACGAGATTGATTCCTGGAGTAGGGGAGTTGTCCTCTTGAAGGGGATTGTATGGGATTGATTTATGCTCATTGGAATTTAGAAAAATGAGAGGTGATCTCACCGAGATGTCAAGATATTTAGGGAGATATACTGGGTGGAATGCTACTACCCAGGACAGATTTTTTATGGCCCCAAGATCGTGGTTTTGCCATTTAGGATTGCAATGAGAATATGTTTCTTTATTTATTGGATTTAATCTTTTGGAATTCTCCACAGAACAATGTATGCTCAATCATTGAATATATTAAAGGCTGAGAATTTAGATTGGATTAGATTATTCTCATATACACCAGGGTGCAATGAAATTCCTTGTTCATTTGAAGCTCAGAGTAAACGGTGTATGTGGTAATAATAACTACAACAGCAAAACCCACACAATGGTGCAAGGATTGCAGTGCAATCTGAAGTCGTGCAAAAAGAATACTAATGTGACAATAACAGAATAAGTGAGAGGTAGAGAGCCAAGAGCACAAGAATGTGGCAGCACCACTGGGAAGGGGGTGTTCAAGAGCTGATTTGTTCAGGGGTCTGATAGCAGTGGGGAAGAAGCTGTTCTTAAGTCTTGATTTTTGGACTTTAAGGAAACAAGGGGATTTGGGGATCAGGTGGGAAAGTGGACAAGAGGATCAGCCATGATATTGAACGGCAGAGCAGGCTTGACGGACTGAGTGCTCGACCGCTGCTTCTGTGCCTTACATTCTTCTGTTCTCGTGTCAATGGGTTCCCATCAGACCATAATGTGTGTTGAACCGAGTCTCAGCTGCTTTTGCTGGAAGTATGATACCCGTGTACTGCAGTTTGTACGTCAGCATTGTATGCCTTCTACTTGGTGACACTATGAGCTCCAGAATAAATTGCAGCAGAAGTGAATTGAATCAGCAAATGCTGGAAAACATTCAGCAGCTCAAGCAACAGAAGGGACAATTTAGAGATCTTACAAGAAAAGGCAGGGGATCAAAGGATGGGGTGGAGATTGAAGGAGTGGCAATGATCTTATTGAATTGAAGGACAAGCTTGAGCTGCCATCAGACATCTTCCGGCTCCTATTTCTTGCATTCGTGTAAGAGGCTGGGAGAGAAAGATGGGTGATGGGGAGGGAGGAAGGAATGAACAAAAGGGAAGGTCTGTGATGGAGTGGTGACCAGGAATTGGATTTCACCGTGATATCATCACAGACCACCACCACCTCCATCTCCCCATTTTAAATATCCCATGGGCTCACTGTGCCAATTTGAATTGATGCTTTGGGAACATAGGAGTAGAAGGTAGGTGGTGCTGCCCTCACAGCTCCTAGGACCCAGTTTCGATTCTCATCTCTGGTGCTGTCTGCGTGGGGCTGGTTTGCTCTCCTTGTAACCGTGTGGATTTCTTGACTGCTCTGATTTCCTCACACATCCCAAATTCATGTGGACTCATGAAACTGTGGTTGCTGGAATCTGGAGCAAAAACCAAACTGCTGGAGGAACCCAGTGGGTCAGGCAGCATCTGTGGAAGGAAATGCACATTTGACATTTTGGGTCAAGACCCTTCATCTGGATTGGGATGAAGTCCCAAACCAGATGAAGGATCTTGATCCGAAATGTCGACAGTCCATTTCCTTCCACAGATGGTGCCTGACCTGCTGAGTTCCTCCAGCAGTTTGTTTGTTGCTCCAGATTCATGCTGGTGGTTAGATTAATTGGCCACCATAAGTTGCCCCCAGTGTAGTTTGACAGAGGAGATTTGAGGGGGGTTAATGGGCATGTGGAAGAATGAGTTACAGGGAAATAAGTGGGAAAATAGGAATCAATAGATAAACTGCTGGAAGAACTCAGCATTTGTGGAGGCAAAGGGATGGTTGAGATCTGAATCAGGACTCAGGACTGGGGAAATGGAATTTTAGGAAGATGGTGCTAAGCATGGTGACTTGTTGCAAACTGCTCTCTGCAGATCTATTCATTACATCTCTTATAATTGTTCTAATCTTTTAAATCTAAATTCTATGACTACCTCAAAGCACTGATGTGATGAAATGATTTGTATGGATGGCACATTTTTTGTTGCACCTCAGTACATGAGGTAATAATAAACCAATTTACCGATTTAATTTCACGGATGTATCACGGCTTGGTACGGCAACTGCTCTGCCCAGGACCGCAAGAAGCTGCAGAGAGTTGCGGACACAGCCCAGCCCATCACGGACACCAGCCTCCCCTCCTTGGACTCTTTACCTCTCATTGTCTTGGTGAAGCAGCCAGCATAATCAAAGACTCCACCCACCTGGGTCATTCTCTCTTCCTTCTCTCTTCTTCCATTGGGTAGAAGATACAGGAGCCTGAGGGCACATACCACCAGACTTAAGGACAGCTTCTGTCCCACTGTGATAAGACTATTGAATGGTTCCCTTATACAACGAGATGGACTATGACCTCACGATCTACCTTGTTCTGACCTTGCACCTTATTGCACTGCACTCTCTCTGTAGCTGTGACACTTTATTCTATACTGTTACTGTTTTTACCTACACTACCTCAATGCACTCTGTACTCTCTCAATGTAACTGCACTGTGTAATGAATTGACCTGTTCGGTTGGTTTGTAAGACAAGCTTTTCACTGTACCTCGGTACAAGTGACAGTGATATACCAATGCCAGATTTTTCTGGTATAGCTTCGATAGGATGAATGACTTCCTTATATGTCATAACAAAATATGATAAAAGATTAATATTTAAAAGAAACCATTATAAATAATCATATTAAAATACTTAATGGAACGTTTGCCTTATTCAGTTTGTGTTAACTGAGTGAGAATCAGACCAAGCCATTTTTCAAATCATCTGTTAAGTAAATTCCATTGGTACAGACACAGAAGCATTGGTAATCAATAGGTCCTTAAGAAAGTGCCCTTGCAAAATGTCTCTGCATCTAGCGCGATCAATACAATCAAATGGAAATAGATATCTGCGCAGTTTTAGGTGGGTCAGCATCAGTTGCACTTTTTGAGAAAAAGAACAAAATTAGTAATGTGCTGTTGGATTCGACTGTTTTAATTAGTTTTTTAACATGTGTGGTGTTTAATATACCTCAAGCGGCTGCACAAGGAATGGCCACTTACTAGCTTATTGGTTCGTCCATCAGGTAGATATGTGGTTTTCTTCATTGGTTGGTTTGGCCACAGGTATCTAATAGGCTTTCTGATTAGACTGTTGTTAGCTAAGGAGTACCTCCTATCTCAGGTATAAAAGGTGTCACTTTTTGTTAATCGCTCTCTTGCTATCCTCTCCCTGGCCCGAGCTCACCTTTTGTCTCGGCTCATCTCCTGGTAGTAAAGCCTGTTTCTTTGTTTTAAACTTTTCCAATAAAGCTTTGTGAAGCACCAAGTTGTTTTCAACTCATTCCTGGACTCCTGAAAGAACCTGCGGTTTTGAAAATAACTGGATCCAATAGTACTTAATGGTAAAATTCATAAATGAATGGCAACAAAAGATTAAGAGATGCAGGTTTAGATATATAGTTAAAAACAAAGTCCCAGATTGAAAGAGCTGTTGAAAAAGGATTTTGCTGATTACATGAAGCCATTGAAGAAAGAATTTGGATTTATGATGCACCTTCCTGACCTCAGAGCATCCAAAAGAGCCTTACAGCCAATGAAGTACTTCTGAAGTGCAGTTGCTGTTGTAGGAAATCTTGTGGCCAATTATTTGGTACAGAATGTTCCCGTATATCGTAATAAGGTAATGACCAGATAATTTGTGAAGTAATTCCAGCTGAAGGATGTATTGGGATAACCACAGGTCTTCCTCCAATTATCTCCATGGAATCTTTAACATCTGCATGAGAAGGCAGAAGAAATCTTGATTTACTTCATTTGAAAGATCTTTAACAATGCAACACTTCCTCTTTACAACAGTCTCTCAGGATAATCAGACTAGATTTTTGAGTCAGTGACCTGGAACCACTGCTACTGCTTCTCCTTTGGTCGTCTCTCAGGATTGGTAGTCTCTCAGGGTTGTGGATGACTTGTCATTCTCAGAGTTTTGCGGATGCTGATGAAGCCTTTTTGGGACTTGCAAACTCAGCGATAGATGGAGAAACGAGAGACTGCAGATGTTGGAAACCTGGAGCAACAAACACAAAATGCTGGAGGAACTCAGCAGGTCAGGTGGCACTGCAGAGGGAAATGAACAGTTGACATTTTGGGCAGAGAAGGGTCTTGATGAAGGGTCTCAGCCCAAAACGTTGACTGTACATTTCCTTCCATAGATGCTGCCTGACTAGCTGAGTTTGTTACTGCGATAGATGGGGCAGGACATATTTATCCTCTTCCTATTTTCCTTTGGCATCCTTGTGTTCAGAATGTTTGATTTCCCAGATGCTCCTCCAATCTCAGGTGATTGTGGGCCAGGGAGGTAGAATATAGAACAATACAGCACGGGAACAGGTCCTTTGGCCTACCATGTTTACGCTGACTCTGATGCCTATCTAAATTAATCCCATCTGCCTACACAGTGTCTATATCTCCTATTTCCTCTCTATTCATGTGACCGATGTGTCTGCCTAAATACCTCTCAAACATCACTGTCTTATATTATATGTTTCTATCACATCCCCACGGCAGTGCACAAGTTGGTGAGGATGTTACATTTTTTTGAAAAGACTTTGAGAACATCCTTGAACCATTTTCTCAGCCTTTCTGGAAATCTCTTTCTGTAACAAAACTCGAATAGAGTGCCTGTCTTGGGTGATTGGTGCAGTGAATGACGTGGCCTGCTCATCGAAGCATGAATAAAATTATAACCTCAATGCTGGGGATGTTGACCTGGAAGAGGACACTGATGTTTCAGTCAGGATGAAGGACCTCGACCCGAAACATCAACTGTCCATTTCCCTCCACAGAGGCTGCCTGACACGCTGCGTTCCTCCAGCAGTTTGTTTTTTTTTCGCAATATTTTTGGAGGAATTTGCAAACATTGGTGGCATCTCTCCAGTGCTTTGAGGGGCCTGCATTTGGTATACCATGGCTCTGAAATACCCACGATGGTGGAAATCACTACTGCCTGGTAGATTATGAACTCTGTGATGGGTTGACATTTTTAACCTTTCCTCAACTGGCCAGTGGCTGTGTTGGAGATGATAGCGACTTTTATCTTCAATGTCTACATTTGCTGAGTAATGGCCCCGAAGATATGAAAACTGATGGGTCCCATCATGGATCTTTATTGTCAGGGTAGTAGTGTTGTGCACAGTGAATAGATTTGTAGAGGACTTTTGTCTTAAGGATATTTAGAGTGAGGGCCTTCCTCTCATTAGCTTCAGTGAAGCAATCAACAATGGATTGAAACTCAAGCCTCCAAATATCCACATACACAAACATAGTCTGCAGACTGCAGCTCAGTAACTAAGATTAAATTGACCTTGGTTCTGGCGTGGAAGCAGTAAAGGTTGAACAATTCCCTATTTGACCTTTGGATTAACTTCACTCCAATAGGAAATTGTTGCAGATAAACTGCAATATTGCAGCAAAGGAGATTTCAAAAAAGTATTGGCAACTTCTTCATGCAGAGGGTGGTGCCAGAGGAAGTGGTTGAGGCAGATACAATAACAGCACTTAAGAGACACTTGGATGGTACATACATAGGAAAGGTTTAGAGGGATATGGGCCAAATGCAGCCAAGTGAGACGAGCTCAGATGGGAACCTTGGTCAGCATGGACAAGTTGCGCCAAAGGGCCAAAATCAATTGATAAGCACGATAGATGTAACCTTTTTTCTTTCATTAAAAAAATATATCTTTCCCACTGTATAACTCTATGACGCTATGACATAACCTTGTTTAACTCCAGTTTGGGGTTGTGATGAACCCAATGGTTGGAATCACTGTTCCCATGTCATTGTACAGGATTCCTAAAATGGAGATAAATTTCTTAGGAGAGTCATATTGGAGAAGATTCTCCACAATCCATCCAGGTTGAAGAGGCTTCTATGAGGCTGAAAGGGGGATTTTCTTGAGATTAGTGATGCTTCCAGTATTCTTCTCATAGTTAGAACATAGAACAGTACAGCTCTGGACAGGCCATTTGTCCCACAATGCTGTGCCGATCTTGATGCCAATTTGAACTAAATGTCATCCTCCAATTCCAATAGTTGTTGAATGATGGCAATCATGTTCGTGATACCTCTCGATGGGCAAAATCTCCGCCGCAACTCTAGCAGGAACTCCTGCCACGGGAAGCAGGTGGATCCAACTGTTGCCTTTCCCTGAGACAAATGGCAGGGAGACTGTCCAAACATTAAAGTGATGATGTGTGAAGGGCTCCAGTTAACCCATGTTTAGAGTTTTGGGTATTCTATTACAGTGAGGATATTGAGGCCACAGATAAGGTCCAGGCAACATTGATTCATGTGGCTAAGATCAGTGGTGAGAGACAGAAGAGAGAGCCAGTAAAATGATGATCCAGTGGAATTCAGAAACTGTCTGACAGGTTTATTGGTGAAGGATTATTTATGTTGGTCAGTAAATGGGCAGCAAGACATCAACTGTTAACATTAAAGGTTTGAAGGGAGAGATTAGAAGGAATTTTTTCACAAGGTTATAAAGTGCAGAAGTGGTTGTTCATGGCATGTGGATGGAAATGCATTAATGTAGCCTTCATGCTCTTAACAGAGTACCCAAAGTGTTCTGCTTTCAATGTTATGCAATAAATTTGAATGAGAAGCACTAAATAAAAAGATTAAAAAGTATAGAAAAAGAGCGAGCTAGTTCCAATAAATAATTAGCATTGTGATGAGTTTTCCATTGTTCCATATCTTCAAGAAAGGTAAATTGAAATGTTACTACTACAAGACAAAAGTTCTCTTTCTGGCCACACTTAGGAAATTGTATCCAGAATGCTCTTGAAATTGGGTTACTGATTTAGCAATGGCTTTTGTCAAATCTGTCCTCTTGCTCTTGGAGTTCAGATTTTCTGGTAAATCTACACTGCTATCATTGCAAAGCAAATATATCCTTCCAAGTTTGTTTTCAATACTTCAGATACAGTGTAAGCTGGGTTTTGAATAGAAAAAGAATATTTTGCCAAAATTACAATAAGCACAATAGATGTAAATGTTTTCCTTTCATGACAATATATATATCACTTCATATATTTCAGAGAGGTAACAAGAATGTATGAACGCAAGAAATAGGATTATGGTAGGTTTCGAACCTGTTCTGCCATTCAATATGATTATGGTTGATCCTGGGTATGCAGCAAGTGGTTGGCAATGGCCCAATTGAAAATAGGTTTTGTCACAAAAAGTCCGAGTATCCAGTCTATCAGCTATCACCTGTTTTAAAATTACTGGAAATAATTGCACTAAAGCAGAAACTAGTTTCATTAAATTACACTAGTTGGTTTCTCAGTAAGTGAAATATATTTTATGTGAGACAGTTCAATAACATTCCTGCCACCACCCTTGCTGACAAGAAAAGGAATGCAGTTTGAAAAGTCTTCCCAAACTAATGCAAGTGGTGGAATCTTATACTGTCAACCCAGGGGAGTTTGTGGATAAAAGCTGATTTGGATGAATTGAATCTTAAGTATATAAAATTATGAGAGAGTATATAAAATTATGAGAGGTGTAGATAGGGTAGATAGAAACTTTTTCCCAGCATGGAAATATCAAATACTAGAGGACATAGTTTTAAGGTGAAAGGGAAAAGGTTTAAAGGAGATGTATGAGGCAATTTTTTACACAAAGACTGGAGGGTGCCTGCAACATGCTGTCAGGGGAAGTGGTGGAAGCAGGTAAGAGACATTTAGACAGACAGATGAACAGACAAGGAATAGAGGAATATTGGCCATGTGCAGTTTAAATTGGCATCAATATCAACACAGTCATTGTGGGCTGAAGATCATGTTCCTGTGCTGTCCTGTTCTATTTTCTGTGTAAATCGACATGAAGAATTGTGGCAAACTATATTAAAAGAATGGGCTGAATGTACTGTACTGTAAATTTCAATGATTCTATGAAAAGTCAATGACAAATGTGTTAAAGTTTCTCACATCAAAAAATGTTTCATTCATGAAAAAGCTAGTATATACAAATAAAATTAATGCATGGAGTCAGACACTTTTTAAAGAGATTTTCAATGATTTCAGACAAGTTATAAACAGCTGTTGAACTGGATGGTTGGAATAAAAATATTTTTTGTGTTGAATCTGTTCTCAGCTGTTCTCAGAAGATTTTGATACAAATAGATCAGGATCAGCCATAATTATTAACTGAAAATAAAAAATGTGCAGAAATCCAAAATAAGAGCAGAAAATGCTGGAAGGAGTCAGCAAGTCTGGCAGCATCTGTGGAGGATTAACTTTTCAGGTTGATCTTTCATTAATGGTTGGAAAAATAGAGATCAAACATTCTCAATTGCAGAGAAGGAGGAGAGGATAGAGAACAACAAAATAAATATTTATAATATCATGGAGACCATGAAAGACTGAGTGACAACAAAAGATGGAGAGAGTAAAAAAATAACCTTTCATCAGAACTGGCCGATTCTAACTGGAAAGGCAGGTTATCTGAAACTCATAAAGCCTTACTTCACAGAAAGGAGCCCTTTGGCCCAACATGTCCATGTTTACCATTTTGCGAACCTATATTAATCTCACTTGCCTACATTAGGCCTGTATCCTTCTCTGTCTTACCCATTCTAGTACCTGTCTAACTGCCTCTTGAACATAGTGATTGTATCGGACTCCTCCACCTCCCCTGGCAGTGTCTATGAGATATCAACAACATCAATAACTTTTCCCCTAAGGTCCCCTTTAAAACTCTTCCTTCTCACCTTAAATCTGTACCCTCTTGTTTTTGACACTTCCACCAAGAGAAAAAAGATTCTGACTATCCATCCTGTCTGTGTCTCTCATAACTTCATACACTTCTATCAGGTTACCCCTCAGCCTCCTTCACTCCAGGGAAAAGAAGCCCAGGCTAATCCAATCTCTTTCTGATCCAAACAGCATCCTGGTGAATCTCCTCTGCACCCACTTAAACACAATTTAATTCAATGAAATCAATCCAGATTGACTTTTTTTTTCCTCAGATGCTGCTTGATCTGATGGGTATTCCCTGCAATCCCTTTTACTCCAGATTTCTAATAGCTGTGGTGTTTTCTACAGTTCTCCTTTGTTTTCTCACTCTCTTTTGTCCTTGTTCATCTCCATCTATTTGCGACCCCTACAGACAGATCAGCTACGATTAACAAGTTTTCAACATTCTCTCCCAATCGGCACCATCATCCCTTGATGTCGTTCAGTCTCCCTTGGTCTTTACCCTACCCCAAACATTTTGTTCTCTCTGCCTGTTCCATTTCTCTATAAATTAAATCACGTTTGATTTCTAACTTTTCCTATTTCCGATGAAAGGTCATTCACACTTGCACTGTAAACTTTATTCCTCTCTCCACAAGTGATGACTGATTCCTTCTAACGTTTTCTGTTGGAAACATTCAACACTCTCCTTCAGCTATAAGAATTCTGAATGACAGAGCAGGGTTAACTCAGTTCTGCTTCAAATTTTCAATCCTTCTTGCCTGGCCAATTACTCTAATATTACTGGTGTACATGAGCAGATGCTGAACCCAAGTTAAGGTCAATAATCCTCATTTACTGGGTTGTTCTGTGCTCTTCCCGATGTCCATTTGGCAAAAAATGATTGCTTCGTTCTTCCGAGTGAAATATAATCCATATTGAATCCATAAGAAGGAAAGATGATTGAAAAGTCGGAATTGTCCCCAAGCAGTCGATCCCCATTGCAATTAGTACAATGTAATATGGATGAAACCGGTCTCTCAAACGTGTAGTGATCGAGCTCTAAAATGGTACAGTAAATGTTGCCTAAACAGATAGGGTCAAGTATGATAAACAACTTGTATTTACATTGGTGATTAATGTAAAAGCCTTATAAACATGCCACATTCAAACAATTAGTATAATTATCTGCTGTAATTACCTTTGCATGATTTTAACCTAATGCAGCTGGGTCAGATAAAATTCCAGCATTAGCAGTGAACGTTACTTAGACTTCAGGCTTAACAAGGTCCTAATTATTTTGGTGATGCTAGGTTGTATCATTGTTTTGGATGTGAAGATGGTATTGAATAGAATTTCCAGCACAGGAATCTACCTTGTTTAAAATGATGAAGGAATTTTATAAGATTGACATAAAGAAGATGTTTTCACATGTAGGGGGGGTCATCAGTATGTGATTGAAGTCCATCAATATGTCATTAATAAATAAAATAAGCAATACCTGGAGAAGGATTAGAATGTGAAACTTGTTATTGCAGGGAATGGTTAAAATGAAGAACATGCGTACATTCCAGGGACACTATGTAAGAAAAAAGGCAGTGCTGAGGTCGGCTGGATGGGGGTTGGTCTGGACCGTATGCAGTATGCTGGATTGAACCGTTTGGTCTGTGTATGTATATTCTGTAAGGATTGGTAGAGATTCTCGCTTTGACAAAAGCAACCTGAAGTACTGGGGGAGCTGGGTCCAATGTGGTCTCCGCTGTTTCCATTAGTTTCCACCAGATTCTCCCTGGAGTCCAATAAGAATCCAATGAATGTGCTAGAAAAATCTCAGCCGCCATCTGTTCAGCTGAGCACGGGTTCAATTTCAACTTGATCCTGCTAAGTAGGGAAGAAAATGATGTAGCCACAGCATAGTTCCTCATGCTTTCAAATTGGCAAAATTGTTTGTAAATCCAGAGTCTGGCAGAAGCATCTATAAGGCAGATTCATGGCTGCGTGCACATATAGCACAGAAACCCAATTACTGCTTCATATAATCTAATTCCCTCCTCATTTCATCTAATCTGATCAATGTGTGCTAATGTTCCTTTCTTCCTCAGGTGGCTATTTAGTTTCTCCTTGAATATGGTGTGCTATTTTCCTTCACCACTCCTTGTGTAACTGTAATATGCTGTAGTATGCTTGCATACATTACAATGCTGCTGAACTTCAACATACATTACAATGCTACTGAACTTCAAAAGCACTTTATAAAGGAATGCGAAAAGTGCTACATAATGCACGTCTTTCTTAGTACTTTTAATTTATAACCATTCTTTGGATATTTTTCCTCACTTTTGCAATGAGGGTTAGTGCCTTGTATTGCAGGAGAACGG
>JAUZTB010000001.1:138097141-138107340 GCA_034780895.1 Rhynchobatus australiae
TAGTTGGAAAATGATGTTGGAATTATTTTCTTTCTTGTAAAACAGTTGCAGTTTTGATAGTTCACCAAGCCTGGCCAACATAATCTCAAAATAAATTTAGAGGAAAATCACATTTTAATTACATAATAAAATTTAGCGTTTAAATGTACACTATTATATTAGTGTTAATTGAACAAAACTGAAGGGAATTATCAAAACTGCAATTGATATAAAAGAAAAGATAATTCCAAGATCATCATCAACTAATAAAATGAAATTCTAACGAAAGGTGTGAGCATACTTGACATTGTTGTGCCTACCTTATGGAGAACAAGAGGGTGCGTCAGCTAGCATGAAGAACAATGCAAACCCAGGGATGATTTCACACAAGAATATGGATGCTTCAGGAAGGCAATATAGTGAAGAGTGAATATGCGGAAGGGGTATTTAAGCACTTATGTCAGAAAGGTAAAGGAGGGGAATAATAAATCTTGAGGAGCAATTGCATCGAAGATAATCAATGTCGAGGAGTGAGAGATAAAGAACTGTGAATGGGCAGGAGTGATTACTTGATGAATAATTAATGTATAGGAGTAATATATAGAGAACAATGAAAGACAAAGAGAGATTAGGCAGTGGAAAATAATGAACATCCAGGAATGATTTATAGAGAATAATGAAAGACTCAAGGTGATATAAAGCATAATGAATGTTTAGGTGAGATTATGCAGAATAATTAATGTCAAGGAGTGATTACATAGAGATTAATTTGCAAGACTGTATGAAAGTAAGTGGTTCCAGTAATTTTGGAAACTGCAATAGTAAAATAGTGCAATGTTATATTTCTACTAGGTTTAACGAGAAACAGTTGTGTGCAGCTGTGCCTGCATATAGAAGGGAGGGCTATACGTCATTATAATGTGAAATGGAGCAGAGTGAACTCGTACTTCAGTCATACCAACTGATAAAACGTGGGATTTCATTCCATGATTCCCATGACGACTTGCTGATATTTGCTGTGCCAAAGGAACTGGCAATGAGACTATATAGTTCCCATGAGCCGTGTACTTAGATCATGGTCGATCTGTATCTTCGCACCATTTCCTTTCTTGGTTTCATCTTCCAATATTGGTATTCTAAAAACAAAAATCTATCCCAGTTCTGAATTTTTTATGCCCTCCCGGTTCCTCCAGGTTTTCCCTGTCCTTTGTGGTATTAGTGCTTGCTCATTTGACTCCTGTATGGCACAGCTCTAATCTTAAGGTAATCCCCCTCATTATGGGTGCCAACCCCAACCCCAACAGAGGAAAGAGTTACTTTCTATCCTTCTTAAAATTCATTTGCAGGATGCCAGCATCTCTGGTAAGGCCAGCATCATGTTTCCTAACCAGGATGGTGTTAAAATTGGAGGAGAACATGTCCTTGGTAGTGTTCCCATGCACCTTCCGGCCTGTCAGAGGCAGTGGAGGTCATGGGCTTGGGGATCTCAGGGAGTCATTGCAGTGCATGTTGCAGACAGTACACACTGCAGTCACTGTGCTTTGGAATTGGAGTTGGTTTATTGTTGTCACCTGTACCGAGGTACAGTGAAAAACTTGTCCTGCGCACCGTTCATACAGAGATGAGGAGACGGAGACGAGGAGGAACTGCTTTTCCCAGAGAGCAGTGAATCTGTGGAGTTCTCTGCCCAGGGAAGCAGTAGAGACCACCTCATTAAATATATTTGAGACACAGTTAGATAGATTTTTGCATAGCAGGGGAATTAAGGGTGACGGGGAAAAGGCAGGTAGGTGGATCTGAGTCCATGACTAGATGAGCTATGATCTTATTGAATGGCTGAGCAGGCTTGACGGGCCAGATGGCCTCCTCCTGCTCCTTTTCCTTATGTTCTTATGTCCACACAGATCATTTCATTATAGAACCATAGAACAATACAGCACAATACAGGCCCTTCGGCCCACCATGTTGTGCCATCCTTCAGACTAAGACTATCTAACCCCTTCCTCCCACATATCCCTCTATCTTAAATTCCTCCATATGCTTATCCAACAATCTCTTGAACTTGTCCAACGTATCAGCCTCCATCACCACCCCAGGCAGCGCATTCCATGCACCAACCACTCTCGGGGTGAAAAACCTCCCTCTGACATCTCCCCATTTAGAACAGTGCATTGAGATAGTACGAGGTAAAACAAGAACAGAATGCAGAATAAAGTGTTGCAGTTGCAGAGAAAGTGCAATGCAGGTAGACAATAAGGTGCAAGGTAGATGGTCTTATCGTACTAGGGGACCATTCCATAGTCTTATAACAGTGGGATAGAAGCTGTCCTTGAGCCTGGTGGTATGTGCTTTCCCGCTTTTGTATCTTCTGCCCAATGGGAGTGGGTAGAAAAGAGAATGTCTGGGGTGGGATGGGTCTTTAATTATGCTGGCTGCTTTACTGAGGCAGCGAGAAGTGCAGAGTCTGTGGAGGGGACGTTGGTTTCCGCGATGCGCTGAGCTGTGTCCACAGCTCTCTGCAGTTCCTTGCGCTGCGATCTTTTTGATGGCGAGGGAGTGAACGTTGAGGGTGCAGATTCCTTTTCCCTGCAGTGTGTTGAGTTTCCTGACTGTCGGTGATGTTGCACTCACCCAAGCAAGTGTCCTTGTAGATGGTAGAAAGATGGGAGTTGTGAACTGAGTCATTCAGTGAAGTAGACCCAGCCTCTGAACACATTCTTATCGCCACAGTATGTATATGGCCAGTCTAGTTATACTTCAGGTCAATGGCAACACCTGGCAAGTAGATGGTGGGGGACAATGATGCTGAATGTAATAAAAGATAGGAGGTTCTGTCACCGAAACCAGAGAACTCAGACAGAAGAGATATTAAGGGCACTTGGATCTATTTCAGACTGAGCTTTTCTGGAGGGAAGGTGACAAAATGAAGGCGATTCACAGAAAGGATGATGCGGGGAGGGGTAGGAGGGGAGGAAGGGGATGAGAAGGTAGGGAGTGAGGGTATTGAGAAGGATTTTCAAAAAAAATAAGAACTTCATTTAAGAAATATCAATGAAATTAAAATAAGGTGTTCAAGCTGCTAAGATTAATTTTCCAAGAGATTACTGAGGCAGCATTTTACAGTCTAAATTCCCTCTCACATTCCTTCTGATTACCTGGTCCAGTGGGTCTGTAATAACCCCGGTGACCAGCTGTATTCAAGTCATTATTTGGAGTTTACAGAAAGCACAGACAAAATGACTGCGGTAATAACCTCAGCTTTATTCACTGTCAAAATGTTGTCAAGTGACCCCCAGCGAGTCGTTCATGGAGCTAATCATCCAGCCATCACTCTGACGGCACTCCTCGCCCGTGCAGGTGATGCTTCTGTGACCCAGAAGGAACTTCAGATGGTTGGCGAGCAGAAGGATTAAAGCATAACCTGAGTGGGTTCTCGTTCTGGGTGAACGGCTGGGTCCAGTTTACAGGCATCAGGGAAGACCTCAGCAGGACTGGGAGCAGGAGGTGAGGGAGACGTCAGTGTCAGAAGTTGCGGAACCACTGAATCCTGTAGGAAATGCTCTGGTTAGTTGGGGGATCTCTGGGCAAGTTCAGGGTCCTTTTCCAGCCTGGGAGCTAAACATGGCCATCTGGACCTGTTCCAGTGCCGACCTGTGACCGAACTCTAAGACCTGTTGTTCCCCTATATATTTTTTTTTTATTAGTCACATGTACCTTGAAACACACGGTGAAATGCATCTTTTGCGTCTAGTGTTCTGGGGGCAGCCCGCAAGTGTTGCCACGCTTCCAGTGCCAACATAGCATGCCCACGACTTCTTAACCTGTACGTCTTTGGTTAGCAAAACTCGATGAAACGCTGATTTTAAATTTGACCAAGTGTCAATTTTCGTGGAGTCATACAGCACAGATGTAGACTCACCAACCCCTTCTCACCTGCGCCCACCCATCACTTGCCAGCTCCTGCCCCACCCCTCCCCCTCACCTCTTTACATGAGCTATCTCCCCTCTACCCTTTCAGTCCAGATGAAGGGTCTTGACCCGAAACGTCGACCGTCCATTTCCCTCCACAGATGCTGCCTGACCTGCTGAATCCCTCCAGCACTTTGTTTTTGCGACAGAAACAGGCCCTTCAGCATACCACACCCATGCTGAGCTGTTTGCCCATCTATAATTATCCCATATTCCCATATTAAGGACCAGATCCTTCTATGCCTTGCCTGTTTAGGTGTCTGTCTAAATGCCTCTTAAACTTAGTAATTGTATCTGATTCCACCTCCTCTGGCAGCGTGTTCCACTCTCTTATCCCTCAGATTCCCTTTAAAACTCCCTTATTCTTCAAACCTATGCCCTCTCGTTTTTAATAGCCCTACCACAGGAAAAAGATTTTGGCTATCTCCCCCATCTAGGCCTCTCACAACCTTTTATACTTCCAGCAGGATATTCCATTAGCTTCCTTCCCTCCAGGGTAAACAAACCCAGTTTAGCCAATCTCTCCCTGTAACTAAAGCCCTCCAATCCAAGCAACATCCTGGTGAATCTCCTCTGCACTCACTCCACTGTAATCTCAATCCTGTAGTGTTGTGAGCACAACTGCACACAAAACTCCAAGTGCAGCCTAACCAGTGTTGTAAAGTTGCAATAATTCTTGAAAATATATTTATATCGTGTAAGCATCACTGGCCAGACCAGCGTTTATTGTTGATCCTTAGTTCCCAGTGAGAAAGTGGTGGTGCTACAGTGCACAAAGTGGTTCCAACCATCCTGTTGGATTGGAATTTCCAGAATTTAGACCCACAAGCGACGTGGGACATAATTGCTCGTTGTGATGTGGAAGCTTTAGAGAGGGTGCAGAGGAGATTTACCAGGATGCTGCCTGGATTGGAGAGCATGTCTTATGAGGGCAGGTTGAGCGAGCTCGGGCTTTTCTCTTTGGAGAGGAGGAGGATGAGAGGTGACTTGTTGGAGTGTACAAGATGATAAGAGGCATAGATCAAGTGGACAGTCAGAGACTTTTCCCCAGGGCGACAATGGCTAATACGAGGGGACATAATTTTAAGGTGATTGGAGGATGGTACAAGGGGGATGTCAGAGGTAAGTTTTTTTAACACAGAGAGTGGTGGGTGTGTGGAACGCACTGCCGGCAGAGGTTGTGGGGGCAGATACATTAGGGACATTTATGAAACTGTAAGATGGACACATGAATGACAGAGAAATAGGGAGCTATGTGGGAGAGAAGGGTTAGATAGATGTTAGAGCAATATAAAATGTTGGCACAACATTGTGGGCAGAAGGGTCTGTACTGTGCTGTAGTGTTCTATGTTCTATAACTTGGAGAGTTGTTGTTTACAGAAGAGAGTTCAATATTCCTACCCTGAATGCGTGCAGAAGTATTTCTTAAATTCCCTCCTGCAGAACCAGGCACTATACTTTAGACCTCAATGCTAGTCATGGCTTCTCGAACCAGCACACAATTCCATTGTGTCCACCCTCACCATTCCCTCTCATATCTTTAAAACTTGAGTCACCACTTCACCTTTTAAATTTTAGGGTTTCTGACTTCTGTTTGTGGTATCTCAACTCACAATTTAGTCAAATTACCATTCTCTTAAATTTACACTGCTTCCAAAGCCAGTATACTTAAGCTGATATTCCCACTGCAATGATGAGGAGTGTTGCACTCATCGGAGCAGCCTGTTGCGTAACACTATCACAGTGTCACAGCGCCAGCGACCCGGGTTCAATTCCCGCCGCTGTCTGTAAGGAGTTTGTACGTTCTCCCCGTGTGTCTGTGTGGGTTTCCTCCGGGAGCTCTGGTTTCCTCCCATATTCCAAAGACGTTCAAGTTAGGAGCTGCTGGGCGTACTATGTTGGCGCCGGAAGAGTGGTGACACTTGGGGGCTGCCCCCAGCACATTCTCAGTAATGCAAAAAGATGCATTTCACTGTGTGCTTTGAGGTACATTTGACTAATAAATAAACATCTTAAATCTTAAATATCTTATGGTACTAATTGCCCTATCAGTTCCCCTTTCAAGTCCAGATGGACGTCACATACCTTGAGAGGACCACAGAGTGTCTCATTAACCAACAAGGGGCCCTCAGCCAGTTATAGATGTGCTATTGAGTGTCAGACTCTGGAACCACCAACAAGCAGATCCATTGCACCTGGGAGAATGTGTGAGCTTGAAACATGACATTTCAGGAGGCCATTTGGACCAGTGACTCCGTGCCAGCTCACAGTGCGATCTCATTCCCATTCCCCCACTAATTTCTCCTGTAACCTATTCTCCCCAACTTCTCATCAACCTCCTGGCAGATTCCACCATCCACCTACACACGAGGGGTAATTTAGAATGGCCGATTAATGCTACCAACCTGCACGTTTTCGGGAGGTGCGAGGAAGCCGGAATCCCACGCGGTCACCGGGAGAACGTGCAAACTTCACACTCTCAGCACGGGAGGTCAGGATTGAACCTGGGTCTCTGGAGCTGTGGGGCAGTGGCTCTACTGACTGCACCACTGTGCCAACCCCAAAACTTGCCATCAGTGCAACCTGACTGGGGATTAGATTAGGAAAGTTCCCCTGGTGCCGAGGGAGCAGACTTCATGCAGCCCGCAGGCATTTCCAATCTCTACAGATTGTAAATGACTCAAGGGATTGGGAATGGAGCTCAATTCTCACATCACAAAGAAATTAGCTGCTTTAAATAGCACTGCTACATCCTTGGAATCTCCGGATGTGCTTCACCGTTAGTGAATTACTTTTGAAATGTAATCTTTAGAGTTCTTTCTTATTTTGTCTGATAATGACACCAGGGGAGGCCATTTTGCCCATCGAGTCCATGTTGGCTCCCAAGAGAACAATCCCATCAGTCACAGGCCCCCTCTCCTTATTTCCCAGTAACCCTGCTATTTGACATTGATGATGCCGCATTTGCAATATTGTGTTGAGTTTTGGTCACCCTGCTATAGAAAAGATCTCATTATGCAGGAAAGAGTCCAGAGGAGATTTAGGAGGATGTTCCTGGGACTCAAGGGACTGTGTTATGGAGAGAGGTTGAGCAGGTTGGGGCTCTTTCATTGGAGGGTAGGAGAATGAGGGGTGATCTTATAGAGGTGTATAAAATCACGAGAGACATAGATGGGGTGAATATGCACAGTCTTTTTCCCAGGGTTGGGGAATCAAGAACTAGAGGGGACAAGTCGAAGGTGAGAGGGGAAAGATTTAATAGGAAACTGAGGGGCCACTTTTTCACCCAGAGGGTGGTCAGTATATGGAATGAGCTGCAGAGGAAGTGGTTGAGGCGGGTACATTAACGACATTTGAAAGGTACTTGGACAGGTACATGGATAGGAAAGGCTCAGAGGGACATGGGCCAAACGTGGGTAAATAGGATTAGCTTAGATGGAAATCTTAGTTGCCATGGACCAGTTGTTTCTGTGCTGTATGACTCTGTGATTCTATTCTCTCATACATTTCCATCAACTCCACTTTGAGTCTTTTTACCATTAATCTACACTAAGGGGTTGTTTACAGTAACCCACAAGCATGCCTTTGGGATGTGGGAGGAAAGTGGAGCATCTGGAAGAAACCCACACGATCGGTCGCGGAGGGAACATACAAAGTCCGTATGGATAACACCCTGGCCCCTATAGCTGTGAGGCATCATCACTAACTACTGTGCCAAATATGACAGGCAGACTGCACACAGCAAGTCCAACATAAGTGATGAGATAACTGACTCATTTTTGCAGCGCTATTACAACATGGAGCTCTCTTACTCGAGGCACAGTACAAAGAGACCTTGCCAAGGGATTTCTTCACTGACAGGGCCGTGAATATTTGGCATTCTCTGCCCCAAGGAGGTTCTGCCATTGACCCTGTTCAAGGATGGGGACCAATAGACTTTTGAACACCAAGGTAATCAAGCGATTGGGGATCAGGGAGTAAAGTGAACAAGATACAGGGTCAGCCATGACCTTATTGAATGGTGGAGCAGGCTCGAGGCATCAAACTGCCTACTCCAGATTCAGGGAATCCTGAGAAACACTGCTGAGGTAGAAGTCGAATCTATCGGGCAGAAGATACAAAAGCCTGAGAGCACGTACCACCAGGCTCAAGGACAGCTTCTATCCCACTGTCATAGACTATTGAACGGTCCCCTTGAATGATAAGATGGACTCCTGACCCTCACAATCTACCTCGTAATGACCTTGCACCTTATTGTCTGCCTGCACTGCACCTTCTCTGCAACTGTAACACTTTATTCTGCATTCTGTTATTGTTTTCCCTTGTCCTACCTCAATGCAGTGATGTGATTAAATAATCTGTATGAATGGCATGCAAAACAAAGTTTTTCACTGTACCTCGGTATATGTGACAATAATAAACCAATTTACCAATCTAGAAGATTATAATGGGAAAGACGGCAGCAAAGTTAGATGGGCTGAACAGCCTCTTTCTGTGCTGTAAGCTCCACGTGGATGCAGTGTCGATGAACATCTGATGTAGAATAGAGTGGAAGTCAAAGGTTTTATGCAAAAGAAAAGAAAATTCTGAATAAATATCAGATAAGTATCAGATGGGCGATCTGATGGTCACTGCCCAGGTGCAGAACATAAACATTGACCCCACAGTCTCCTATCATGAGCAGCTTAAAGACATTGGATCCTGTCATGAATAGTGAAATAAATTAGCTTCACATTCTTTTGCTTTTTGAAGAACGAGGGCTGAAACATATAAGATCCCAAGAGGACTTGATAGGGTTGATGCTGGGATGTTTTCAGCAGCGGAGAGCCTCAAAGAATGGGCATAGTCACAAGATCAGGGGACGTTCATGTAAAACTGAAGTGTGTAGGAATTTCTTTCCAAAGTGAATCTCTGGAATTCTGTGCCAGGAGGGCAAGATCACTATTTCGAGAGTTAGTGAATAAATGACAATTGATCAGGGAATTGAGGACTGTAGGGAGCTGGTACAGAAGAGGTGAGACTTGGGGCAGATCAGCTGTGCTGGGGCAGGTTTGAGGGGCTGAGTGACCTCCTTCTTGTGTCCTTATGTTCTTGCTGCCTGGTGGCCCGAAAACCCTTGACTCGGCTTAAGAACTGCCACGCCAAGCCAACCTGACACAATCACAAGCCTAGATGGCACCCGATGTAGTGTGGCCATTGTTCCCTTTAAAGCCACAAGAGCAGACACAATGACATTGCTGATAACTTGGCTGAGGCAACCATTAACTATTCATTGATGTGACCCGAAACTGACTCGAGGTCATAAGAGACGTACAGCGCTGGTGGTTTTTGCTGTGGTCCCCAGACTCTATTGACATGAGTCCAGAGTTGAGAAACTTGGCAGCTTTATTTGAGGGAAACGGAAACTGATACCAACTTGGGAGAGTTGGGATGAGGTCAACTGGGGTCTAGGTTGAAGTCTCCTTCATTAATTTCCTCCTCAGATCAAGAATTTTTCCAGCATGAGTGCTACTGCATCAGAGTGAATGCCAGTGATCAGGAGGTAGTGTAACCTATCTGTGTTGGTTATTTTGTCATTAACCAGGAACAGCAACTTGGAATAACACAGCTCCCTTTAATGTAATGAAACATCCCACAGCTCTTCACAGGAGTTATATCAAACAAAGTTTTACACCAGGAGCCTTTGGGAAGGTGACCATAGTCTTAGTCAAGGACGTAAATTTGGAATTAGTTTATTATTGTCACATGTACCAAAATACAGTGAAAAACATTTGTGTCTGTGCCATCCAGACAGGATATTCCGGACATAAGTACATCGAGGTAGTAAAAAGTAAAATAGAATTCAGAGTATGGTGTTGCAGTTACACAGAAAATGCAGTGCAGGCAGACAAATAAAGTGCAAGGTCCACGATGAGGTAGATTGGGAGATCTTTCAGCATTTCAAGTTCATCTTTTAGCATATGGGATCAACTTAAAGGAAGAGAAAGAGTCAGGAGTCATATAGCACAGAAATAGGCCCTTCGGCCCATCAAGTCTATGCCAACCATCAAGCACCCACTTACTCTAATCCCACACATCCCGTTTTTTTTTATCCCCACCTTCCCATCAGAGGAATGAAGGACTGCAGATGCTGGAATCTAAAAACACGGTGATGCTGGAGGAACTCAGCAGGCTAGGCAGCATCCGTGGAGAAAAGCAGGCGGTCAACGTTTCGGGTCAGGACCCTTCTTCAGGACTGAAGATGGGAAAAG
>JAUZTB010000001.1:139481395-139493722 GCA_034780895.1 Rhynchobatus australiae
GTGTGCTTCAATGTACATGTGACAAATAAAGAAATCTTGAAATGCATCTTTGTGTAGAGTGTTCTGGGGGCAGCCCGCAAGTGTCGCCACACTTCCAGCACCAACATAGCACAACCACAACTTCCTAACCCGTACGTCTTTGGAATGTGGGAGGAAACCGAAGCACTTGGAGGAAATCCACACAGACACGAAGAGAACATACAAACTCCTTACAGACAGCGGCCGGATTTGAACCCAGGTCGCTGGCACCGTAAAGCGTTATGCTAACCACTATGCTACCGTGCCTGCCAATTTCACAAACTTGTGAAATTTCTATTGGGTATTGGGTTGAAGAAGATTATACTTTGCCATATTTGCACTGCTTTTCACAGTGGGAAATCTCTCTTCCAAATGCAATGATGAGCTGAAGTAGCTGTTAGAATGTAATATGTGAGAAGTGTGTGTTAGGAATGCCTGCCCTTACTTCCACATCACAGTTGGCATAACAACAATACTGATTTGAACAGCCTTAAAGTTTATCTCTGTAAGATGCACAAATAAAAGCTGCTTGAAATACAAGGTTGGGCGAGTTTATTTTACTGCTACTTTATCCTTACTAGTGATTTTGAAGCCATGACATGTATACAATTCTCTGTGTTGACAACACTAATATACAATAGTAGGAAAAAAAACCTTTTGAAGCTACACTGGCATATGAATTTGTTTTACCAGTTTCTTACCTCCTCATTCCTTGTATAATGGTACAAGGGAAGTACAGCTTCTGTTTGACGGAATGATAAGGGAAGCTGTAATGTCTCTCCTTGATGTATTGGAGGAGAGAGAGAGATTTAATAAAGCTGTTCAAAATTAGGAATGCCTCCATCAGAAGAGGAGGAGGAACAGCGGCAGGCAGATCAGTAAGTAGAGGACACAGTTGGTAAAAGATCTACAGGACAGAGGAAGAGACATTTTTAAATTCAGCAAGCTCAGAATCAGAATCAGGTTTATTATCACTGACATATGTCGTGGGTGGCACTGTAGCGTAGTGGTTAGTGCAACGCTACTACAGCGCCAGTGATTGGGGTTCAATTCCCTTTGCTGTCTGTAAGGAGTTTGTACGTTCTCCCGTGTCTGCATGGGTTTCCTCCGGGCGCTCCGGTTTCCTCCCACATTCTAAAGACGTACGGGTAGGCCAATTTGGAGTTTAAAATGGGCAGCACACACTCTTTGGGCTGGAAGGGCCTGTTACCACGCTGTAAATAATTTTTTTCTTTATTTAAATTGTTGTTTTAAGCTATAATCAAAATGACTATTGAAAGGAAATTCAATTGTGACTTTCTAAAACAAAGTTGAATACATACTTGGAAAGGAAAAATCTGTAAGGCTTTCAAAAAAGAGAACTAACTGGATGGCTCTTTCAAAGGGCCAGCCTTGGCATGATGGGCTGAATGTCCTCCTTGTGCTGTACGCATCATTCCACAATTTTCTGCTGAATTCACGGACTGGCCTTGCCACCCAACTCTCTGGCCATTCAGACCTTCAAACAGGACATGCTTAATGCCATTGACAAGAGACAGGACCTGTAGTTCCATCTCATTCTTCTTCATCCTAAATTAGTGCACTGAGGTGCACTGTTGTCTCTCAGATGCTCACCTGGTTTGTCTTTACAGGGGCTGCGAATCAAACTTGAGATGCTTGGCTCTACATCACATTGGTACAGGGTCAACAGAAAAACTACAAACTTAAACCATGTGTACTTAGGATGCTGACCAATGCTCTGTTCTGCTAACAGTGTGAAAAAGAGTAAAGTCAGCATTTCCAAGCGTAGGCATCGTTTTTCTCCTTGGGCTTCCCCACCATAACTTAAAAAAAATCAAGAACAAGGTGCTTTCCTACAGCACCAACCTCACCCCACAACAAGCATGCCCTATCCAAAATACAATCATGGCTCTCTGCAGACTTGTGAAGCCTGTGACCAGGGTGCCTGTTTAATATCCTTAAGACTGAGTGTCCACAGATAAGATTACAGAGACAAGTTGAAACAGAATGCAAAAAGGAGTGGGACAGGAGATCAGACAGACTCTGCTCACGGCAAACAGAACTATTCTTGATAGAGTGACTGGCTCTTCGGATTTATTTATACTGTTACCATGTGAACAGAAGAGCAGACTACTGCACTTCATTCAGCAGTTCCAAAGTCAGGAGAAATGCCTCGCTGCATGTCTTTCTTTGCGTTTCCAGTTGAATAAGAGCTTATAGTACAAAGAAGGTTAATGAAAAACAAACAGAAAGCCTCTTTTGCAGAGGTTGCCGTTTTCTTCATCAATTAGAGTTGTAAAGGATCAGAAGTGCGAGGTGGTCACGATTAGATTTCACAGCACCATTTATCACTTGTTTCAAAGCCTTTCTGCTGTGTATTATTCTTGCCACAAAACAAAGAATCACAGAAGAATCAAAGAATGAGGACTTCATTTACTTTACTTTATGGGATCTTATTGTGTTGTACACTAAAGACTAAATGGGAGTTGCAAGGAAGAAGAAATGTGCCATGCAAATAATTCAAATTTGTTTATGTAAAATCTTTGCACTCAGCTGATACTTTGTAAATAGCACTATAATGAGAGATGTTGAAATTAAAGTATTTTTAAAACAGTACTTTCCAAATCATGAGATGGTTGTAAAGAATTTTTCATGTGAAAAGAAGTTTGTATGTCTAATGCTTCCAACAGATCATTTAGCATTTTATACCTCAAAAGCTTACAACTCATCCTGAAGGAGGCCTTCAAAAGTTAACTAAAAGGTGATATAGAACAAAGTAATGCAGATATAATGCTGCTTCCAATGACATGAGCTTCCTGAGACACAAAATGAAACCATCTTATCAGCAGTATGCAGCACAGGTTCAGCAATTTAGACTTAACGGCTTCTAAATGATGCTACAATTAAACATTGGTGGAGCTATTCTGAACTCAGGCTAATGACACATGCAAACCATCAGAAAAATCAGCTTTGAATGCGAGGATTAGTCAAAGCAACTACAACAGCAATCATTCTGGACACATCAGCATTTCCTTAAAGAACTAAGTCCAATACAACTGAAATTTTTGATTGAAACGTACAAGATCCTGAAACAAAAACAGAAAGTGCTGGAAAAACTCAGCAATCTGAGGAAAGAGGAACAGTCAACGTTACAGGTCTGCATCCCTTCATCAGAACTTCCTGAAGGGTCTTCACAGGATGGATATGGAAAGGATGTTTACTTGCATGGGAGAAAAAAGTAGTGAGGGCCACTGTTTATAAACAGGTTGGCAGTTTAAGACAGGGAGCATCACAAGTCTTTGGAATCTCTTCTTTAAAGGGCAGTATAGAGTATTATTAAGGCAGAGGTAGGTAGCTTCTAGATAACCATGGGGATGAAAGGTTACTGTGAGAAGGTGCAAACCAACCATGATCTTACTGAATGGCGAATGTTTGTTTTGTTTTGTTTAAAAGCCAGCAAAGCAGATCAAGAAGAGCGAGAACTAAAATTAAGAACTGAATTTGATCTCCAGTTAGTATTGTTTTTCCAGCAATGCTAGAAACTATTTCTTCCATGTTGAAATGAAAGACTATAAATCCAAACTTAATGTAAAACTGAAAATTTAGCCTACAATTCAAATCTGTAATTGGAATGTACCTGCATTGTTCAGGACATCATCTAAGATTTAAGCATATAAAATAATGCAATCATCCCACCACATTTTGTTCTGATTTCCCACACATCCAATCACTTTCCAATGATTTCTATATAATAATCAGTAGACTGCTGTGTACATGTCACATGAGTAAATGGCCAGTGTCTGAAACCATTTTTATACCAGCAAGGTGGTTTCTTGGAATTCTGTTTCAGAATGTTTCCCTTTCAATGTCAACTGCAGATAATCATTTCCCACAGTCATCAATAAAGCCACCACAATAGTAGGTCAATACAATTGCAGGAAACTTGCCTGTAAGCACACCTACCTGCTGAAAAATGCCATTTCAAATCTTTCACAAAGTGTCGTTCATTAATTTAAGATCAAGTTACTTCAATTCACAGTCATGTCTAATGCAGAACTGTGTCAATCAGCTTGTCTCCTGCTTAACAACTTGCATTAGTGCTGATAGGCATATCAAATAGTTTATATGATGTTGCAAATGATTACTAAGATCTTCCCACCTTTCTTGAGCAGTTGTCATCTTCAAACTCCACAGATGTTCACAAATGCACAACTTAGAAGTTTGCAAGACAGAAATCATTTACAATGTGCACTTGCATTATGTCTTTGACTAAGGAATCTAATCCAGCTGTTAGTATCTAAGCTTCAGTTGATGGGATCTTGATCCAAGTACAAAGATTCTACTTGGAAAAGAAAAACATCCATTCTGTCAGTGTGAACTTTCCTGAAAGTACATAAAAAGGGACAGAATAAATTTTCCAAAATAAGCGTCAGGAAATAAAACCAAAATAGGCTTTGGCTATTGCCCTGGGGTAATCAAGGTAGCCACTCAAGCAAAACTAAGAATATAAGGCCATTCAGCCCTCATCTTTGCTCCATCAATTTAATAGTATCACGACTGATCCATTACCTCAATGCCACCTTCCTGCTTTAGTCCCATATCCTTTGTTAACTAATACTATATCAACTTTATATGGAATATATTCAAGTTAGTGATACCTGGAAATACTCAGTAGGCTAGGAAGCAGTGTACAGAGAAGCAGATTTACGTTTCAGATCAATGAACAGGAACGGAACCCTGCCGTTACCTGGGGAAGTATAATTTATGTTAATTCAAGTGTATGTTAATTTATGTTTGTCCTCATCTTGTAATGTACTGTGTTCCTGGTGCAAAAAGCTAATTTTCATGGCATTTATGCTCTGCCTATGACAATAATAAACTTGAACCTGGACAATCTGTACCATCTTACAGAGACATAGGACACTGCAGATGCTGGAACCTGGAGCAGCAAACAATCTGCTGGAGGCCGAGCAGCATCTTTGGGAGGACAGGAATTGTCAACCGTTCAGGTTGAAACCCTGCATTAGGACCATCTTATCTTTCGCGTTACATAAGACATTAGGAAACCTCTCCTTTTATCAAGCATTGATGATATTAAACACATTTGGCACTTGAAGTAATGTGAAACATCAGCTAATTCATTTGCCAGCAACTTGATAAAGGAAAGATGGAAGCTATTAATTTATCTTATCAAGACTTTGCAGGATATCAGTTCCATGCTGGAGCAGCAGAGGGTGCTCTTTTTATGCTGGAGCTCAAGCACGTTGTCCGCATGGACAGCGATTTCTACATTAGCACGTGCTATAGTTGCCCTGAGAACCAGACAAGGGAAAAAGTTGCATTTCCCCACATATCAACTGTCACCCTGACCACAACAGGTCATGCACAACTAGGAGTAACTCATTTTCATTGTTTTAGAAATATGTTTCAACACTTCAGGGGAAAACATTTAAAATAACACATGGCTGAAATGTGTGGAGTAATTAATATAAAGCTGGGAAAGCAGACTAGCCTAATTTAAACATGAAAACACCTGAAATGCACCAGTTTTGTGCACCCACATCCTATGTAGGATTATTCTCACACTTACTAGGATTCACGTGTGAATTTTAACTGCGGACTGGTGCAAAGCCGAAGTCTTACACTTCATTTTAAATGTTTTCCAATATTAGCTGACAGCCAATAGATCTCACAATAGGAAACACATAGGTGCAGGGCTCTAACATTCTACACGCAGTAAGCAACACAAGAGGCTGCATTGTGTGAGGGTCTATCTGTTGGTACTGGACTGAAACTGGTATAACCCAATACTAGTTCTCCTTGTCCTCAAAAGCTCCTTTTTGAAGATATAAATCACTTTACACCAAAATAAACAATGCAGTCTTTGAACACACAATGAATTCAATTCAAATTGAAGCTCCACAATGGAACTGAATATAAATGATCCAATAAAGCGGAGGTTTATGCCATTGCACACTAGCTTCCTTTCTGTGTTTTGTAACAAGGAAACAGTGTTACTTACACAATTCTGATTTTCTTCACAGTCCAGCAAGAACTGGCTGAGTTACAACTACAAGTTCTCCACTAAGCAAAATGCTCTGTATTATCAAGCAAATGTAAGTTAACTGGTGGAAAGGACACCTACATTCAGACCAGAAAATGTAGTCACGTGTTTTGTTACTGGACCGATGAATCAGAAGAATCCAGGGAATTGGCTCAAATTACATCACTGCAGCTTGAGAATGTGGCTACAGTGTTTTTTTAAAAAAAATTAAAATCTGACCTCATAGCTGTCAATTTTCATTTAAAAAGAAAATGGTTAGCCTGTTGTTCACTAGGAAAGGAAAGCTACAACATTATCTGCTCTGCACTTTGTTACTCCAGTTCCACATGGAACATGCCTATCAAGTCACCCAACTGTATTGTGAGGCTCTCAGGACAATTAGGGATGGGAGAGAAATGCAACTCAGGACAGTGACAACTGCAGCCTGAGAATAATTTTAAAATGATTTCTTCTGACAACAGCAACCAAAAAACATCAAAAAAGCACTCTTAAAAACTTGCAGATTATAGACCAACGAGAAGTAAAACCTACTTTCATTCATAAATATAGTAAAACGTGAACTTTGAAAGTAATTCAATATTTTTATATATATGATATATGCAGATATAATGTTATTACAAGCAAAACCTTCATGGGAAGCTGCATTATAAAGTGGTCCAAGGTTGAATTAAGCACCTGGCTCATTAGTTATTCTATCATGTTCGATTTCAGACTACAATCAATCATGTTTCAAATCATACCTTGAAAAATGGCTCAAACAATTTCAAGGTCACCTGGGTGAGGTTCAGTGTCAGGAATAGTAACCGTCTTACCCGGTTTGACACAAAATCCCATGTTATGTGGTATGCTGTTCAAATTTACTCTTGAAATGTTCCGTGGCAGCTCTGTCAACTGTGATTGGTTTTGCAGTCATCTAATGCGTTCTGGGTTTTGTCCCTGTACACAATTGTAGCCGTTTTAAAATATCTATCTCCTGAATATTTCTTCTGCTCAAAAAGACCACCACACGTTTAATCGGAGTTGCTTTATATTACACCAGCTGTAGCCTTAGACGATAACTTGCTTTTATTCTGTACAATTGTTCTGTGTTCTTTCTTGTATGATTTCAGTATAATTTATGGTTTTCTTGAATATGTTGTGCATCTGATGCTATGTGCCTGTGATGCTGCTGCAAGCAAGTTTTTCATTGCACCCGTGCATTCATTTACTTGTGCATCTGACAATAAACTGACTTTACAATTAACACATAAATATTCCAATGATTCTTAACCTGTTGTTGGGAAACAAGGTGAGTAAGTGGAGATGGGGATGGGGAAGGGGAGGGGGCCAGCTGTGAGGTACAGATCCACCATCCAGTTTAGCAGCACAGCAGGAACGAAAAGCTAAATAGCTTCTCCTGTCCATAATGTGGTAGAAATATTAGGTAGGCCTAAATATACAATCACAAATGTAGAGACTTTTAAAGGCAGGAAGAGAAGCATCAACTTGGAGAGAATACAGTAGAAGGTGTCAAACAAGATGGTAGAAAAGTATAAAATGGGCAGCGAGAGAAAGAAGAGGTTGTGTACAAATCCCAAACTGTTATCAAGAGTACCATGAAGCAATAATTTGCTCAATAGTAATGTGTTAGCCACTGGGATTTGAGAACCACAATTCCAGGACTTTTTCAGCACTGATCCAGATAAGAGCTGATTGCCCGATGAGATCTTCAATACATCAGCTGACGGAGTCGAAGGTGGAGAGAAAAGTGGATGTTAAGGGAGACAACAAAATGATGTGAGATGGTTATTCAATAGTTAAAACCTCAACATCTGATTAAATAGCAAAGCTGTACTTCAATCCTTTGTATTTGTATATGGTTATAGCTGACATACTATCAATAAAGCAGTTTTTTTGTCTTATTTAGAGGAATTCTGAGCAGATGAAATCCTAAGAAAGGCATTTTAAAATGGTCTACAATTGTGTGAAGGATAATAAACCCAGAATGTATTGGATGCATGCAAAACCAATTGTAGTTAATACTGCGGCCACTAAAAATTTCATGACCAAGTTTGGTCAGAGTATCATGTAACATAGAGGTGGGGGAGGTTGGGGTTGTGATCTGGGGTCAAACTGGGTCAAACAGCTGCTATTCCTGACAATGAACCTGACCCCAGTGACTTAGAGATGGTTCGAAGCATTTTTCAAGGTACAATCAGAAAATGACTGATTGTAAATCTATTATGAAATTAACAAATAAGAACAAATAAGCCTAATATTTTCCAGCACTGCCTATCCTAGATCTAACTTCTAAGTTCAAAAAAAGATTTTATTTATAGTGAAATGTTGTCTGCATTTACATAATGTTTTGTCAAGACTAAAAGAGTCTAACACACTGAATATCTTTTAAAGTGCATGTACTATTAAGTAGATAAACAAGAGTGCCTGCAGCTTTTACCATCAAAAACCTGGCTTACCTGCTTGCTTTTGTCAGGCAGTTGATGCACTGAAAGATGGAGGCACAATCAATAAACTGGCACATAACAATGATTTTGTAACAGAAATGCCCACAGCAAAACGCCAAATGTTTATTTGAATTTGCTTAAAATTGGGGAAAAAACAGTGTAATTAAGGTAATTTTTAAAGATCTGCTTTCAAATGGCTTATTCAGATTAAAACTAAACTGGACAGGAACTTACTGATTCATAAATCAATAATTAAACCATCACAAACATCCAAATACAGAGTTGAGCAACACACATTTATACCCCTTGTTTTTATTTTGCAAGCAGCTGAACTGGAGCCTCCAGACGGCTTTAAAAAAAACCTGCGCAAGTCTCATGACTGGAGCATTTCCTTCCGTAGCTCTGGTCGGCTTTGCAGTTTCCATAGCAACCAGCCAAATTTTACATACCACAACATAGTGCGACAGGAAATGCCAATATGTATTTATAGCTGCTTTTAAAATGACTATGCAGTTAAGCACTGCGCCTACTGGTGGCTGAAGGCAACTTGCGCATTGATTTAGTTCACAAAGAGTAAAAGCACTGATAAATTCAGATGGCAGGCATTTTCACTAAAGGCATTTTATGGTATTACAGTATTCTTTTGTGCACTGCAGTTAAAAAGAATATAGAAAACTCGTTCACCTGGTGCTGCCAAATGAAACAATTAAGAGTACTTGCTAGCTTATTCAAATACAACTCTGCACTGTTTCATTCCTTAATGGAAACTACATTTGAGGGACTCAGTACAATTTCAGAAAAATGACTAACTTCTTTTCTTGTAATAAAAGGAGAATCTCCCAAAGAACTTTTTTGCTTGGTATATTTGAAAATTCATGCACCTTTTATTGTTCCTTTACAAGCCAATACAAAATAACAGTCTTTCCTGATCAGAGTAGTCAAAATCCCTTACGAAAAGATCTTTATTTTTAAAAATCAAAGGACTTCAAATGCTAGGAATTTGAAATATAATCATAAAATGCAGGAAAAACTCAGCTAATGAAAGAGAAACAAGAGTTAGTGTGTGTCAATCACCTCTCTTCAAGTCATGCAGGTGAAATACTAATTCCCTTTCTCTTTCCATGGATGCTGCTTAATCTGCTGAGTTTTTAGAGCATTTTCTGTTTTCATTATTTTTAGTTTAAATGTGCTCCCCTTTTAGGAGATTTGCAGCAAGTGATAGAATAAAAGAGTTGAAGTGAGGTCAGATGCCGAATCCAACATAAACCTGGCAGGTTTATGAGAAAGCTAAATATCCTAAAACTGCATAATCCTTTTGAGCAAACTGTAGTATTAAAAGACACATGGCATTTACATGAATAGTATTGAATGGGACCTTTAACTAATTCTATCTTGCTACATAATGACAGCAGAACAGAATTTTAATATATTCTGTATGATAATGCCCCCAAGTCCCATTCAAAATTAGAGCACAATGCACAAAACAATCATGCATGCTTTGTCTAGTAACCAAGAAATGGCAGTCCAGCCTATTGAATTAATGAATTGTGATTATTTGCAAAAGGTAATACCAACTAGCTTACACAAGTAGTTATCCATCACAGATTATTCTTCCCCAAATTTAATTCTATTGGTGTGAAATTTTGGAAGTCTGAATTATTTTTTAATTCACTCCTGGTTTACAGATTTTGTAGGCAAGGTCAGGTTTTAGTTCCCATCCCTAATTGCCCTAGAACTGAGTGATTTGAGGATAGTTCAGAATCACACTGCTGTGGTTTTGGAATTACATGTAAGCCAGAGCTCATAGGGATGTCAGATCATCACCATGGATATGATGGTGACAACTAAATTACTGGACTAGTAATCCAGAGGCCTGGACTAACTGAACACCAAATTCAAATCATGCTACAGTAACTGTGGAATTTAAATTCAGTCAATAACCTTGAATTTGGAAATAATCCAGCCCTAGAATGATGACCACAAAAACTACCAATCTCATTTACTAATGCCCCTCAAGAGAGGGAATCTGCTATCCTTACCAGTCAGACCTCTATACGTCTCCAAACCTACCCTATATGGTTGCTTCTTGAATACCCTCTGAAGTGGCCTAGCAAGCCACTCAGTTGAACAATGGTCATTACAGATGAGCAAATAATGCTGGCTTTGAAAGCAATAGCCAGATCCTGAAATATGAATTAAAAAATAACCAGATGGATTTTTAATGATAGCCTAGCAGTCCCATTGTCATCTTTACTACTTGTAGGTTTTTAAATCCCTGGCATTTATTTAATTCATAAAATTTAAATCCCCCATTTGCTGTAGAATTTCATTCATAGACCAAGTCTGCAGAAAATTGATCAAGTAATTTAACCACTGTGCTGCAGTTTAGTGCAGCTGCAATGCAGTTGGCCTGTTTTTGTGCATACAGCACCCAAATAGGCCCTTTGGCCCAACTTGACAATGCCAACCAAGATGCTCATCTAAACTAATCCCATTTGTCCACGTGCAACCCATATTCCTTCTTTCCTAGATAAGATATCTTTATTAGTCACATGTACATTGAAACACACAGTGAAATACATCTTTTGCGTAGAGTGTTCTGGGGGCAACCCGCAAGTGTTGCCTCGCTTCTGGCGCCAGCACAACATGCCCACAACTCCTAACCCATAACATCTTTGGAATGTGGGGGGAAACCCGAGCACTTGGAGGAAACCCACGCAGATATGGGGAGGACGTACAAATTCCTTGCAGACGGTGGCGGGAATTGAACCTGGGTCACTGGCACTGTAATAGTGTTATGCTAACCGCTATTGTAGCTGCTTCTATCACTTCCTCTGGCAGCTTGCTCCATATACCTACCACCCTCTGTGTGAAAAAACTGATCCTCAAGTTCCTATTAAATCTTTCCCCCTCTCACCTTAAACCTTTGCCCTCTAGAACATAGAGCGTGGAACAGTAGAGCACAGGAACAGGCCCTTCGGTCCACAATATTGTGCCGAATTAATTAAACTGGTAATTAAATGCCTAACTACACTAATCCCTTCTGCCGACACAATGTCCATATCCCTCCAATCTCTGGACATTCATGTGCCTCTCGAGCTTCTTAAATGACTCTCTCTTATTCGCCTCCATTATGAGCTCCGGCAGCATATTCCAAGAACCCGCCACTCTCTGCAAAAAAAAACTTGCCCGCACATCTCCTTTGAAAACCTTTCGTTCTTAGTTCCCCAACCCTTGGAAAAAGAATGTATACAATGATCATTGTTCATTCAGGTGGATGAAAACAAGGCACATAAATTCTTCATGTCAGATCATCAGGATTTTTAAATATCAGTTACTTGAGATTTCAAAGATGCAGACTTTTGAGGCCAATAGAAACTTAGACGATTGTCCCAAATAATATTCTGATAGAAACTACAGGTCTTAGTCATAATTGTGCTGATCTGTCCATGTATTGGCCAGTCACATGTCACCCAGCATCTGGGAAGACTACAGGATTGTGGTGAATCTGGCAACAGTTGAGGCAAATTGCTTAAAACGTCTCAAGTACGAGACAGCTGACAAAGCAAACAACTCAAATGTAGTTTTCATAGAGAGCAAAAAATTCCTGTTAGGTTCCCAAGATATAAAACCATAGAACAATACAGCACAATACAGGCCCTTCGGCCAAACATGTTGTGCCGCCCATCAAACCACACCTCACACTATCTAACCTTTCCTCCCGCATATCCCTCTATCCCACATTCCTCCATATGCCTATCCAACAATCTCTTGAACCTGTCTAACGTATCTGCCTCCACC
>JAUZTB010000001.1:139537604-139548612 GCA_034780895.1 Rhynchobatus australiae
GAATCAAGGGATATGGGGACAAGGCAGGAACAGGATATTGACTGTTGAGGATCAGCCATGATCTCAAAATGGCGGTGTAGACTCGAAGGGCCGAATGGTCTACTTCTGCTCCTATTGTCTATTGAATTATCATTAGGATACCCAAATCTCTCTGCACCTCAGACCTACTGAATCTCTCACCAATTAGATAACTTTTTTCCCTATTAAAACAAACAACTACACATTTTCCCACATTTAACTTTATTTGTCAGAATTTTGCCCACTCATTTAATCTACCTGTATGCCTTTGCTGCCTCCTCTGTCTTCTTCACAACTTACTTTCCTATTTATCTTTGTGTTATCAGCAAATTTTTCAACCACATCTTCGGTGGCTACTTCCAAGTCATTTATATAAACTATGAAGTACTAAACCCCAAGTACTGGTCCCTTTGGTGCCCCACTCTTTATGTCATACCGTCTAAGAAAAGACCCATTCGTTTTGTATTTTCTCTGTTTTCTGACAGCAGCTACTCTCCTTTCCAAATGACACAGCAATGGTTTGTGAAATACACAGGTCAGGATTTACCACTTGTGAACGGGAGTAAACAACAATTTTGATTTTTTAAATTAAGGTTGACCTAATTTAGCAAAGTTTTGGTGATTTCTGATTCACCATTAATATTATGCACAGCTCGTGTCCACTTAGCATACCAAAAAATGCCTAAAATTCTAACCACTAGGAATGAAACATTCAAACTTAATCATGCAGATGCCGATGCTTGCAAATTTTCATAGAGAAATAACTCCAGTAATAGATAAAATAGTTTGCAACACAAGTGCGTGCTTAAGGAAGGAAAATTATTATGGACATCATTTTACAAAGGTATGTATTGTATTTATAGCTACTTTTAAATACACTTCATCTGAAGTATTTTGGTGACCTGGTTGTCTTGGTTGCTGCCTTTAATGCAAATGTACAACTAAATATGAAACAAATATCAAAAAAACTTAAGATTTCTGGGGCAAATGAATGCAAAGACAATTTCAAATTTTATTTATCCTCAGTTTCATCTACTCCATGGGTATCAACACCTTGCTGGGGTACAGTTCCATCTCAGTGATCATTATTCATACGAGCTTCCTCACAGTGACTAAGCAGACTATTTGCCTGCAGTGAGCAGCATGTTGTCTTTATTTCAGAACTCAGATATGCAAAATCCTGCATTAGGAACAGGGACTATTTCTACTGCATTAGGTACAATCAGCTAACTCATTAGAGATGGACCACCTTGGTACAGATGACCCAGCCCCACTTTAGTTTCTGAAATTGTTGCCCATGAAATAGCCCATCTATCTGGAAGCTGAATCTCAGCTTTTGATAACCCATTATAAAAGAAAATGCTAGAAATAAAAGAAAATGCTGGATAAAAAGCACTTGTAGTGTAAGGTCTAAGGTCTTTGACTAGAAACATTAACTGCTTCTATCTCCACAGATGCTGCCTGTTTATCATTCTACGGATTAAATATACTGATGAGATTCACAATAAGAGGAACTTAAATGCTGTTTCAGAGTAAAAACACAAATATATTCAATTTCAAGGAAAATAACATCATTGCTTTTACAATGGTACTAAAACCCATTCTGGTTATAAGTACAAGCACAAAGAACATTTTTTTGAAAATTATTTGAAAGATTCACCCTACAATTCACAACAAACAATTTCAAAGAATCCAGTTGGCAGCAGCTATATTGTAATTACAACATGAATACTTCTTAACTCCTTTGTGATCACCAGCAATCCACCTTGATAACTAACTGATCATAGTCACTGAAATTCATTTCAATACAGTACAAATACCTGGGGAATAAGTCATAATGTTAACTGATTATAATGTTCTTAAAGCTGATCTCAGACTTCTTATTCATCTCGAAGGAGCAGAAATTTGAAAAGGTGCAAGAGTTTTGTCTACCAACCCAATAAGATGGCAGGCTAAACTGAGATGGTATTGTAACCTAGCCTCCATTTGTCGAGTTTCAGATTAGAGGAAAAACAACAGTAATAATACCAAGAAATCAACAGTGGGACCATTGTACAGTTTAATGACTGGCCTCGGTTTTAAGCTTGAAGTCTAATTCTGGTCTGGTAATCCATAGGCTTGCTCTAATGATCCAGAGACACAATCTCAAAGCCCACTGTGATAGCTGGGGTATCTAAATAGTCAAATAAATAAATTGATAGATAAAGAAATAAGTACATGAATGAATAAGTAGAGAAAGATAGACAGAATCTTTCAGATAGACGGAATAATGGTGAACATAAAGTACCAGATTGTCATAAAAAGACACACCTGGCTCACCAATGTCCCAGAGGGAAGAATATTTGCCTTCTTTACTTGGCTTGATCATTCTGCGACTTCAGAGCCACATTAATGTTGTTGATTCTTAACTGTCCTCTGAAATGGCCTAGCTATCCAGTTGTATCAAAACTGCTAAAAAAAAAATTAATGAAACAAGGTAAACCATGTGCTATCAAACCAGATACCATAATTTGAAATTTGAAAAGCTGTCCCACACACAAGGCACAAACAATATAAAGAAGTCTGAAGTTATTCTTACAGAACCATATAAATTATATGTCCCAAACTCCTGAAATATCATCATTGATTATGACCTGCTTCAGCAGCAAAGCAACATACTGTTCAGAGGGAATGACCTCAATGCTGATTCCAGGTACTATGATGTCCAATGCCACGAGCTCAAAGAAAACTTCCTACAACTTATTGTTAGCAGCTTAACAATAGGGAAATATTAGAGGCTGTTATGAAAGACATTGTAGCAGAGCACTCAGAAAAAAATCCAGGTTATTCAGGCAATAATTTTCCTGTGAAAGGGAAATCATGCTTGAATAATTCAATTGAGATTTTGGGGAAGTAATGCAGTGTGGATCAAGGGGAACTGGCAGGTACTACACTTAGATTTCCAGAAGGCATTTAATAAGGTGCCACATCAAAGGTCACTGTAGAAAATAAAAGCTAATGGTATAGGAGGTAACATATAGGATAGAAGATTGATTGACCATCAGGAAGCAGAATAGGCATATGTGGGCCTTTTTTTCTGGATTGGTTAGATGTAATAATTGGTATGTCATAGGGATTGGTGCAGGACTCAACCTTTCCCAATTTATTTCAATGACTGGATGAAGACATATGGTTGTTAAATTTGCTGCTGACACAATAACAGATGGGAAAGCAAGTGGTGAAGAGAGCATAAGAAAGCTACAAAGGGACAGATTAGACAGATACAAATATAGATTAAATGGATGGGAAAAGATCTGGAAAATGGAAAATAATGTGAAGTTTTCCATTTTGGCAGAAAAAAAGCAAATGTAATGGCAAAATATTGCAGAGTTCTAAGATACAGAGGGACATGGGTGTCCCAGTGCATGCAAAAGGCTAGTATGCAGCACAGCAGTTAATTAGAAAAGTTAAAAATGTTATAATTTATTGCTAGGGGAATTGGAAACAAATGTAGGGGGATTACCATTCAGTTATGTAGGGCATAATGAGACTACATCTGGAGTATTGTGTACAGAGTTGGCCTCCTTATTTGAGGGAGGATGTTAGTGCATTGGAAGTAGTTCAGAGAAAAACCACCATGTTGGTAACTGGATTAGGCAGATTATCTTACTGGGAAAGGCTATACAGACTAGGTTTATTTCTGCTGGAGTTTAAAGGAATGACTGAGGGTGAACAGGCTGTTTATGGAATGGATGTTTCTTCTGGTGGGGAAATTGAGACGATTAGGGTAACTGTTTAAAAATAAGGGGCCATCTATTTAACACAGATATGAGATGATTTTTTTTCTGAGGGTCTTGAAGGCAATTAATATCTTTTTTTTAAAAAAAGCAAGAGTGAAAGGATACCAAGAGTGAGAAGTAACATACTGACATTCAGCTATGATCTTCTTGAATAGTGTAGCAGGCCAAAGGGGCCAAATGGCCTATTCCAGCTTGTAATTTGTATGTACATGTGTTGACAAAGTGCCAGCTTTATAATGATGCTGCTATTCATCCTGTTGTATGGAACTCCCCACCAACAGCACTGTGGGAACATAAGGCATGGAATATAACAGTTCAAGGTTAGGGATTGTAGCCTTCCCAATGACACCCTTTTCTCATGGAAGGATAAATTAAAAAAAATGCAAAACATGGAAATGTAATGAATATTACAGGGGATACTAACTGACCAAGAGGAGATAAACTGACAGGCAAAATAGGCAGATATATTGCAGATGCCTTTTAACTCATGTGGGAATTGATAGATTTTGCTAGAAGGAATGAAGAGAAGATGAAACAAGTGTTTTTTTTATTTTGTACAATTTCATGATTCAGGTAAAAATCTTTACACAGGTATTATTTTCTGGTGCTCATCCAGTAAAATATTATCTCTCTAGGACCGTGCAAGGATTGTGTGTTGTAATAAGTCTGTGTGAGTTTTTGTTTGGAAATCCCAGTGATCCAGTCCACTACTTCATTGGATCTTCTGCTTATATACTACGAAACAACTTCAACCTCAGTCAAGCTGTGATCAAAAGACTAATTTCAGAATGCAAACCTTAAAATCGCAGTTGCTGAATTCAGCTTACTTTCTCTTGCCAAGACACACATATACAAGCCTCTGAGCTATGGATCAAATCCTTCTAGTCATCGAAACCAGAGACTGCAAGTTTGGATTGAACAGGTCACCTTTTTGCACTTTCATAATAACTACTTCTCTGAGACTTCAAATTACTTGCACTTTACTTGCTCAATCTTAGTGGATTAGAGCACAAAACTAATGCAGAATTCAATAGTTTTATGATTCAAGTTTCAACATTGCAAAGATGTATACAGTCATGAAATTAATTCCATGAACATTAGCAGACAAAAATTACCAAGTTACTGTATCAGTAATCCTGGACTTTCCCTTACCTTGGAGGGCTCCATTCTTCTTGAAAAAAGCACTCCCTGGCCAAAGGGGTGGACTTGATGTGCTAAAAAAAGTAAACATACATTGTTTCAGAAACTCTTTTGGGACCCAAATCAGGGCAAAACAGCTTAAATAAAACAAGACAAAACATGGCTTTTAAAGCTATCAATTTTGAATCACTCACAAGCTTCTTGGAATTTCAGCCCACTAAAATGGAATTTTCATTTTTATAACAAAGGCTCCTCTGTTAATCAAATTCTTTACAATAAGCATTAAACCAACATCCAGTAGACCAACTAATATCAGAGGGAAATCCAGAGGGATCAATATAAAGAGTCCAAGCGTCCAAGGCTCTTCCCCAACATCAAACTGTAACTATAACAACAAAAGAATACAAACAGCTCACATAGAACCCAGGAGAAAAAAGAGCAAGCAAAAGAGTAGACTACAGCAAGAGAGAAGCAGCAAATCTGGAAACCTTGCTCAAGATTTTTATTTGAAGTAAATAACCCAACATTAGATATGATCAACAAGAGAACATACCCAACAGACTTTAATGACTTTCTTTTTGTGACCAGCTCACAAATCAGTTGTCAAAGCAATCCTTGAAAACAAGCAAGTCCAACTTCCTTGATTTCACATTCAGCCACAATCCAAAGAATATTTCTTAGAGGAAGTAATGTAATGGAGTCTCAAGTAGGCATTTGAGAAATCAAAAGCAGAGGCTGAAATAAAAGTAAAAAACATTGGAACTATTCATAAGGTCAGGCAGCATCTGTGAAGAGAGAAACAGAGTCAACGTTTCATCTCATTGAACTGCCAAAAAGGAGGCTATTATCTTCTTCAGATCATAAGATCTAAAAATTTTGTCTCTTCTCCTCAGTGACACCTGTGAAGCATATAGTCAAACAAATTGATAACCAGCTGGTTTAATACCCTGAAAAAACTCAGGTTGTCTTGATACAGCTGATGAAGGGCTACGTGTGTAGGCCAAACAGAAATGCTACCACTAGAACTGTAACATCCTTTAAAGGCATTAAGAAGCAATTAAAAGAAAAGATACAACAGTTCAAAAAAAATTGCTCGAAGTTTTTGAGCTCAACGTTATGGACACCAAAATAATTTGATATGTATCTGCAACACTGCACCTGAACAAGTGCCCTACCTCATATATTTGAGATCAAACCAACGTAGCAGCCATGCTGTAAGCAAATATAGATTGAGATTTATCTGAGGTCTATGATTTCACCAACACTGACAGAGGTCATCTTGCCTTCAATGAAGATACAAGTGCAAGCAGATGCTTCTTCTCATGTCCATCCATCAATAACATGGATCCTTACACTGGCAGGACAACAGCTCTAGAAATGAGCTCTGAGCACTCAAGGCAACCAAAAAGCTAAGCAGCTCCAGACTTTATACAGATCAAACTCTGCAGTAATTGGTCATTGTAAACACTGCCGGGGTGGTGCTGAAAGCAGACATGATAGTGGCATTTAAGAGGCATTTAGACTGGTACATGAACTTGCAGGGAATAGAGGGATAGGGATCCTGTACAGGCAGCCAGCTGGGTTTAATTTAACTTGACATCATGGTCGACATAGACATTGTGGGTTGAAGGGCCTGTTCCTATGCTGTACCGATCTAGTTTCTATGTTCTATAGTTTCCCTGGATATTTAAAAATGTATGATGACTAGAAACAATTATGTAACCAAAGGCTGAATTATGCAGGCTGTGGTTGAAGTACTAGTTTGGGGTTATTTCTTGGGCTTACACCATCTAGCTGTGATCCAGGATGTGCTGAGTGACTGACTTGGGTGCAGCTCTGCCTCCTGTCAAAAGCTGCTAGGGATTTCCAGGCGCAGAGACTCAACAGTATATACCACCTCTGGACACCTCCCTATTGTTAAGGGTCACCTCTTTACATCTGCCCAAGGTAAATGCAGGTGGTCAGGTAACAGAGGCAGCAACTCCAGGAAATGGAGCCGGTTCCAGCACAATTACACCTAACATTCATTCACAACATAAATGAGCCTGATTCCTCTCTCTCATATGAGAAATCAAGGGAAAAGGCCAAGGTCTGTAGTTAAGGACACCAAGACTGAAGATGGTGCGTGAGAAGACAAGATACAAATTAATTAGGGCAGAAACCCATCTTGCTGGGATTTCCATCTTTTTCCCAGTGTCAGAACCCATGTGTCCAATGCAGGCATTTTGTTACGAAGAATAAATGCCACTGAAAGGAAGTCTCACATAAGAAACAAGATCAGTAGTAGTCCAAGTGACCCCTTGAACTGCTCTGCCATTCAAACATATCATGGTTGATCCAGTCTCGGCCTCAACACCAGTTTCTCACGCTCTCCCCATGTGCCTTGGTCCCCATGTCGTTCAAATATCTGTCAATTCCCATAATGAATATACTCATTGACTTAACCTCCACAGCTCTCTGGGGTAAAGAAGCAATTCCTCCTTATCTTCATTTCAAATTGACAACCCCTTATTATGTAAATACGTTCTCTGGTCATAAATACCCCAATAGGGGAGACAGCCTCTCACCATCTACCCCAATGAAATTTGTGTGTTTCAATAAGATCACAATTCCTGGCTCACAGAAAATTTAAGAGTGTGTTCAAAGTGTAGATCAGCATACTTGAAGCTTCAGGGGCATCACTGCACCATTTTTCTATACTTCAGAAATTAGGTCAGAAAAATTAAAGGAGCATCATAGCAGGAACTGGTCACTTATTGATGATTTAAGCCAACCAAATAAGGGAGAGCACCAACATCATGAGAAATCATGTGAAAGATAGAGGTTAATTTCAACAAAGATTTCTAGCACCAGCTGCAAAACTGTACTGCCAGCAAGACCCTTGATATTTTACACATTGATACAAGCTTCCTAAAATAATGTCCATTACATTAATTTCCTCAGCTATTCTCAACTTCAAGGAGCTACCAGAGATGACCATTATCTTCAATCACTGAAAATACTGTTTACTTGGAAGAACTTGTGGAAGCTGAAGGATTTGGCATGGAATTACACTGAGTGCTTGGGGACAGAAAAATGAAAAGATTCTTGCTATTAGTTGGAATGAAGTTCTCATACAGAGAACAAGTCAAATCCATAGAACGGCCATCAGTGTGCACAAGGAATACTCAAATAGAAGGTCCTTCAGGAAAATTACAGCTTATAGAGACAAATCCATCAAACAAAACACTCTGGAAAATGTGGAACATACTGAGTGAATGCACATAAGAGAAAACCACTATAAAAGGGAGCATAAAGAGCTTTACACAGAAATCCTCCTGACCTTCAATACTTTTGTTGTCTACAGCAAGATTAACTTGATCATAAAACGTTCAGAGTACAATCAAATATGAGACCTAATTCAGAATTTAGTTCTGAGGCTAAAGGCAAAATAAACCAAAGAAATAACAAATCAAAGTTTTGTCACATTTCATGTCAAATTATTGCTTAACCAAATGGGCTTGCTTATGAACCAGGTTCACTGGAGAGACATCAATTTTACATTTCACATGAAATAGTGCTAATGTGGGGAACAATGGAGAAGTAATAGGTGAGTGGGACTAACAGGCTAGCATTTCATAAAGCCAGCATAGATGAAAGAGGCTGAATTGACTCAAAAGGGTAGGCAACCAAAGTCTTTTAGGACCATTTGTGGCAAAGACATTTTTGGCACATTTGCTTTTCTGCTTCTTAAGTCTGTCCATATTATATATACTCCACCATCTAATTTACTTGAAGGACCTAACTTATGGTAGAATACAGTTTCATGGGAGTTTCTTGCCCATGTATCTGTTGTCTATGAGTTCAGAATCAGAATCAAGTTTATTATGACTGACATGTCGTGAAATTTGATGTTTTGCAGCATCAGTACAGTGCAAGAAATAAAGACATATATATATAAAAAAAATATCACAAAAATAAATAAATAAATACTGCGAAAGAGGAATAATGAGATAGTGTTCATGGAAATCACATGGTGGTGGAGAATAAACTGTTCCTGAAAAGTTGAGTGTGAGTCTTCAGGCTCCTGTACCTCCTCCCCGATGGTAGTAACATGAAGAGAGCATGTTGCGGGTGGTGAGGGTCCTTAATGATGTATGCTGCCTTCCTGAGGCACTGCCTCTTGAAGATGTCCTCAATGGCGGGGAGGATTGTGCCCGTAATGGAGCTGGCTGAGTCTACAACCCTCTGCAGCCTCTTTTAATCCTACACATTGGAGCCTCCATACCAAGCAGTGATGTAACCAGTCAGAATGCTCTCCACTGTACATCTGAATAAATTTGCAATGAGTCCAGTGGGTTAAGTGGTAGGCACCAGTGGAGCAGCAGGTAGAGTTGCTACCATACAGTTCTAGTGACCTTGGTTCAATTCTGCAACTCCACACTGTCAATGTGGAGTTTGTACACTCACCCCATGACTGCATGGGTAGTGCTGTTTCCTCCCATATCTCAAAAAAGTGCTGGTGGATTAAGTGGTCACTGTAAATTGACTCTCGTGTAGGTGGGAAGCAGGAGGCTTAGGGGGCAGTTGATGGTGAACCCTGATTGATTCTCTTCTCTAAGCCAACCTTAACATAGTTGTATCACTATTCTGTGGATCAAACGCAGACTTTCCTAATCTGAGGCTCAGTTATGCAGTACAAAAAATTAAATTACTTGTAGGATCACCAGGGAAATACAAAATCCTGAGCTCTTTATTTTGTATGAGGTTCGCAATATAAAAGTTCTATTTGCAAGAAATTAATTTTGCCTTCCACAGAGGTTTGCAACAAAAACAACAATCCACATTTCTGTTTAATCTTGAAACTACTGTACATTTATTGCTGGCTGTCAGTGTGGCCCTCTCAGCTCATCCTAGCAGTAATCACAAAGGTGGCATCAGAAGTTCAGAGGTAACTAAATTCCCTAAAATGAATGTGTGAATTTTTTCAAACATAATTGAAAAGTAAAAATTAAATATTTGTAAAACTTTGCATTATAGTTTATGATCATTACTAGGTACTCAAATAGAGAGCACTGCAACGTTGACTTCTAACATGTAGATTGCATATGAATTTTTGAGGGAGAATGTGGCAGCTGACAAAATTGTGTCATTGCATAGATGAGATTTTCAAACCAATCCCCATCTGTCTTATGTGAATGCAAAAGATCTTACAATGTGATTTTGAACAAGAGAAGAGCTATCTGTATCAGTATTGCTCTCTGAGGTACTGGAGGATAGCTAGCAAGATAAACTAATGAAGTATTTTATTTGAACAGAAGAATTTATCAAGAGGGTGCGTCTCTACAGCGTGCCTAGCACCCGACAGGCAAACCAGCTCAAGCTCATTCAAAGCTCACAATGTAACAACATGTATCCATAGAGTGCACTTACTATATTACACAGCCTACATTTATTATGTTATTCTTTCTGTCCTGCTCAAATATTTATCAATCAACTTCATTAAAACAGATTTGTCTAAAAATTGGAATTCAACGTTATTTGGTGCACCAGACCTTTGCTGCCTTTATCATTAATGCCTAGTCAAGGGACATCTATGAAAGATACAAACAAATCACAAAATTGTTAAAAATTGACTCTTAAAAATTAATTCAAGTGATTTTCACTGATTTCTTCATCAAAATTGGAGTTGTGTGGTTCTTGACAGCTGATGCCTGCAGATTTTGCAATCTTTGGAAGTCAGGGGAAGCAGTTCTCAGCCCTGAAGATCTCTCTCCATCCCAGCCACAGTACAACAGCATAGAAGGCTGCCGTGGGAGGTGAGGGAATTTGTTGAGGGGAGGGAGCATGCGGTAACAGATGTTTTCAGTGTATATGGTCACACTCTCCTCTAGTCATCATCGGTATAGATGGTCTTTGCTATGAGTGGCCCCAGCCACCACAAACCATGGGCTCATCACTCTGAGCTTAAATGTTATCAGTAAAGAAATTATGTGCGAAATAGCTATTAAGAATTCAAGCAGATAGAGGCAAACATCTACACATGAATGCTGCAGTGGGGGACCTTTTAATTAATGTCTCTGTGGTGACAT
>JAUZTB010000001.1:139782144-139794401 GCA_034780895.1 Rhynchobatus australiae
ATCTGGCATTTTTATAGACACCATTACTGATATATAGTCAAGGTTTTCAACTATCATGGTGGGATCTAAATTCATTTCTTCAGCTCATTATTTCTGGATAATGAATCCAGTAACATTAGCACAACCCATCCATATCCTTTCCATGGGACAAGTTGCCTGAGTGATCAACAAGCATAAACTGAACCTTGCTCTGGCTGCTTTTGTGAACCAGAACCGTTTAACCAATTACAATACTTTTCTAAATAGCTTATCGTTAGAATCTGATCGGCCAGTGTTGGCTCATGGCTCAAGATTGGAAGCTTTGATCAGTGCATTCCAAAATAAAAATTACATGTGCCAGAATTTAATTAGAAAGGTTGAGCAGACAATTTATAACCAGATGCATGAAAACCTGAAGACCAATCGATGCAGAAATCACAATTGGACCGATCAGGGTCATACTACAAAGGATCAGCCTGAGTGCACTGTGGCAGTTCATCATCATCCGGTCAATCTCTATCAAAGCAAGCAAGGAGAAAATAAAACCCAATTTTCCTGCCAGCCCAGCTCAGTTCTGTAAATGTTCGATTTGCTCACTCCTGTATGAGACAGCACGAGTTATCTGGTTGTGCACTGTATCCACACACTGTGCGTATGAACTATTACAGTACAGCTCCTCTTTATTGTCTCACTGTGGTTAAGTGGATAGGCTCAGAATTTCCTGGACCTTTATGGCACAACTCTGGCCTTGTTCTCTCCCTTCTGGCTCAGAGGAATTTCATGCGAGTCTGGTCTATTCCAGTTTTATTCCAGAATGCTGCACTCCTCAACACTCTATCTTGCTGATACAGTGACGAGATATTGTTGCATTCAAAGTTCTGCCGTAGTTCCCAGCCTTATGTTTGTCAGGTTTCTAATGTACTGTGCTGCTGCTGCAAAAAGCTAACTTTCATGGCATTTATACCCTGTGTATGTATGCCTATGACAACAATAAACTTCAACGTGAGCTCATAACTTCCGTACAACAAGATCCTAAGATGCAATGGATTGAGGCAGGGCTTTGTTTGTGCCCATTTTATATCTCCAATATTGACCATTCCAACACACTCCTGCCTGACTTCCTCGTTCTACCATCCACAGGCTTCAGAGCACTTGAAATTCAGTTGCCAGTGTACTACCACACACTGAATCCCATTCACCCATCACCTCTATGCCTGCTGACCTGCGCTGGCTGCTGTTTGAGCAAACCATAGATTTTAAAATTCTCATCCTTGTTTTCAAATTATTTTTTGGAAAAAGATAATGTGGAACTCTTTTGAAGAAGAGCAGGAATATCGTCCTGGTCAATACCTTTGGGCATTGGTCAATACCTTTACCTCAGCCAATGTCATCAAAACAGAATACCCGGCCATCATCTCACTGCTGTTTGATGGACTCAGATAGGTTGCTGCATTTTATAAATTACAACAATGATAATACTTAAAAGGTAGTTTAGAGACAGCAATACATTTTAGGTTGTCCCTGGTTTATGAAGAGCACTTTATAAATACATGCTTTCTTTCATTCTATCAATTTGAAGGCAGAGTAGAGCTGCTCAAGTTCAAGTCTATTGTCATAAGCATACATACCCAGGTAAAAATGCCATGAAAATTAGCTTTTTGCAGCACCACTGTACATTACAAACATGACAAACACACGGTGAGTCCTAGTTCCGGGACTCAACCTTTCCCTTTGAAACTGGATCCTTGACTTCCTGACCAACAGACTGCAATCAGTGAGGACGGGCAGCAACACCTCTGCCACAATTATCAACACTGGTACTCCACAAGGCTGTGTTCTCAGCCCCCTACTTTACTCCCTATACACTCACGACTGCATGGCCAGATTCTGCTCTAACTCCATCTACAAGTTTGAAGATGACACCACCATGGTGGGCCGAATCTCAAATAACGATGAGTCGGAGTACAAGAAGGAAATAGAGAGCCTAGTGGCATGGTATCATGACAACAACCTTTCCCTCACTGTCAGCAAAATAAAAGAGCTGGTCATTGACTTTAGGAAGGGGAGTGTTGCACATGGTGCTGTTCACATCAATGGTGCAGAGGTCAGGAGGGTTGAGAGCTTCAAGTTCGCAGGAGTGAACATCACCAATAGCCTGTCCTGGTCCAACTGCATAGACACCACGGCCAAGAAAAAACATAAGTGCCTCTACTTCCTCAGGAGGTTAAAGAAATTTGGCATGTCCCTATTGACCCTCACCAATTTTTATCAATGCACCATAGAAAGCATCCTAACTGGATGCATCACAGCTTAGTATGGCAACTGCTCTGCCCCAAGACCACAAGAAACTGCAGAGAGTTGTGGACACTGCTCAGTACATCACAAAAACCAGCCTCCCCTCCGAGGACTCTGTCTATACTCTCGCTGCCTCGGTAAAGCAGCCAGCATAATCAAAGACACCTCCCACCCCAGACATTCTCTTTTCTCCCCTCTCCCGTTGGGCAGAAGATACAAAAGCCTGAAAACATGTACCACCAGCCTCAAGGACAGCTTCTATTCCACTGTTATAAGTCTATTGAACGGTCCCCAGTATGATAAGATGGACTCTTGACCTCACAATATACCTCGTCATGGCCCGTGCACCTTATCGTCTGCCTGCACTGCACTTTCTCTGTAACTGTAACACTTTATTCTGCATTCTGCTGTTGTTTTCCCTTGTACTACCTCAATACAGTGATGTGATGAAATGACCTTTATGGATGGAATGCAAAGCAAAACTTTTCACTGTCCCGCAATACATGTGACAATAACAAACCAATTTACCAGTTTGACCTCCAGTGCTGCCTGTGTTGAGTTTGTATGTTCTCCCCGTTACCACATGAGTTTTTCCCCCCGGTGCTCTGGTTTCCTCCCACATCCCCATGATTGGTAGGTTAAAATGGTCACTGTAAATTGTTCCCAGTGTGTAGGGAAGTGGTAGAATCTGGGTGGGGGGGTGGGGGTTACGGAGAGATGGAGAGTAGTTACTGAGAAACTGGGGAGAATGAAAATTGGATTAGTCTGGGCTTCTTGTAAGTGGCTGGTTGGTGCAGACACCGTGGGCCAATGGGCTGTTTCCATGCTTTATGACTATGTTTCTACAGGAAAACTAAAAGGTTCAGCTAGCGAGGGATTTGTTTCAAGAGCATTTATCGTGGAGTTTAAAATTGTACATTTTCAAGATCCTGACTATGTTGGTCCATTTCTGAAGTGACCCTTTTTAAAAATAGGCCTGGGGTGAAGGCGACCAGTTGCACTGAGAACTACATGATCAGTCCAACTCTTTACACTCTCGCATTCATTTAATGTTGTGTGGTAAATACCAACTGCTCCCAAAGGTCACAAGGCAAAACTTCTGACACTTCACTCTAGCTTTAGGAAGAATTGCTTTTCCAATGAATCCGTATTGGTCAAACTCACATGAGTTGAAAGTGGGTATTCAGATGCAGTGTGTGAAATGGAGAAATAGGTCATCCCAGCTTGCAGCTCCATTCAGAAATTTATGTCTCATGCTCGCCTCCTACCACTCTTTCACTTCCCCTACCCACTTCTCCTTCGTGTCTCTCCAGCTTCCCCTTAAACACGCTCCTGCTACAGTGAAACTCTGATAATCTGCTATCCAGTCAGATAAATAACCTTCCACCACTACCCTCTGCCTCCTATCGCCAAGACAATTTTGGATTCAGATTATCAAAAAATCTTGGTCCCCATGCGCCTTAACTCTCTGGACCAGCCTACTGTGCAGGACCTTGTCAAAAGCCTTGCTGAAGTCCATGTATACCACTTCTACTGCCCTGCCTTCATCGATTTTCTTAGTAACCTCCTCAAAAAACTCAGTCAGGTTTGTGAGGCAGGATTACCCATGCACAAGACCCAGTATTGCGATGGATACCCATGGAATCCTCTCCTCTGTCGCATTCAGTCATTTCTTTTCCAAGGTCTGCATGGCTTCCTTGCAAAATACACCTCACAAATTAATACTAAAATTAATTTGCCAGTAACATGTCCATTCTCCATGTCCTACTTTCTCACGAACTTTCTTAGCATTAATTATAACTACAATTTGATGACACCCATGAATTTTGAAACACTACCTGTGATTGTACATATCCTTTATTTCTAAAGTGCCTCCAGGGTTCCCCTCAGAGCACTTTACAGTCAGTATTTGGGCATATTGGAAATACTTGGAATCTTCTGCCATGTCCCTTGCAGTCTCTGCATTCAAGAGCAATTCTTTGTTGGCAAGTCTGTTTGAGACGTTGCCAAGAGATGCGATCTACTGTTGTTGAAATGCACATCTTGTAAACCAAAGGAATGGGTAACCTTAAGACAGCAAGTGTATCCCATAATTGATGAAATTATAGTCAATTGTGCATAATTCAGGGAGCATTAGCCACACATAATACAAAGCTGCTTTCTCTGTTAAACAAAAGTTTGATAAATTACAGGTACTCCAGGTCTTAACAGTCTGAATTGTGTTATTCTAAAGGCATCAGATAAAGGATGAGCAGCAACTCATTCAGAAGCTCCTGAACTACCACCCATTCACAAATGAAATCAATAATGAATTGCCTTCATGAAACAGGAGCCAAATAAATAAACTGAGTGTCCACCGACAATAATCTGTCAGCCAAAGAGTTGAAGGCGAAATGGGACAAATGACTTTGTTCATAGGTCAGTAGTAACCACACATCCAAGAAAGTGAAGTTAAACACTGAAAAACAGCACATGTAAAGAGTAGAGAAAACATCACCCAAACTACAGCAACATCTCCCAATAAAAGCAGGGCAATTCTCCAGCAATTGCAGAGAGAATGGAACAAACAGAGGTCCCAACACTGATCTCTGTGGTGCACCACGGTTACAGCTTCCAATCAGAAAAACAACCCTCCACCATTACGCTACACTAAACAAGAAATCCAAATCAGACAGTAATATGTTCATCAGGCTTGATTGACAGGGGAATTATCCAATCACCTACATCACAGCGGGGAAGAGCAATGTCATTCTAATCAGCATTGAATTGACAGCATTCAACACATTTGGTTGATGTGCCCCTTTGGTGCATTGTCTTTCACACAAGTTACAACAGAGCAAGATAAAATGCTTTCGATGATCTGGAAGGGAAGTGGAAGCAGATTCAGTGGAAATATTCAAAAGGCAGTTGGATAAGTAATTGGAAGGGAAGCAGTTGGAGGAATTTGGAAAATAGAGCAGTGGGAATCATGACCAACTGCATCTCTCAAATCACAAGGGGCTGAACAGTCTGCCTCTGCCCTGCTCAAGTAACGTCACATCCTGATTTGTCATCGAATGAAAGGTGCCCAGCATGCAAACAGGCCCGTCAACCCAGGGTCCACACTGTTGATCAAGCACCCATTTACGCATTAATCCTACCCCCAACCCACTTCATTCTCCCCACATTCCCATCCTGTCTCTAGATGCTACCACTCACATTAGGAGTAGCCAATTATTATCCCACTGACCTGCATGTCTTTGAGGTGTGGGAGGAAACTGGAGCACCTGGAGAAAACCCATGTGGTCACAAGGAGAAAGTGCAAAGTCCACACCGATGAATGAACCTCAATAGCTAAAGTGTGCCAAAATGCTGCAGAGGATTATAAGAAAATGTAATAGTAAACCAACAAGGTTAGAACTGTCATGCAAATTCCTGGTCAGAGGTGAGCACCAAGGAACTCTTTAAAGGAGAGAGGTTAAAGGCAGAAGGATTCAGGGAAGAACTCCAAAGCTCAGGCTCTGGGAGCTGAAGACACAGTTATCAGTGAAGGAGCAATTACAACTGAGAATGCACAGGAGGCCAGAACTGAAGGGGTTCAGAGACTGGGAGCCAATGCTCGGTGATGGGTGAACGAGGCCTGACTGGAGTTACATGTACACAGCATGGATTTGAAGTTCATGTTCATGGAAAGACAGAATGGGAGGCTAGCAGAATGGCACTGGATTGGTTGGGTTTACAGGTAACCAAGACATCATCAAGAGCTTCCACTAATGAGCTGAAGGGACAGTGGAATTAAACCAAACTCTACTTCCCGACAAAGGCTGTGGCTTATCGAGTCAGAGTTGTACAGCACAGAAACAGGCCCTTCAGCCCACCATGTCCATGCTGACCTTTTTGTCCATCTACACCATTTGCCCACATTAGGTGTGTATCCTTCTATGCCTTGTCTATTTAAGTGCCTAAATTTCTTCCAAGTGTGGGAACTGCATTCGATTCCACCATCTCCTCTGGCAGTGGGATCCAGATATCGAACACTATGTCTAAAAAAACCTTTCCTCTTAAATCCCCTTTAGAACTTCTTCCCCTCACCTTAAGCACATCCCCCTTGTTTTTGATATCCCAACCATGGGAAAAAGATTCTATCTCTCCGATCTATGCCTGTCATATTTTTTATATACCTCAGCCTCCTTCACTCCAGGGAAAACGAACACAGCCTATCCAATCTCTCCCCAGGACAACAATGGATTAGTACTCCAAGGTTCCTCTGTTCATCAACATTCCTACCATTTACTGTGCATGTCCTACCCATATTTGACTTCCCCAAATGCATCACCTCCCACTTGTTGGAACTAAATTCCATCTGCCACACTCTGCACTATGTCCCGCTGTATCCTTAGACAACCTTCTTTGCTATCCACATCCCCAATTTTTGTGTCATCCACAAAATTACTAATTGTACCTTCTTCATTCAGGTAGAAGATACAGGAGCCTGAAGGCACGTACCACCAGACTTAAGGACAGCTTCTACCCCACTGTGATAAGACTATCGAACGATTCCCTTATACAATGAGATGGACTATGACCTCATGATCTACCTTGTTGTGACCTTGCACCTTATTACACTGCATTTTCTCTGTAGCTGTGACACTTTGTACTGTTACTGTTTTTACGTGTACTACAATGCATTTGGTACTAACTCAATGTAACTGCACTGTGTAATGAAATAACCTGTACGATCAGCTTGTAAGACAAGCTTTTCACTGTACCTCAGTACAAGTGACAATAATAAACCAATAGCAATACCAAAGATGCAAGTCTGTACATTTCTTATCCCATAACAAAATGGATAGCAACCATTTGTAGTTACATGCATAAAACTCTCATTTGTATCATTTTACAGGTCATTCCTTTACAATTAACAACTGACCTTCCTCACTTAAAGCTCCAAATGAAAATTTCAGAAAGCAACGAAGATTTAAATTTGCATTGCATCTGTTGTGTTGCCAGCTTTGCTTCTAAGAGCACTTTCAAACAGAAAGAATCAGCAGGAACTGATTAGCTATGTCCTGTACTACAAAATTCTGTAGAGCTGTAATCAAAATGTAAATGTAATCTGAATCAGGTAAGCAGCAGCTGAGAGTCCAACATTTTTCTCTGTGAACATTTCCTGTGTCTGTAGTTGTTTCTTTCTACTAACTCATGCTTTCCCCATTTTCTAAGACAGCAATAAACATTATGGAAGATTATTTCTTATCTTCACACAAAAGAAACTCAGCAAATCCAACACTCTTATAAATACTACAGAATCAGAGAAATTTAACCACAGAGGGGAGTCTATACAGTCTCCACACTGGTCAAAAATTGGCAGTAGCATAAATATCTCATTTTATTAATAAACATACTAAATTAGTAGGCCATTCAGCCCCTCAAGTCTGCTCTGTCATTCCATAGGATAGTAGCTGATCTGATTGTAACTTCAACTCTTCATTCCCATCTACCCTAGTAACCCTTCATCCCCCCCCCCCCCAAGAATCTAATGCTACCTGAAAATATTCAAAGACTCTGTTTTGAATGTTCTTTGAGAAAGAGTTCCAAAGGCTCGAAGCCCTCTGAGAAAATAAAGTTCCCCCTTAGTTATGGATTAACTCAGAGAAAAAAACATCCTCTCCAAATCATCCCCTCAGATTCTATTATGTTACAGTCATCTCTCACCTTCTAAGGTCCAGCAGATACAAGCCTGGCCTTTCCAATCTATTCTCATGGGATAACTTAGTAGAAAGTCTAGCTAACCTTATATGAACTGCTTCAAACACATTTTCATTTCCTTATTTAAGGAAGGATGTATACTATAAAAAGTACTTCAGATGTGATCTCACCAATACCCTACGCACGTGATGCATTACCTCCCTAATTTTGAACTCATCTCCCCTCACAATAAATAATCATTCTTTGTTAATTTTCCTGATTAATTCTTGTAGCTGCATACTAGTGTTTTTTGCGACTCATGAATTTGGACACCCAGATCGCTCTGCAATCTCACACCATTCACCATTATTTTTACTGCCAAAAAGAACAATTTCACATTTTCCCCACAACATATTCCATTTTCTCCAACTCCTCTCTATTTCTTCCACCAATTCATTTTAATCCATGTAGCCTTTTTACCTACTCTGTTTAGGCTTCTCATAATTTTGTACAGCTCAACTAAATCTCTCCTCCATCTTTGTCGCAAAGATAACAGCCCCAGCCTCGTCAGCCTTTCCTCATTTCTGGTAACATATCCTGCAGATTCTCTAGGGCTCACATTCCTTCCTTAGTGTGATGATCACAACTCCAGACCAATACTCTGGCAAGAGCCTAAGTATTATTTTATACAGTATTCTTGCATGACCTCCTTGCAGGAATATTCAATATTTCACTAGATCAAGGCAAGTGTCTTGTATGTATTATCAAATACCTTATTTATCCATCTCACTACGGATCTGTGGACATGCAAGATACTTTCTTCCCCTGCATTTAAACAAAAGCAAACACTGGGTTTCATTACCATAATAAAATAATTGAAAGTGCAAAGATTCTAAACTTGCATCAAATCTTGATTAGACCATATGCAGTACTGGGCACTATTCTCATCTCCATATTATAAAAAGGATATAGAGATACGAGCTAAGGTTTGTGCATATAGCTCGATTAAGAGCAGTTATCTTTGTATGTGCCCACGTACAAGTCTGTGCAGCAGAACCTGGTTGCCAATCAGATTGGACCTCGTACAATTGGACCAAGACTTTGCAAAGTTAAGCCCACGTGGTAACTGGTACACAATGGCCATCGCAAATTAAAAATTATGCCTGGGCACCTTACCCTCCAATTGGAGAGACAGCAGATCATCCTCAACTACAAAGAATAGCCCAAGACCTCCTAGTATTCTACAATTCGTCACAAATTCACTTTGATTTGTTTGTCTTCCTCAAAAGAAACTGAAGCAAATAATGATAAGTTCTTTGGCAACATTTTCAAGTCAATCTCCCCCCGCCCAAAACAAAATTAAATGCCTGAAATAGTGGTCTGTGCTAAGCATGCAAATATCAGCTTGAAGAATACTGTCTGCATAGGGGGAGGCAATGGTCACAGCGATTAGTATAATTGTGTGTATAAACCAGCTGAGCTGTGAAGACCCACTACTAAACATGTTCAACATGACGAATGCACTTTTGACCACAAGAGCAGTGTTATTACACTGATGCCAAAACTCGACAAAACCCCTCAGAAATTTGATGCTATTTGAAATTAATTCAAAAGATGCATTTCACTATTAATTTCGATGTACATGTGACTAATAAAGATATCTTACCTTATTAGGACCACAGTACATGACTAACCTCCTTAACATATTAAGGAAAGGTAATCTGTTGAGTGAGGATTTACGACCTCAGGTTTATAATCAACTTTTTATTTAAGTTCTCTTTATCCAAACTGCCAAGAACATTTGATCCTCATCTTATTTGGAGAACATATTTTTGACAAAGTATCAATGCAGTAACTGAGTACTTGATGTGATACAACCTGCAAGACGAAACTGAAGAGTGGAAAAGTACAATTGGACCCAGGAGCTCATTTGTCAACAACAATGGAAGTGGACACAATAAGTCCAGAAGCACTTTGCACTTAGTGTTGGATGGGAGGGCTGAGCAGGTGGAAGAAGTGTTTGAGCAGATGGGTAATTACAGATAAAAAGCCAAGGATTACATCCAACAAGTAGTATGCAAAAGCCAGAAGAGTGTATATGTTGGCCAATTCTAATGATGTTGGCCTTGGCCAGTAATGGTCATTGACTGTGCCATAAATTTCTATGATTGTTTCAGAACATTATATGATTTTGTAAAAGTTAATTTTAAATTGTATTATCATCCCATAATTAACCTTTATACAAAAACCTTCCTGGTGATAGAAAGAAGCAGATTTTCAAATCACTTTCTTGAAAGATTAAACGTAAATTGCCTGGAAATACTGTTTGGAATAATGTACAAGGAAGGCTCTACACTGACAGGGGAAAGGCAGCATTGTATCGAAGCATGCAAATGAAACAAATGACTTATGTTTGCAAACTAGTGCTGTGGAGGTCAACCACGAAACAAGTCCAGACTGACGACTGCATTTTTGACAGAAAACACGCAGATACCAATGCAATGAAGACCCACCACAACATTACTATAGTAAGAAAAGTGCTGTGCATAGAAAAGCTATGATGCTGCTTCATCAATGTGAATAGCTACAGCTGTAACAGCACTCAGGAAAACCAGATCAATAGACAGGAAAAACACAGCAATATACAAATTCCCCCATCACTAGATTTTAAATCCAGTAATTTTAGTGCTCCATGGGTTTGTCTTATGCAGAAACTAAGCAACTATAGCTAGTGACCAGAACTCAAAGCAAGTTTCAGTGATTATTAAAAACATCACGAACATGCTCTTAATATGCAATGCTTCATACACATTTACTTTAGGCATGAACTCCCCCTGCACATTTTCATCTGTACAAAATGTGTTTTTCAGCTGCAGCTTTTAAATGATACTCAGACTGTTTCTTAAAATGTCTAACATAGTTTAAAAACAAATCATTATTTTCAGTAGGTTTTCTTCTTCAATTCTTTTAGAGAGTTAATCCAGCTGGTCCCACATACACTAGATCAGATGGAATGGCAGACCTGAGACTGAATCTATCATGTCTGTCACTGTACCACATTCTTCCTGGGAAATTAAGTTAAGTTGCACTTGGGTGGGAATGTGTAACTGCAGTCTATCACATTCGAAACAGCAGTTCTGGTGAAACAGCAGGAGTGCTATCCCATACTATGCTTCTGAAATTTAATGGAACAATTCACAAAGCAGTAATTCTAACTGCTGCCAAATGATGACAATATTTCTAATGTATTTTTAGGCAGGATATTAACTCTTCCTTATTTTAGGTAGCACAGATTCTCTAAGTTTTCAAAATACTTTCTGTGGGAAGCTACTACGTCCAAAATCTAAATCACTGACTATTCTGTGCAGACTAAATAAGGACAAGCTTAAAATAACACCCATATTAGAAGATTCCATGCCTGTGCTCATTAACACATGGCAATATAATCAGAGCAAATCTAGGCTTCACTGGCTTTTCTAATTCAAAAAAAATTCAGGAGCACTTTGCACTTATTGGAAGTGGGGTGAAGCAGGTGGGGGGAAAGGTGTCTGAACAGATGGTTAATAATGGATAAAAAGCCAGGACTGGTATGTAAAAATAAAACATGGCAGAGTAGTGCCTGTACTGATCGTGACAAATCTAATGATGGCGGCTTTGGCCAGTAATTGTCAAGGTTGTGCTCCCTTTGCTTAAAGGAGCGAAGTGAAGGACCAAAATAGATGTCAGAGGTGAGAAATGCAATTGCTTACAAGGGCATGGAAGAGAGGCAATAAAATGGTCTGCCAAGTCAAATCATCACTCTTGGGAGGTTGATGAGGAAGTAAATTTCGGAAATTTGGTCAAAATGGGAATAATGAAAAAATCTTATTGCAATGGACAACTATGTTACAGGCAGGCAAAAGGGGTTTTGGAGATATAGGCATTTAAATAAAGACACCATTTGATTGATGCTAAGAAGGGAGAGTAGAAGTCAGTTGAGATCGACTCAGGTCAAAAATCACAAAAGGGTGAGAGAGAAGGAAGGACAATCCAGAGATATAATCAGAAGGTTGAAACCAATGAGGATTTTAAGAGATGGAAAAACTGGAATAAGTGAACTGCATGCACGAGTGCTATGGGATGCACTGGTGATGAAGGCTATGACATTTTAAAAATGATGGCAAGGTCATCAGTTGAGTGTCAGATTTACCATTTTTGTTTGTACCAGGATATTCGCAAATTCAAACAGGATGATGCTGGAGGAACTCAGCAGACCAAGCAGCATCTCTGGAGAAAAGCAGGTAGTCAACGTTTCGAGTCAGGACCCTCCTCCTGAC
>JAUZTB010000001.1:140203131-140215773 GCA_034780895.1 Rhynchobatus australiae
GCGGCTTCACCCGACGTGGGAACGGAGTGTGTAACCTCGGTTATGGAGGGTGGGTCTGGGGAAGGTGGGCTGGGTGTGTTTTTTTGGGGGGGGTGATGGCGGTCTGTCTCCGCGGCCAGAGCAACGAGCCACGGTCCTCTCGCCTTTGGGGGGTTTTATCTTGCGGCGAGCCGGGCGCCGGTTCTTCCTGTTCCGCTGCCGCCGGGCTGATGCTGCGGCTTGTCCGCCTCCCCTTTCTACCGCCAACCGGCTCGTTGCAATGAGACCCCCCGCCCTTCAACGCCAGGCAGCTGCATTTAATTCGGTGGATATTGATGGAATACACCAAGGGTGTGTTTATCTCATGCATTTTGCGGTTTCAGTTTGCAAAATTTACCCAAAAGAAAAAAAAGGCGTGCGGTTTCCTGCTCCAGATGGCTTGCTGCATGCAGCGAGCCCAGCCTTCTGGATAAATCATCGCCGCAGTTCGGCTCACTCTGTTGCTGTCACCGGTCCGAGAGGGGCAAAGGTGCCACCTGATTTGCAAAGCAGGTTCGGCCGTCTTTTTTTCTCCCCCTCCCATCGCGATTTGAAGGTTATGGCGAAGTGCACATGGTTGCTAAGGCGTTTTCTGGTTGAGTAATTTGTTAAGTTTAGCCCGGAGGCCCCCGTCTGTTTGAGCGTATTTCTGATCGACTTGAGCTTGCAAATTGATGGTAATGTCTGTGCTTCTAGTGTTGAACGAAATTGTGACCTCGTGCACGTCTAAGATCATAAATTTATTATGGCTTGGGAGGCCATTTGGTCCATGTATTTTTTAAACTTATGGATAAGTGTTGTAATTACAGATTGCATTGCTTCAATGTATGTTTTCTTACGGGACTATGGAGTTTTTAGTATTGCTTTCCAGGCCTAGTTTACCATAAGACATTTACCTTGTAAGCATTAGAAAAAGCTCTTCCAGTGGTTTATTTGTTATACCTTTGGTGTCCTGTGTTCTTTGGCAGGGGTTTGATTAATTTGACTGAGAATTACAAATTGCTTGCTTTCTTCCTACTAAATCATGTTGTTGAGATGGTTAAGGATAACTGAGTTAATTAGGAATTTAGCATTTGTATGTATTAAATGGGTTTTGAATATTGCTTTTGGATGTGGTTTGCATTTTTAATTGAGGGTTATCAAGTTGTTGCATATCTTGAAATGTGCAACTAATTCAAAACCCACTTAATTCGACTTGGGAAATGGTAAATTACATGGCTAGCTGGAAGGTGAATTTTTCGGCAAAGGGCACCAGTTATCTTGAGTAATCAAATATACGAATTATTTTAAAACTGGATCTCAGCAAGAACATGTTTGTAGGTTCTGCTCTCCCATGAGAGGACAGTCTTTGGAAGCTACTAGTGATTGCAACATTAATAGCTCCCCTTTCTCAGGGACTTGAACAATTCCATTTTAACTGGTTTGCAACAATGGTGCAAGTTGCTTCACAAACAGATCACAAACTGTCAACCAGGTGCGACATTCTTCATTGTGGGTTCAAAGTTGCACTTGCTGATTTCATCAGTAGGCAACAAGTTTGAAATGCTGTTTCTAAAGGAGAGCAGCAATTTCTGCAGTTTCCTTTCCCCTAAATGTTGTAGATCTCCTCATATTTTAAACGAAGTTTTCACTATTTCAAAGCTTGATTTGAAACTTCAATCAAAATATATTAAACCTTAATGCTGAAATTTACTTGATCTGACTGAAGTAAAGGCTCGATTAAACTCAAAGTTGTTGCAAAGTGGATCTTGTAATTAAGTGTAGAGCTGAAAGTTTTTGAACTTGTTCAGGTGACTCCAGGCCTTCCAACCACCTTGGTATGACAATGCAATGTATGCTACCAGATGTCCTAATATGGCTTAACATCTAGCAGATCGTTTTGAACTATTTTTGGTTTACTAAAGTGGAAGTTAAATTCAGTATGCAATTACAAATCTTGACACAAGATGAGCATGGGTATGGTATATCCATCTCCATGTAACCTGAAAACTAAAATGAAGGTGTATATCAAGCTAGCTAGTCCAGTGGTATCAGAAGCTGAATACATTCAATTTGGTGCTTCTATTTTGTCAGTTGCATTCCCAATTATGGAATATGCAAATTGATCTTGAATATGATTCTTGCATTGGTCTCCTGTCAGATTAGCAAAAGGTGATTGACTTGAAGTGTGCTTGGGAGATGAAGGCCATCAGTCCACAAATCACCAATTCATGTTTTTGGAAACTTGGGATTCCTGTACAGCTACAGATTGAAGATCTTGAATAAAGGCAATCTTTTGGGCTCTGAATTACTTTAGAATTGGGTTTGGTTTTCCATCTTTCATTCAATTAGCAGGTTCACTTTCTAACAATTGCAGCTTTTGCCACATCTGAAAATTTAATATATATAAAACATGAGGGTGGGAGTCTGTTATTCAACCTTGGACTGGAAATTTCTGCTACTCAATTTGTATTTCTACTTTATGGTGTGATCTTGAACTGTATTTGTTTTCATATAAAGCTAAGTTTCAGTTGCATAACCTAACTTGATCTCAACTTTTTTCCCAAAAATTGAAAATTACCTCTGGTGCTAAAAAGCAGCATTGGATTTGTTTATAGGGCATAAGTGGGTTGCCCTGGGTGGGTTAATATCTCAAAATGGTGTATATCAGAATTAAGTTGATTGAACTTTTTCTTGCAGGCTGACCAACTGACTGAGGAACAGATTGCTGGTGAGTGACTTTTATATTTCTGGAGTTTGACTGGGCTTGCACACAAGCAAGGCAGAAAATCACCAAATTTGTGTCATTGTCAATTAGCTGAATGTGTGGAGTTAATGTATGAGATGTAACAAAAGCAACTGGGGGTGAGACCTGGAATTTAGACTAAGATTGTCCATCTGTATTTTCCACCAATGTAGGGCATGGTTGGCCAAAAAAGCTGTGTGCAATCTTATAAGCAATCTATTTCTGTATGCCCACATGGTCACTTGCAAGTACATTGATATTATTAGAACCGTTTTTAAAACGTGCTAACAGAGTAAAAACCTGTTTGTATACATCGTAGAACTGGAATGAAGTAATAAATCAAATGGTTTGCATGAAATATCAGAACTTTTAGTGGATCCAGCTACTGCAAGGTCTCAAGTCTTTACTTGAGGGTGACAGGGATAGAATTACAGCTCTGAAGATTTAAGAGATCTGTTAGCTTGCCCAAGCCAGCCATGTTTGAGTTGAGGAAATATTTGAATCAAATATTTCCCTTGACTCAAACTGGTGTGGAATGTAAATGGTGTATTGAATGTTCTGGTTTGGAGAGCTGTCCTATGCCAATGCCCACTCACGTGTGCAGGAAGTTTATTAAATGCTTCATTCCAGACTGCTTCAAGTTGTGTTGGATGTCTCCAGTGGGCTTTAGATGACATTTCCTGGGAATAATAGTTTGAAGCTGATTTCAAAATATTTCTTCACTATTTCATTTGGCATTGTTCTGCAGTAATCTTGATTTTAATATAAATGTAAAAGAATTTTTATCAACCCATCGAATGCATACACCTTCCTACCCATTGATAATAGCCACATTGCCCCCAGTCAAGATCTATCAATCTTGGCCCATGAGTGCATTCAGCTGATGTAGACTAAGGTGGAAATGGCATGAAAATGTACAACAGCCAATAGCACTGATCATATTAATTCTAGGAAGATCAAAGGCAGCCAGTGGAAACTGCTCAGACTAGGACTCAAACTTTGTATGAAAGTTCCAGGGGGCATCCTGTTGGTTTGATGTAATTTAAAACTAGAATTTTTTTTTGCAAGGGCAAAATCTGTAGGCTAGAGGTATTGTTTAGCCAGAGATGTTTAAAAAAAAATACAGCTCAAGGCTTTTGTTATATTCATGTATCCAATTATTGGCTGCAAAATAGTTGCCAAAGGCAAGTTCTGAAAATATTGGTTGGTACTGTTGCCAAAGATTGGCTTGTTTCTGGATACTATTTAAATCAATACAACTTGCATTGTTGCAAGTGTAGATGTAAAGTGATCATGTGCATGTATTAAAAGCATCCTTGCATTTGGGCAAATTTGAGTAATTGTAATTTTGTGGAGAAGTGTTGTAGTTTGAGTAGTTCAAATTTTCTTTGCACTGGTATAGCCAGTTGGGCCACTGACATCCAGTGCCAGAGACCTGGGTTCAGTCCTGACCTTGGATGTTTGCACACTTTCCCTGACTCCATGGGCTTTGTGCTCTTGTTGCATCTTGCATTCCAAAGATGTACTGCTTGGTTGGCTGGCTGCCTGTGATCTTTCTAGTCCTTAATCCAGGTACATGGTAGAATCTGGGGATTTTATGAAAATGTAGAATAAAAAGGCATTAAAGTAGGATTATGGTAAAAGGGTAGCTGATGGTCTGAGTGGGCCAAAGGACCTGTTTCCATACTGCATCTTTCTAGACAGATGCATGTCTAGCCTGGTCTAAATTAGAGTTAAGGGATCTGTTGGTTTTGTGAATTAATCAAATCTTTAACTTTTGATCTCAAGCAATGGATTTAACTCTTAAATCATCAGCATGAGTAGCTCCAGCAAAATTGAATTCCCTTAGAACTCCATTGCCTGGTAAAATGTCACTGACATGCTTGTGTTTCATGTAAAAGCATTAACATGCCTAAAGGAAAGATGGTCCATATTGGTAAGTGGTAATACTGAATTTAGGTCCTTGTGAATATGGAGCATGAGAACTGAAATGGAAGGCCTCAATCTGTTTTTTAAAGTCTGCTAACTTGTTATAGTTCAGCTTAATTTACAGACTTAAAATTATGTAACATGACTATGAAAATGGCCCAAACCATAAATTGTTTTCATTTGTAGTTTCTCTTACCAATATACAAACAGATAGCCATAAGGTTGTAAAATGTTTGGCTGCATGTGATTTTTGGTTGCGAGCTGGAACGTCATCAATCAGATTCAAGTAGCATCACAATGCTAAAGGGAGTATCCTTAAACATTGAAGTATAATGGCAAGAGTGGCCAGTTGTTCTATTCCCTATAAGAAGGTGGCATGGGAAGAATAGACTAGTAGCAATCTAAAAATCCTAAACCTTTGCATGTTAAGGCAGTTATCAAGTGCAATTAATGATGAATTTTGGATTAAGTATTTTGAACTGTAGGAAATTGTTTGCATGTGGTTCATTTGACCTATTTACTCCTTTCAGAGTTCAAAGAGGCATTTTCCCTCTTTGATAAAGATGGTGATGGCACCATCACAACGAAGGAATTGGGGACTGTAATGAGATCTTTGGGCCAGAATCCTACTGAAGCAGAATTGCAGGACATGATCAATGAAGTTGATGCTGATGGTAAGTTTAATGACTAAATTTGCCTTTCACCTGAAGATAACTAGTGTTGTTGGTCTCCTGTTATCTGTACTTATCAAAATTCATGTTATCCAAATCCAGAATGCTTTAAATGCCAGTTATTGCTGATGATGAATCTAAGTTTAGCTGTAATCTTTTTCAGGATCTTACTTCCTTGCTAAGAATAAGTGCAGTACTTTATTGGGGAAAACTTGCTTTCATTATGTAGTTTAGAAAGTTGTACCAAAGTGCAAAAAAATGAGTTGTAAAATAAAGTGCTTTTTCTCTTTAAGATGTGCATTAAAGTAACTAGCTCTTGCATCAGTTATGGGGTAGCTGACTGAAAGGCCAATGAGGTACATTGAAAGTCATGGCATAATGCTTTAAAAACAATAAATTACTGTCTTGATGCACTAGTCTTCATTGCAGTAGCATTGAAGTTTATTCAGTGAAGGTTAGTTTTTTAAATATATGAAATTTGTTTTTGTTATTTACCTGGTACACAGCTGAGCACTGTTCTTTGGCCTTGTGGGATTCTGACTGGGGATTTTACTTTCCCACAGAAAACACTTGGTATTTTCTAGGTGTGCCCATCTGATTTTTCTGCCTGTTCAGTGTTTCAGTTGGGAGCTGTCTAGGTTTACAGCATTGACAAATGGTGTGCGTTATTGGGAAGGAACTCTAACTTCTGCATGTTAGCAGGAGTAGACATTAGGTCACTTCAGCTGCTTTGCCTTTCAGGTAATGACTAATCATGTTCCTCATACCCATATACCCATGATCTCTGTTTCCTTTATGACCATAAATCTATTGATCAGTTTGAATGAACAGTGAGTTTCCACACTGCTCAAAGTAACACATCCAAAATGTGGGTTGATCAGATATGGCATGTAGCCACAAGATTTGGGAAACTGACCAAAGAGCATTGAATTTGTTACAAATTGTGCCAGGATTGAATATGGGTGGGTGGGGTCAAGAAGTGGATCATAATGCTGGTTGTATTTTAATGGTACATAGAGGCTGGTTAAGATAGCAGGAACTAAATCTGGGAGTTGGTATTTGAGCTACAGATTTATTTGGAGATGGTAAGTTTAGGAGTGAGGTTCTAGAAATATCTAAATGCCCAGTATGTTACAGTATCTTTGGAGTTGACAGTACAGGTCAATGATTTTAAAAGGCTTGAAGTTGGAGATGAGCTATCCATTGAGACGAAGGGGACTTGAGGTTAATGATATAGTAAGTTTTTCTGCACACATTGCCTGACCAGCATTTGTAGTATTCTCTTGTTTTTCTGAACCTGTACCATATGTATAACTTTGTTAATATACATGACAGCAAGTTGATTTGGCTTGTGGGGGAGGGGGATGTGAAGGAATATGTAGCTAGGGATTGATTCATGACAGCCTAAAGATGTTGGCAGGAATTTCTACTGACTTAAGTCTCCCCATTTAGAAATGGGGACCAAAAGATTGAGGTAATACAGCTGATGTCAGAGGGGAGTATGTAGCAGAGCAATGAAGTAGGTGAGGATAATTGTGACTTGATTGCTAGAGGTGGAAGAAGGCTTTCTGGCTACAATTCTTAATTGAACCAAACCCAATATAACCAAATAATTATGGGTACCATCTGGTTGAACAGTTGTATGGTGAAAAGTGTTGAGGCTTCAAAGGCAAGGAGGGATGGATGCCCTTGATTCAATAACTGGTCTCACATTGGTCATTTGATCTAGACTTGTATGAATTTTCCTGTGGGTGAGGGTTCAAAATTATTCTCCCTTTGCAAGGTTTGGTTTAGGCTTGGCTCCATTAATTGCTTGGCACTTTCAGCAAAACCACATGGCTGTCAACTTGCTAGAGATCTGTGTCTAAGGGGAAACTTGCTTAAAACACTGGGTCCTGATTGATGTGGGGATTAAGATGTGCAGTCACTCTGGTTATTGATGAAGTAATTGAATTTGAGTAAACTCAAATGACAATGACCTTCAGTGGATGGATGTGACTTGGACAAGTTTAATTAGCAATTGAAAAAGTCATTGATTTGAAATATTTGTGCTCTCCATAGATGCTGCCTGACCAACATTTTGTTTTAATTAAATGTCTCTAAACCTGGTTTGGGCTATATTGAGTGGATGCACAATTAAACTAGGCCATTTCATTAATCTTTTTGATTAAATATTGGGTTCTAAACTTAGTGCATTGTACAAGAACAAGCCAATTTAGTGTGGATAATTTGTGATATCAGCTTTAAGTGACAGCTGCATATAATATAGAGAATGACATATTTGGCAGATTTGTTGGGACTCTTCCAACATGGGAATAAGTTATTTACACTTGACTAGTATAACATTTGTCCTGTAATGGGTAAGGTCTTCCCAGAGTGCAGAGCAATGTCAGAGCTGACCAATATCTACCCCTGTATCAATCCAGGTATAGTTTTTATAGAATGCTGGGCAGGTTAGGGAGTAATTCTTGAAATTCTACAGTTAATCAGCATTGAATTTAGGTTCAGTATTTGTGGTATGCATGGGTGGACCAGTGCACAATGTGCTGTCACATTGTTTTCATCGACTAATATCATCCAAGTGCTGCAGGCATCTGGAAAAGAGCAGATTTGGTCTGCTTTTTCCAGTTCAGCTTCTAAAGCCAGCAGAAGCATCTTGTTTCCATCAAGTGGCTTATTTCTACCTAGATAAAAAGCAGATGTCTTGGTAGATATTGTTCCTGACTAAGTTGGAAGGTTCTGGTAAGTCCTGCCTGAGGGAAGCCTGACTCATCAAGCTAGCACTGCTGTTCCTGTCCTTGTTTAATGTTACACTGTCAAAGGTGCTGTCTTTAGTTTGTTAAAACTGAGACCTAACCTGTTTGATAGATTTATAAGAACATGTGACAATTGAGTACGTGATAGTGACACTGGCTAATATTATCAATGTTCCCATTCAAATTTGTGGGACTTGTGTGCAAATTGGCAGCTGTTTCCATGTTTGTTTCAAAGCTGTGCTCACTGGCTGTAGAATGCTTTGGGTCATTGAAAGCCATGAAACATGCTATGAAAGCTTCAATTAAGCCTAACACTTTGCGAAGTACTTACTTATGACAGGTTTTTTGGTCCAAGTATGCTGGCTCTACAATCCCATCCCTTGCTAATTTTCTCAGTAATCTATTACCACCATGTTGCCATCAATTCTACCACCCACTATACTAATGGTAATTCACTGTAGCCAACTAACCTCCCCAGCCTTTGGGATATGGGAGGAAACCACATCACCAGAAGGAAATCAATGTGGTTACAGGGAGAAGGTGTAAACTCAGACAGCACCCAAGGTTAGGATTGAACCCAGGTTACTGGAGCTGAGGCAACAACTCTACTGGCTGCAAAACTGCCATTTATTGATGGATTTAATCCTGGCTGAAGAGGTCAATTGTTTTGTATGAATCTAGTTTATGAATGGAAATATTGATTAAAAGGCAAAGAAAGGAGATTACCCCTCCTCTGGTAGCAATGTTTCTTTAATGCTTGCACTGATGGGAGATTGGAGCCTGAATTTTATTCTTTGTAGTATACCTGTCCATCTACTTCAGAGTGGATCAGTTGCATTCCCTGGTTCTAATGAAGTTGTAGGTGTGTAGTTAGGGAAAAATTGTTGAGATTTATTTTCATAAAGCACTGCTGGGTGCACTCAAGCAGTAAAATGGGTTGTTTCAGGTTGATGAAACTTTTGTCAGAACTGCTCTCAAAAGATCACTGAAATTCTTCATTGCAGAAGCATAACATCTTTCATTTCAGCAGCCAATTTAAAATCTAGTATGATGCCATGTCAGGTACATCTGTCTATAGACCTTTCAGGGTTAAGGTTGGACAGTTTCCTTTGGGATTCTTTGGTTCACTTCTCTACTTCTTCCCCCACAGTTTCTTCAGAGCAACAGCTGTCCTTGAGTATACTTGCTGCTTGATCTCATCTTCGGGGAAGATCCAATACAGATTGGTGGTTTCTGCAAAGCAGCTGCATGTTCTGAGCAAGCTCAGTCCTGAGCTTGTCACTAGAAAATGAAAGCTTTTAAAATATCCTGATGGTGAACTTTAGATGTTTACAATCAGTGCAAGCTTGCAAGTTGTCTTTCTAAATCTGAAAAGGATAATTAGTTCAGATTCTGCTAACTGCATTGTATCCTTGTTAATAAGGTAAAAATTGTGCTGTAAGGTACAGTTGAAATGAGAACAATGAAAACTATTATAGAAGCTTAATTAACTATCAACATTCTTTCTCATTAACTTGGTGTCATCGTGAACCTGTCTAGCTGGATAATTTCAGTAGGATCTATTAATAGTTTAATGAGATTGGCTCACAGCTTTAATTAGGTCAGCAGATACTGTATGGGGTCACATCCTGATTTAGAATATTAAGTTGGTAGCTTTGAGCAATGTTTCATTGGAACTAAAATCCTAGTCAGGTACAATGTGCACTGGAGATCAAGCTGCTTGTAAATATTGGATAACTTGGCCTCCTGTAATAATGCAAAACCAGCTTTATGACCCAGTTACATCAAATTAACCAGTTCAATCTGAAAAATACAGAAATCATCCAAGATAATAAATTGTTAATTGTTGTAATATTGCTTTTGTTAGGTAATGGAACTATTGACTTTCCTGAGTTCTTGACCATGATGGCTAGGAAAATGAAGGATACAGATAGTGAAGAGGAAATTCGTGAAGCATTCCGTGTATTTGACAAGGTATTGTGTATGTTGGTAGTAGTAGAAGGGATGAGTGCTACCAGTATAATACACATTGTAAATCTTTGAAGGGTGTAATCCTGTTGGGTGAATGTTTCAAATGAACATGTAGATTGTGACCAATGTGGGCTAAGTGGCCTGTTCCTGCACTGTATGTTCTAGATGTCATAGTTAATTATACAGCACAGAAATGAGCCTTTTGGCCCAACTCTGCATATTAGAAATAAAAGCTGTTTCCCTCATTATAATTTGATTGCAAACATGAGGAAATACTGTCCTCCTGGAATGGCAAAGGGTTTGGTGCTCTGGAAGGTAGAATTGCCACCATAGTGGTAGTCTCTATACCATCACTGATCCAAATACTGGTCATCCAGTTCTGCTCAAAGGTAATTAAAATGTTATTTCTCCAAGTACTGATTGACCTGTTCTTTCGTTGTTTTGCATTTCAAATTTGGTTGCAGTGTTATCACCTAGATTCTTACTCAAGATTATCAAAACTTTTGTATTGTTTGTATGAATTACCCATTGGAACAAAACATGTATTAATCAAAACTGAAGCCCTTGCTCTCCATCCAATTGCAGTTTAAGATGGTGGTGAGCAGCTTGTGTCACTGGAATCTGCATGAAGGTTCTTGGTCAGTACTGTTGGGTTAAATTCCTTTTGAGTCATTGACTACTACAGCATGGAAACTGGCCCTTCAGCCCAACTGGTCCTTGCTGACCACAGCATCCTCCCTGCTGGTCCCAATTGCCTGTATTTGGCCCATAACCCTCCAAGCCCCTCCCTTCCATGTACCTATCAAAATGCCTCAAATGTTGCGAATGTACCCAGCTTGATCACTTCCTCTGGCAGCTCATTCCAGGTACTCACTACCCTCTGAGCAGAGGAACTTAGCAGGTCAGGCAGCATCTATGGAAAGAAACAGTCAACATTTTGGGCTGACACCCTTCAGGACCATGATGAATGCTCAAATCATGATCAGGATTGAGTCCTGATAAAGGGTCTCAATCTGAAATGTCAACTGTTTCCCTCCATAGATGCTGCCTGACCTCAGGTTCCTCCATAACTTTGTTCCAGATTCCAGCATTTGTAGAATCTCTCAGGTGATCAGCAGATATTTAATTTGGGGTCCTTGACTCCTTTTAGATGCAGTCAAATGGGATAAGGTACTATTAGATTGCAAGACTCAAGAAAATCTACACTTTAAAAGTGCACTTCAAGACTTGGCTGATGTAAATTTTTTTAAATATTCAGGATGGTAATGGCTATATCAGTGCGGCAGAGCTGCGTCACGTTATGACGAACCTAGGTGAGAAATTGACAGACGAAGAAGTAGATGAAATGATTAGAGAAGCAGATATTGACGGCGATGGTCAAGTCAACTATGAAGGCAAGTATTTTGTCTCCTGTTTTAGTCTGGAATAGAAACCAAACTGAAAATGGAACCAAGAAGCTTGGCATCTTGGTATCAAATTGGTATGTTTCTGGATTTGACTGCCAGTGTGAAGCTAGCACAGATTCTGTCAAGTACTCTAAAACAATTTTGTGGTACAGGAACCCCCCTCAGTGTTCCAATTATTTTTAAAATGGGTTTGCTATACAAGTATTGTATACCAATCAAATCTGAAAGTACACCACCAGATATCAAATGAATATTGATTCTTACCAGTTCCTCTCTTGTTGGGACAAGTATACCTGTTGTATAGAATAGATCTGCTTATTTTAAGAATGAGTTTCTTGGACATTTTCTAGGCTTAATCTTAAAGATGACAATGTCTTGTTGATGCCAGTGGATTGTATTAAACTTCTGCATCTACCTTGAGTAAACAGTTACACATTGGGCCATATCTGCTTAATGTTATGAGCAAGATACTTGGTGTAGATTGTAGAGCAGTAGGTAGTTAAGGGGCATATGGAGGAATTCATTTCTACTACATTTTTACTTGTATGCAGCTGAGAAGTGAAATTTGTAAAGTTGCATGAGTGATTTCACTTTCCACATGAACCTGAAGGCAATTATCCTACCTTCTTGGTAGGGCAGTCTTCTATAATGGTCTACCTAGACAAGATTCTAAGTTTGCTCTGATTCATTGCAATAGCAGGCTTTAGCTCCTGGTCTCAGTTTACATCACTTGCAAAAATTAAACAAAGTCTGGGGTTTACATGACACCAATTGGACATTAGACTTATGAACATAAAAACATGGCCATTGTGGAACCACAAAACAATGTATTCATTTGCCTGATTCTGAATCAAAGAACTTTCTGTTTAAAAAAAATCTTTGCATTACTTGCAAAGGACTGACATGAAATGAAGGCTTCCTAATTTCACTTGGACTATTGTCTCAGCCTCAACCTAGCTGAGATTATCTAGTTTATGGTCTACCCATCTCCCAAGTTAAATTTTCTTCTCTATTTGAAGCTTTAAAATGAACAAAAGCAGATGACTTGATTTACCTTGGGAGAATTGTTAGACCATTGTAAAACTGGTAGAGATTTCCAAACACTTGGTGTCCCACCTGCAGGATTTTAATTTTCCTGGTCTCCATTTCCATATAACAGTGAGGCA
>JAUZTB010000001.1:140558019-140568439 GCA_034780895.1 Rhynchobatus australiae
GAAAAATAGGGGGCTATGTGGGAGGGAAGGGTTAGATAGATCTTAGAGCAGGATAAAATGTCGGCACAACATTGTAGCCCGAAGGGCCTGTACTGTGCTGTAGTGTTCTATGTTCTAAGAGGGTCTGTTCCAGATGATGAGGGTCCTTAGTGATGGATGTCACCTTTTTCAGGCACTGCAGCAGCATTCAACAAACCTGGGACCTCTATAAATTAGAAGGGGACAGGCTATGGGAACATGGTACATACACCACCCAACTTGCAAATATATTGCCTTTCCTTCATTGTCAATGGGCCAAAATCCAGAAGCTCCCTACAATTGTTAGATGGTCTCAGACTTGAAACTTTGATGCTTGTGGTATTTTCTGCTTTCATTTCAGTGTAAGAGACTACCTTCATCACAAGGACTCCAGCAGTCAAAAAGGCAATTTAGGAGCACCTTCTCAAGGGTAATTAGGGATGGGCATTAAATATGGGCCTTGGCAGTGACACCAGCATCTCTCAAATGAATATTAATAAATTCTTAAATCCAGGCCATTTATGGTATTCACGGGCATGTGTTAAAGTAGTAATACATTATCATGGCTGAAGGTGATTCTGTCTTTGAGTTGGTTGAGTATATAGACATAAAAGGCATTTAAGTTTCCAGTATGAAGCATCAGTTTGTACACTAAGCACAATGATCCCTGACTGAGAACAGCAGTAACACACACTGGCTATTCACTAGTTAGGATGGTATAGAATCGGGTTATCTCTGGTTGCAGCAATGAACAAAAGTTTGGTATTAATGATATAACTATTGCAAGTTTCTCACAAACTTACTAAATTGTCTTCTTTACGTGCATCTGCAAATGACACCCTGACTGACTGGAGATTGCATAACATTGCCAATTTAACCCTTTCAATGTCATAAAAGGTTGAATGAGTGGCACTGTCTATGAGAATATTTGTTGTTTCCTGCTTTGATAAAATGCAAAAACTTGTTATTTTCCATCTGGCCATTAATCAGAAACTTAAATTTAAGAAATAAGAAGATATTCCATAGCTTACAGATAAAGAAAATTGGATTGGATTTGTTTATTATTGTCACATGTACTGAGATACTGTGACACAGGTTCTGCAGATCCTGAAATCTGGAGCAACACACACAAAGTGCTGGAAGAACTCAGCAGGTCAGGCAGCGTCTATGGAGGGAAATAAACAGTCAACATTTCGAGTCGAGACCCTTCACAGGACTCAGTGAAATGCTTGAGAAATAAAGGACTGCAGATGAAAATCTAGAAGAAAAACACAATGATGCTGGAGGAACTCAGCAGGCCAGGCAGCATCCATGGAGAAAAGCAGGTGGTCACTATCTACTATCGCCTATCACTATCTCTTACCTACCCACCTTGTGCCCACCCCACCTCCCCTCCTTTGTCCACCTATCACTGCTCTGCTTTTCCTTCCTATATATTGGACTTCCCCTTTTCCTACCTTCAGTCCTGAAGAAGGGTCCTCACCTGAAATGTTGACCGCCTGCTTTTCTCCACGGATGCTGCCTGGCCTGCTGAGTTCCTCCAGCATCATCATGCTTTTCATCAGTGAAAAGCTTTGTTGCGTGCCTTCCAGACGGATCTTGCCATACCTAACTACACTGAGCTAACAAGAAGAAAACAGAATGCAGGATAGAGTGTGGCAGTTACAGAGAAAGTGCAGTGCAGACAGACAAATAAAGTGCAAAGGACACGATGGGATAGATTGGGAGATGAGGCATGCCATGACCAGCCTCTCAAAGCACTTCATGATAGTGGATGTCAGAGCTACTAGTCTGTATTCATTAAGGCATGTTACATTGTTTTTCTTAGGTACTGGGATGATAGTGGTCAGGTGGGAACCTCAGATTGAAGCAGGAAGAGGTTGAATATGTCCGCAAATATCCCTGTGAGACAAAGTGTGGTCTATGATTAGATAACTGAGTCACTTCAGAACCGAGTGAACCTTGTGGAGATCAGCTTTGATTAAACGGACTGTCAAACTCAACAACAGCAACTTGCATTTACAGAACACAAATGCAGTACAATGTTCCAAGGTGTTTTGCAGGATAAATGATCAAGCAAAATTTGTCACTGACATAAGATGAAATTTGTGATCAAACCCATGTGGGATTGAATAGATGATTCCCCCAAACAGGATCAGACATCACAATGAACAATTGGCTCACACAAGCCCCATTTCCTTGCTCCATTACACCAAATCAGAAAACTTCCTCTTTCTTTCTCCCTCTCATGTTTATAGAATCATAGTCATGGAGTCTTACAGCACAGAAATGGGCTCTTCAGCTCACCACGTCTATGCTGACCTATTTGGCCATCTACATTAATCTACATTTGCCTGCATCAGGACCACATCCTTCTATGCCTTCAGCTAGCTTCACTTTAAATGATATTCACCTTGTAAGCACTCTATGGATAAAAAAAGTTTATCCTCAAATTGGATAATGGATTCACTCTGGGGTGTTGTTAACCACTCAAAGATGAAAGCTGAGTAAGTGAAGAAAGATGGAATAGAACATTTCAGAATTCACAGCCATTCAGTCCAACAGATCTATGCCAGTATTTCTTCACACAAACTCCCTCCTACTCTAATTCATCTGGCCCTACCACCATATCCTTCTACTCCCTTCTCGCTCATGTGCATATCCAGCTTCCTGTTAAACTGTAAAATCTGTCTGTGCTATTCAGCCACACCACTGCTTTTGCCAGCAGAGAATTTATTCTTCAATCACATAAAGCATGAAAAACGTTCCACTTTAGTGACAAAATGGAAGTCTTTGTGTAAACCACACTTATGTAGTTTTTTAATGGTGGAGAGCACTTTGTGAAGTAGATGCGGAAGTTAAACCAAAATTTATGGTCAAGTTCAGACTTTGTGGCAAAACAGTGAACGAAGCAAAAGATACTTAGAAATATCCACCCCTTCAAGCTGAACTGTTGCCAACACATTGCCACTTTGGAATGCAAATCAGCTCAGTTATAATAAACACGATTACTGTGCAAAAAAAATAACAAATCATATCATTTCATGACTTCAAATCTGAAATATATCCTTCGACATACATAAGAAAGAAATTAATGATCTTGCCTTTTTGAAGGCATTGCTAATGAGACAGGGCATGCAATGAAGAGCTCTAGACAATCTCACCAATACATCACTGTAATTAGCTCCATACAATGCTCTGCAGTATTAACCCAGGCAGCGGTGTAACATCCCTCCTGTACTTATTTGGTACAGTGCCTTTTAAATCCGTGGCCGTTGTGGACATCTGCTTGGGCAATTGGCATCCGAAGACATTTCATTCTTTCCATGTCTACATGTTTTTCCAGAAAAAACACCAGATTGCAGCTCCTCAGCACTTTGATCTAAATGGATATTTTTTATCTTTTTCCCTGACCCTGGGAACAACCCACATCATTTCATACCCTTTCTACTATGCAATCCATGAACATTTGGCAAATAACCTGCACACAGCACTGGGCTGAATATTCAGATAATACTTCAGTGATGTTGACTGAGGGATGAATGTTGGCCAGGAGACAAAGGCTAATTTTCTTGGTCTTTATTTTAATTTAGTGTAATGTTTTTATTAAACTGTAAATGTTTGGTTATGTTTTAATTATTTTTTATTTAACAATATTAAAATTGATGTAAACATCTATGAGTATAGAAGATATTTAAAATTATATAAAAAAGCATCACAGGTTTTGACAGGAGACCAAGCTCTGCAACCAGCTGTATCTCCCGCCAAAAGATTGACAGGGCTTCACAAGATGGGGCCTCAGCTGTACACCACCTGAGGTCTGATTGTAGCTCCAAGTGGGGAGGAACCTATTAAATGCAGGTAGGCAGGGGTCAAGTCCAGATGGTGAATCAATCCAGCCCTTAAAATCCAAAGTTTATCATTTAGGAAGTCTCTAGGAATAACTTAGTACCTGATCAAAATTTAAATGGTAAACTTCCCAGGCAGACAGATTACTTGGAACTGCATTAACTGCCATAAGGTTAAAATAGACATGTACCTTAATTACCCGTGTAGCTTTTTCTGGCAAGTTTAATTAATGAATGTGGGAATCCAGTGAGTTCTTAAAAAGAATGGGGAGATAAAGGGTGAGATACAATTTGTGCAATACAGTGGAAGTAAATCAAACACATTTGTGCATAGGTTTTGCACATTTGCAACTCAGTTTCTCTTAATTTGCACATTGAGAAGCACAATTCACACACTACTACTTTTGCAGCAAGATCCAATCCAAGATTCTTCACAAAATACAAGGAAGTGATTTCTCCAACAATGTAGTATAATACATGGATATTGTCATTAAGGCAGAGAGGTTGTTTCTCTAATATCGTATAAATCAGCTTTTATTTGTGGTCTCTGCTATTGTCACCTATTTTGTATTGACCATTTGGCAGGTAGATGGATTCACAGAATGATGATCAATTTAAAGCAATATAATCATTCCAAAATAAATCATCCCACATGGGGATAAGGTTGTACCCTATATAAAGGCTGCTAATATACTAGAATGTCACCTATGGATTTGTACTTTGTCAGCTGATATTTAATATTATACAAAGTATTTAAGGCACCTATGAGATACTGACAGCTATTAATTTAGTGATGGAATATGTTATATTCCATTTTTATTGTACACCAGTTTGTGCTTTTCTTTGTAAATGCTGTGGGGTTTGAACATCATAAGATTATTTGTGAATGTGTATTTAGTTGTTGTCTCTGACAAACTTTAAGGTTAAAATAAAATAAGATAGGTAAGAATTTTTAGTATGGGTTATTAAGCTGACAGCAAATTTCTGGTGATGCTTTTTGATAACAGAAGTGCAACAGGTCTTCGATCTGCTGATCTGAACCTGTCAGGACACTGTAACAACCTGCAATAGGTAGCGTAATAAACACATTGGCACATTCCACTCAGCACGGGAACCTAGGGTCAAAGAAAACATGGAAGTGTTGATGATTTTTTTTGTGATTCATTGCCAGCCTGCACAGAGTGTGAATCTGGAATCACTTTCTATTCAATCCTTGGTTTGTGGGTTCTGCATGTAACTCAAAGTGAAATCAATGGCTGTCTTTTTATCCCTAAGTTAATGTTAGGAAGTAATCAGCAAAAGAAGTACTCATTTTCTCATAACTCCTATTTCCTGGAGCTAAATGGAAGAGACAGAAAGGTGAAAGGGCTAGTGTTCCAGCCCAGATACTGTAGAGTGAATTCTCACTCTGGAAAGTGTATGCTCTGTTTTCTTAATAGTGTTTAGTTTAGTAAGTGGTTAACCATACTAGAGATATTTTTACGCTCTGATAAGCACTTGGAGAATTGATCCTGGGCTTTGTTTGAGACAGACTTTTGTGATGAAGAAGGTTGACAAACATTTTTTTAGATATTGATGGAAGAAGTTTATATATTAAGATGTGTTATAAAAAATGTAACTCAAAATCATGGCACAAGATCTAAGTGTGGATTTCAACCTCAATATTCTTCTGTTCCAGGTGCTCAATTTCCCTCGAAGGTTGTGAGTTTGGTTCATAATTTGTTATTTGTGTGAGGTCTTCATCAATTTCTGTATTGCTCTCATCTCGTGTAAATACACCAGCCTTGATTCCTAGGTTGTCCTGAATGGATAAATCAACTGCTGATTTGTTATTTACTGATGGCAGTATCTCTTTGACTGGAAGAACTGTTGCCATTAATGGCATTTCGTTGAGTGCTGCCAACAATTCCACAGGCAATGCATCCTGTCTTTCTCCTAATGATTCTGTTGTTGCTGCACCATCGCTCAATGCATTGAGAGAATCCATTAGAGGTGAGAGATTCATTGTTGTAAGAGAGCTACTTCTAGATTCATCATTTAGTGGTCTTAACAAGTCTATAATTGGTATTTTGTTCCTTGTAGGTCCGGAACTTGTGTTTTGTTCAAAATTCCCTTGTGCTGAGATCTCTTCCTGGGGTGAAGCTTGTGTAAGTGAGCCCTGCATTATGCCAGATGTTTCTGCTTTAGAAACATTAAATGATTCCAGCAGCGAATCATGTCTTGAAAATAATGATGGCATATTGGATGTGCAGTTTCCTGCAGACAGTTCATCAGTAAATGCTATTCTCCTCTCCTGTGTCGATGTGCAGGAGGTAATAAGAGCTCCAGTGAGCAGATTTACTTCTGGAGTACTTTCATCATCTGAAATTTCCTAAGAAAAAAATATACATCTTACTTTGATGGTTTACAGAGATAAATTAAAAATGCAACACTCAAGGTAAGGACTTTTGATTATTATTCTTTCTTTGTTGCAATATTTTTATTCTTTCTCTGCAATAGGGAAAAATTTAACAATATGCTTATGTTAAATAAATTGTGTACACATATTTCTAAGCAACATTTCCTTTGGTTTCCAGGTCCCCTAACAATTACACACTCACGTTGAACAACAATCTGCTGGAGGAACTCAGTGGGTTGAGCAACATTTATGGGAGAAAAGGAATTGTTGACGTTTCAGGTTGAAACATCCACAATTCTTTTCCTCCCACAGATGCTGCTCAAACCACTGAGTTCTTCCAGCAGATTGTTTGTTGTGCCAGATTCCAGCACCTGCAGTCTCTATGTCTCCATTATACACATTGATTTGAGTCTACCCCCTCCAGGCCCTAACATTTTGATATGCTCTAGTTAACAAATAAGTTTAAATTTGTAGCAAATGCTCAGTGCACTCTTTGTTCAAACCATTAGCGTATGAAAAAAGCACAGAGGGTCTGATTTTAAAATGACACATTAAAAGTCTAGAGGGTTCCTATCTATATATGGCTGCCACCTTGTGCAGACTCACTAGTTCCAGTGTTCTCAACAGGGCTACATTCAAAATGAATGAAGGATCAGTGAATTGCCAAACAATAGCAGTTGCTCTCTGAACCTCATCCTCTTCACCTACGGCTCTCTGTTGGGAAACCAATATTGCAAAAGTTCCATGTTTTATTTCTGCAAAGTGCCTTGTGTATGACATAATCAGTCATCAGTCCTCAAAATCTTTTAGCTTATCAAACAGTGTTTAGTTAGTATTTATTATGTGCACTTAATTAAATCTTTAGCTATGGGTGACGTACTGGAATACTGGAGGGTGGCTAATATCGTGCCTTTATTTAAGAAGGGCTGCAAGGACAAGCCAGGCAACTGCAAGCCGACGAGCCTAATATCAGTGGTGGGAAAGTTACTGAGGGGGATTCTGCGGAACAGGATTTACTAGTATTTGAAAAGGCAAGGGCTAATTAGGAACAAGCATGGCTTTGTACATGGGAAATCATGTCTCATGAATTTGAGTTTTTTGACCAAGGGGATTGATGAGGGCAAGATGGTAGACATTGTCTAATGAACTTTAGCAAGGCTTTGACAAGGTTCCATATGGTAGACTAGACTGGAAGGTTAGATCACATAGAATCCAGGGTGAGCTGGCTAATTGGATACAAAATTTGCTTGGCAGGAGTCAGAGGGTGGTAGTGGAGGGTTGTTATTCAGATTGGAGGCCTGTAACCAATGGTGTACTGTGTCCACTGTTGTTTGTCATCTACATTAATGATTTGGATGTTGTTACCATGGTTAGTAAATTTGCGGATGACAACAAAATTTGGGGTGTCACCAAAATATGGGACAGTGAAGGTGGTCATCTAAGAATACAAGAGGATCTAGATGAACTAGGGAAGTAAGTCAGGAATGGCAGATGGAACTTAACTCAGACAAGTGTGAAAGGCTACATTTTGGTCAGTTAAACCAGGGCAGGATTTACAAAGTAAATGACAGAGCCCTGGATAGTGTTATAGAACAGGGAGACCTAGGAGTATAGGTACATAGTTCACTGAAAATGGCAACACAGGTAGGCAGGATGGTGAAGGAGGCGTTTGGTACACTTGCCTTCGTCAGTAAGGGCATTGAATACAGGAGTTGGAACATCATGTTACAACAGTACAAGTCGTCAGGGAGACCTCACTTGGAGTATTCTGTGCAATTCTAGAGGCTGGATAGGCCGAGATGTTTTCTTGGAACGTGAAAGGTTGAGGGGTGATATTATCAAGGTGCATAAAATCATGAGGCATAGATAAAGTGAATGATCACAATCTTTTTTCCAGGATAGGGGAATCCAAAACTAGAGAACATAGATTTAAAGTGAGAAGGGAAAGATTTTAAAGGGACCCGAGGGGCAACTTTTTCACAGAGGGTGGTTGGTATATGGAATGAGCAGCCAGAGGAGGATGTAGAGGTGGATAGAATTATAATGTTTAAAAGGTACTTGAACAGGTACATGGACAGAAAATGTTTAGAGCGATACGAGCCAAATGCAGGCAAATGGGACTAGCTCAGGTGGATATCCTGGTTGGTGTGGACGAGTTGTGTCGAAGGGCCTTCTTCTGTGCTGTATGACTCTAGTGGCTATGGTATATATCCATCCAGATTTTATTGCCATGACCCATCCCTGAACAAGGTCATGATTCATCTGAACTTACCTTAACAAAATACGGATGGCCGATTACACTCGTCCAGATGGTCCAGAATCAAGCGCAAGGCCCTGAGTGATGGTTGAATATTGAATGACAAATAGTGTGAGGTGGGTGGGCCAGAACAAGCCCTGCCCCCAACAGCCTGTGACAGCCATCAAATCCCATTCCCAACTTGCTGACAATCATGGTTTTCAAGGTTTTAAAATGTTTCTGAGTTGTTAAATTTTCTCTCCTGTTCTTGGCAGCTCCACAATCAACATGAAATCAATGGCTTTGAGGATCCTGCACTCAGGCAAGCCCATCACAAGATCCAAGAGCAGCACAGTTCTGGAGATCTATCAGGATCTATTTCTACCACTAGACTCCTTGGGAAGACCAGCAACAAGGTATAAATCAGGTATTAAGTTTGGGATTTATGCATTCACCTCCAGGATTTACCAAAAAATTCAGAGTCATAAGGAACTGGTGACAAACTAATCATTTGAAATATTTTATATCACTTCTGACCAGATACAATTTACCTGTTCACTATCTTGGGCTGGCAGATCATTACTCATCTCAGTATCCAACATTGTTTCATCTGTATCTTCTGAATATTCTGCACAGTAACATGAATTATCAATTATAAACTTGATATTACTTCTAGAATATTATTAACAACACTTCAGGTAGGGAGGAGTCATGTGGGGGAAAGGTTAACTGAGTTTATGTTAAACCACAAAACAGCAATTAGGCTGCTCAGTTAAGTATCTAAACTTCAGATCGAGTAAAAATATGACCACATGGTCCTACTCTCAGGTGTTTGAGAGACTCAAACAAATGGTCACAAGCCATTTTTCAATAGCAACAGGCTATTAACCAAGTCTAATAGGCAGCTCAATACATATTCAATATTTTAATTTTTTCATAGTGATTCAATATATTTCAATTAATAGGCACCCGAATAGTCTTACCAGTGATTTCAAAGTTTTTCTGGTAAAAGGATAAAATTGCTTCCAGTTTCACACTAAAACAAACACAATTATAAAAGAGAAAAATTGCAATGAAACTTTCATAGTTAGAAGCTCTTAGTGACAAGAAATCTAATCTAACACTTTTCTCAAAAGCAGGAACAAATTTAAATACTTGAGTATATTCAAGGATTCATATTTTGCTACTGAATCAGATTTCCTTTTCTGTGTTTTCAGTCAATAGTTGTTCCTTTTTAACATTAGTCACAGTGGCTGTCTAATAGATCATATGATCTAAATGCTTCATTCATAAATTTGAGTGCGATTATCTTTATTTAAGGAACTACACTCTGTTCCTCTTCTACTGGCAGGAAAAAAAATATTAACTCTTAATAGAAAAGCACTAATTGTTGAGAACCATATCCAAAGTGCAAAGAATCTGATGGAATAAATTATCCAGATAACCACTTTATTCTTAAAACTGTACATTCGTAAATCAACAATACATTAGTAACAATCAGCAGATCTTTCAACACTTATGGCACATATATATAACTTGAATGTGTTTCTATTAAGGACATATAAATCCCAAGACTTCATTTTTATTATGAGTTTAGCAATTCCTGATAGCACAAGGAACAAAATAACTTGTGGATATCAGATGATCCACAGTAAAACAAGCTTTTTAGCATATGTACACAAGTGATTATTTTTATCAGAACACAGTTAACAAAAACGATGAAAGTCAAATTAACTGAAATCATTTATTCTTGCTGCCATTGTGTTTCACCTCACTTCCACTGAATAAGAATGATTTTCTCTGCATCCAGCATGTCATTTTGACGAGTATAAAATTGCATAATTGGGCCCAGGTTTGGAATACACAGGCTCAAACATTTGTTTATTGGGTTAGGAAATTATACTGATAGTTTTGAATGAC
>JAUZTB010000001.1:140741244-140753860 GCA_034780895.1 Rhynchobatus australiae
GGAAAGAAATGATTTTTCAAAGTGCCGATACTTCAAAGGAGTATTATCAGACAAAATTTGATCCCGTGGCTTAGTGAGACCACACTTGGCATCAGCTATACAGTGCTGATCAGCACCATTACAGAAAAAATACAGAACCACAAAAGTGGACTCAAAATCTGAGGTTATACCATCAGGAACAGGCTGGTTCTCTATTTTCAAAAAAGTGGCATACAAGAAGGCTTTAAACTTTGGGAAGGCTTTGATCGAGAGTCAGAATATTCTAGAAACCCAAGCACAGCCACTTTCAGTACCTTAACAGCACAGTGGTGGTGGGAGAAGCCAGAAATTTTGGACTCTGATTTTTTTTTAGATGATATTGTGGGAGACTATACAGGTTATTGCACCAACTTCCAGACAAGTGGATAATGAAGAAGAATAGATGACCATTTGAGTCCAAGTTTGGGGTTTACTGGGGCTGGGGAAGAGAAACAGGGAAGTGAGTGGTGTAGAGAAGATTAGATAGGAAGACCATACTGCCAGAGTCTGTTGCTGGATGGAAGATCACAGGGCTTATGAATGAGCAAGAAGAGTCACAGGCCTTGTAGGGACTGCTAGATTATGAAGAGGGGTTAGGAAGACCGGAGGCCTCAGAAGTAGTGCTCGTAGGATCTGGTTAGAAGATCCCCACGCTCAGGAGCAGTGCTGGTGAAGGGTGGTGGGAGAAAGATTACTCAAGTTCAGATGTGCTGTTGAAGAGCTGGGCTGGAAAGAAGGATCACTGTGGTGTGGAGCAGTGGTCAGCAGTCAGATAGGGAAGATTACAAGGTTCGTATGTACTATTGGGGAGCGTGTTGGTAGAGATCATGAGCCCTGGAGGTCAGCAGTAGCAATGAGGTCACAGATTTCAGGACCAGAAGTGGCAGGATAGGTACTTGCTATTTTCTTTAAATCTGCATGGTCTTTATAGACAGTTTGATTGGAGGGAGCAGCACCAGCACTGACCGTCACTGGGGGAGAAAAAAAACAAATATTGCAACAGGAATCAGAAGCAGGCATCAGGGTCCGAATTGTACATGCAAGTAGATTAATGTTTGGTTTACTTTTGGTCCCTCTTGTTCACTCTGAGATGGACCTGTCAGACTTCATGACTGTAATGCAAATGCACACATATGGACGCTGTTTTGGCCCCCACCCACAGCATCCTGCCAAACCCAAATTCTCACCCAGCACTCAGCTTGTTAGGAAGAGCAAATCTAGAAGTCATCAATTGAAGAGAGTCACCAAGAAAGCAAACAGTGTAGTGAAGTTCAACTCCCCTTCCCATTCCCACACCGACCTGTTTGTCCTTGGCCTTCTCCACTGCCAGGGTGAGGCCCAACCCAAACCAGAACAACAACACCTCATATTCCACCTGGGTAGTCTACAACCCAATGGTATGAACATTGAATTTTCCCAATTTCAGGCAACTCTTACATCCTGTGTCGTTTCCCCCCCCCCCCCACCTTACGATCTACCTCTGGTCCTCCCATTTTCACTCTTTTCCCATACCCCCTCCAGCATCACCCTCCCCCTCCAGGTTCCATCCACCTCCTACCCACACATTTCACCCACCAGATCCCCTCCCCCATCTAGTTCCATCTGATCCTTCATGTCTCTCCTAATGGTTCCCATTATCGTCTACTGATTCTAGCACCAGTAGTTTTTGTGTCCCCACTCATCACTCTCCAGCAGCTGCCTCCACCTTCACTTCCCCACTCCCCACCTGGCTTCATTTGCCCTTTCTCTTCCACCTATTACGGACCTGCCTGACTTCCAACTCTACCCCTTTCCCTCTCACTTTTCTGCTTTACACAAAGTGGAAGTCCTCACATTTCCCCAAATCTGCCACTTTCTTGTTCACTCACTCAGCTTGCCTATATCCCCTTGAAGACTCTTTCCATCCTCCTCCCTACTCACAATCCCATCCAATTTTGCAACTTGCAAGTATGACGTCCAGTCCACCCACTTCTCAAGAGCAGTCGGGGTGGGCAATTAAGTGCTGGCTCAGCCTGTGAAGCCCACATCCCTTAAATGAATTAAAAAAATCTTTGATATAGATTGTGATGAACTGAGGCCCACGCACAAAAGCTTAGTCAGATGTAGATTTTAAAGGACAACTTAAAGGAGAAAGGTAGGTAGAGAAGGGAAGTCTAGAGCTCAGGGCCAGGGAAGATGAAGGCAAGGCGCCACTGGAAGAACAATTAAAATCAGGATGCAAAATAAGTCGAATTAGAGGAGCTTGAAAATCTCAGAGGTTCACAAGGCTGGATGAGGACATGGAGAGGTGAGGCCAAGGGTTTTAAAGGTCAAAAATTTTAAACTTACTGTGTTGTTTAATCAGGAGCCAACTTAGTTCAATAATTCAGGGGCAACGGTTGATAAGGAACTGATGCAATTTAGCAATCAGGTCACAACTAAACTGGAGATCTGTTATATTTCAAATGCAGGACTTACTTTTTTTAAACTGACCTGCGCAATCACCTTAAACTGGTTATCACACAGCTTGGAGCAGTCAGATAGACTATACATATATATATATTATTTGAGCCATCTGTGGTTTGCAGCTATGTAAATATGTATGGCCACTGATAAGAGAAGGCAAGCAGTAGCTCTCTCTTTATGATTATTTACAGAAGAATGCTGGGGACTCTATAGTAATATAACAATTAATATTGGTGCTTTGATCTGGATTGATTTAAAGGGAAGGGGATGAATAGGTCGCTATTCATCCAGAAAGATATTGAAGTTTAACAGTACGAGAAGGGGAAAGTAAAAAATTGGCATTGTTGACGTAGCATGTGGCAGCCAGAGACCAAGAAGCGGGATCTCCAATGAATACGGGTCCACTCCCCTGAAGCAGTCACACTGGTCAGTTCACAACTAACTGGTCCTTTGGCCTAAAGTAATTTATTGTTGACAAGTTGCAGGCAACACAACAGTCCCAGAGGCAGACTACCGTTGATGGAAGGAATGAAATCCATTGTCTCGGATGCCACACACATGCATCAGGTAAACCAGGTGGAGAGGGGAAGAGAGGATACTCATTGTAGCCAGTTGCCATAAGCAGCGTGAATCGGTCAATCAGCCCCTTGAGCCTGCTCCGCCATTCAATAAGGATGTGTTTGATCCATTCATGGCCTCAACATCACTTTCCTGCTCTCTCCCCATACCTCTTGACATCCTTCTCTGCCTTGAACATTGCCTCCATTGCTCTCTGGGGTAAAAAAAAGGTCCAAATTCCTCCTCATCCCTCATAAAATGAATGACCCCTTGTCTTGAAACTATGCTCCCAAGTGCTACACACACTTATTAAAGGAAAGGTGCTCTCTGTCTCCATATTGTCAGTCCCCTCAGGCTCTATGATGTTTCAATAGGATCACCTCTCATTTTTCTACACTGTGATTTGTACCAGCCCAATCAAACCTACCTGTCATGCACTTTATCCAAGGAAGTAACGTAGTGAAGTTTCTCAGCATTGCCTCCAATGAAAGCATATCTTTCCTTAAGTATGGAGACTAAAACTGTACACAGTACTCCAAGTGCACAGTCACCACCACCCTATAAAGCTATATCAAAACTTCTACACTTTTATACCCAAACTCCTTGCAATAAAGTCCACATTCTATTAACCTTCTTAATTACTTTCTCATTACTTGGTGATAGGACAACCACATGAGAAAACTAAGCTATGAAGAAATTTGGAAACTGAGCTTGAATAGAGCATAAGCCACCTGTTTTGTATTGACAATGACCCAACATTGAGAGGGCACCCTAGATGACCTAAGACACAGTAAAATATGGAGTATAGTGCTCTGATGGAACAGGCTGAGTGCGCACAGGCTGGATTGGACATTTCACCATGAGAATCAGGTGCTGCAATACTGAATTTCTAGACTAGCATGTCAGTTGAAGACATTGATTGCATGATCTGAGCTCTCTGACAGAGAAAAAAAAATGTACTGGAGCCTTTTTCTGAGTTTAACATGTTCCTACTTGTTGTACAACTATATATTCTAAAAAAACAGAGCAGAAATGGTCATGGTAATGTTGATTCTAAAACTGGAACACTTCCCATTTCAAGCACCTACCAAGAACTTCCAAGATCCAGAGTAAAAATCCAATAGGCTGCAGGCCAATCTCAGAACAGCATCCTCTATGGTTCAAACACAGCTCCATGACCTTACCCAGTGAAACTGCTCCTTAATAATGATGAAATATAGCCCCCTATCCACTGGGAAGTTAGATATCCTAAAACCTGTTAGCATATAAGAGAAGAATTTCATCTGATTTGTTAGCATAGGATTTGAATTATCACAATTTAAAAGCCATAGAGGAACAATCTACTATACCATCTAATTTTTAGCCATCCTCCAAAACAATTTTTTGAAAACAGGAACTGAATTAAAGAAAGCACTTGGTTCTATTTAACTTTTTTTCAATCATTGTGATTCAAAGTTTATAACTTTTAACTCAGTATCAGGATGTTATTTCTCCACCAATTGTTTCTAATGAACAGAGACCACAAGCAGGTCTTAAGGCCTTCCAGACTCAACAGCGAGGCCTACAGATCAGTAATTTTAGTGTGAAATTATGCTCAAGATATTTCTGAGAAATTGCCTATTCCCTTTATAGCACAGTGAAATATTAGAGAAGTAGGAAATTAATCTGGTTTCTTCACACAATTGCTGCCCACTTCCTTTAAGCAATGAAACTGCTAGTTCTCCATGTCACTTCAATCTTTCTAACAAGCACCCTAGGGCTCACTAAATCCAGTATTGTTTTCCTTTTGATAGTACCTCTCTGCAGTTATTTCAGTTGTAATTTAATTGACAATGGCTACATTCAGCTAATAAAGTGGAAGATAAATTTTGGCTTCCACATCTCTGAAAACGCAGTACAGGCCTAACCTGCTGGAATGAAGGCACAAAACAGTAAGTGTCTGCAGCTTAACAAACGTGGCTCAGAATTGATGAACTGAAGTCCATGATTGGAATACTGCTATGCATCAGAACAGGGTAGTTACCTGGACGTTTGGTTCCACAAGGCACTCACACCTCTTACCTTATGGAATCGGTCAATCAACAGAGACAGGAGTGAGGCAGGTATGGGGATCCAGAAGGTAGCACTGGAGGAGTCTCAGAAGTGAGGATGTTTGCAAACAATTACACAATGTTCAATTCCATTCACAACTCCTAAGCAAATGAAGCAGTCCATGCCTGCATTTAGCAAGACCTCAACTTTATTCACAATTTTTCATGTTCAGTTTCATTTGCTATATGTCTGTATGTTTTTAATGTTGGTCACTACCCATGTTGATCACTACATTTCCAAGCTTCATATCATTGCTCCATTTGTACCCAAATCCAGGTTACTAACAAGTATCAAAAGTAATGATCCCAACACCAACCCCTGGGGAAACCAACCTTCCACAATTCTCCACTTTCTCTGTCTGTGAACTAATTTTATTTTACTGTTGGATCTAAGGTCCAGATCTTACTCTTACTCAGGCTGTCAAAGGGTGTGCTATGCATGGGAGACAATGGTGCAGTTTGTTACTGACGTCTACCTTCAATGAAAGATCCAGGGCATACCAACACAACAGTGATCCCTGTCCTCCAGGGAGTTGTACGAGTCATGTATTAAGCACTCCAATTACAGGCACCTCAAAGCACTGGAGAGATATATCACCAATGCCAGCTCTGGCTATAGAGTCTTAGAATAATACAGCAAGGAAACAAGCCCTTTGGCCCAACTCATCCATGCTGATCATACTGCCCACCAACTTAGTTCTACTTGTCAGTGTTTGGCCCCTATCCCTCTAAACCCCTTCTGTCCATGTACTTATCCAAATGTTTTGAATGTTGTTATTATACCTGTCACAACCACTTCCTCTGACAGCTTATTCCATATATGGACCACTCTCTGCAAGAAGAAGTTGTCCCTCAGGTCCCTTTTAAATTTTTCACCTCTCACCTTAAACCTGTGCTCTCTAGTTTTTAGTTCCCCTTCGCTGGGACAAAGACTATGTGCATTCACCCCATCTATGCCCTTCATGATTTTACATACCTCTATAAGGTCACCCCTCAATCTCCTACATTCCAAGGAATAAAGTCCTAGCCTGCTTAAGCTCTCCCTATAACTCAGGCCCTTGAGCCCTGGCAACATTCTCGTAAATCTTCTCTGCACTCTTCCCAGTTTAATGATGTCTTTCCTACAACAAGGTGCCCAAAACTGTTGCACAATACTCCAAGTGCAGTCTCACTAAGGTCTTGTACAATTGCAACATAACAGCCCCAACTCCTATACTCAATGCCCTGACTGAAGGCCAGCATGCCATACTCCTTGTTCACCACCCCGTCTACCTGTGACACTGCTTTCAGTGAACAATACACTTCTACTCCTCGGTCCCTCTGTTCCACAATCTCTGCTGGGAAGGCCACGGTATCGATATGCCTGACATCTCTCAAAGCTTCCTTGAAAAAAATAACAGGACTCGTGGGAATCCCTGGCCAGAGATTACACAAAGTGGAAAAGGAAATCTGGGAAGGTAGTGAGCATCTCCAGCCCCTTTGATGGGAGCAAATGGAGCATAAGTTAAAATAACAAGAGTGCAGAACCTCTTCACAACCCATCCTCCTGGCCTGAGAAGCACCTTCTCTCTCAACCGTGGCATAGGCTGGAGATCCTGCAATGGCCTCATCAGCTACCTCTTAACCGACAGAACTGGAATGGAAGCATTTGCAATGCTGCCCAAGAAGAATTCTATTGACTCAGTCCCTCTAATTACATAGGCCTTTATTTTGCAAACAGGGTTATATTTGGTCACACACTTCTTGAAAACAGCAATCATTCTGTCCTTGAAAGCTACTGTGTATGGTTGACCTGCTGACATTTGTCAGATTTATCCTGCTTCACATTTCTATACTATAGCTGAACATTGCAATCCTCCCTTCCTTTGGTACCACTTCCATTTTAGAGGGTTCAAAAATTGTGGGCAGGAGTTGCTGCTGTTTCCACCCTTCCCTCAGCGACCTGGGATGCACTCATTTAAACAAGGTGACTTTTCAACTGTTATGTGCCTCTGTGTCATCTATTCGTATCCCACCCAACTACCACCCCCTTTATTAGCACATTGGCAGCATCTCCTTTGTGATGACAGATGCAATTAGAGGTCTTAGTACATGATTCAGTTCCAAAATTCAGTGCCATCACAGATCATAGTGGCAAATCTGTTTAGAATTAATCAGAAACATTTTCTTTGAACACAAGGCTGTTAAAGCTGATCTATCTATGGATCTGTGACTATTACTGAAAATAAACTGTGCTTTCCCTGAATTAAAGCTGGTGCATTTTGACTAACCACACTGAGATCACAGAAGCATACAGGAAAGATGGCCACTATGACTAGGCTGCCTATTAGAAATATCAACTGTGCCCAGTCCCAGATTGTTATTTTCCACAACCCAATTAGTTCCTCTTCTCAAATATCTCTCCAATGTCTTTTTAAAATTAGATGCATTCAGCTCAGATATTTTAGTACCTAGCCCCTTGTTTTTAATAGTTTATGTTCATGATTTTGACTTAAATGCGGTCTTGGGGAGGACAGGACTGGGAGTGGGTGGAGCACATAAAAAAAGATTGCAAAATTGGCTATGTGGTTGACAGCAAGAAGATATGGATGGTTTAGTCAGCTGGGCAGAAAAGGGACAACTGGACATTAATCCAGAGACGAATGAGGTGATGTACTTGAGGAATTGCAACAAGACAACAGAAGACACATTAAATGGAAGGATATTGAGAACAAAGGGACCTTGTGCACATTCACAGTGCACTCTCTCTAGCACTATCACATTCTTCCTCTAGTGTGGAATCCAGAACTGCAAACAGTACTCCAGTTGAGGCCTAACCAAAGTTAGCTCCCTGGTTTTGTATTCAATGCCCCAACTAATAAAGGCCAATATCCCATATGGCTTCTTAACCATATTATCTACTTCCACTGGAATGGATATGATGGCCTGAATAGATTCTTTCTGCATTGTAAATTTTGTACAATTCTGATTTAGATTTTAGTATCTTTTCAGGTAAAGCATACCTGACCTTGACAATCAAAATAAAAAAAAATCTTCATTCTTTTAGAAATGATATTAAATTTTAAATTCTGACCATGGAGGGGTAGGGCTTAGAGGGCTATGGGCCGAATGCAGGAAATTGGGTAGACACAATGGTCGGCATGGACTGGTTGGGCTGAAGGGCCTGTATCTATGTTGCATTGCTCTATGACTCCATCATTGGTCACTGAGTCACCAGCCAAGGAAAATAATTTTTCTTTCTACCAAAACTCTTTGACCCTTCATCAACATCAAAGCCAATATTAACTTTTGCTGTTCCAGCTCTCATATTACTAAAGTCTGTCATCCCTGACAGCGTCCAGGTGAACTGTTGCACCCATGCCAAGGCCCTTATACCTCTTCCAAAACACAGAGCTAGAATTGTCCAGCCGAGACATAACCTGTAAAATTTTAGCAAAATGCCTTTGCTAGTCTTCTATTTACAAATAACCATGCAACCCATATGCAATTTTTTAAACATAGACTTTAAGGATTAATGTTAATTACTAAAAACAATGAGCACTTATACCACCTTAAGGTTAAGTATTACAAGATACCATAGAACAATACAGCACAATACAGGCCCTTTGGCCCACCATGTTGTGCTAACCTTAAACCTTGCCTAAGACTATCTAACCCCTTCCTCCCACATATCCCCCTATTCTAAATTCCTCCATATGCTTATCTAACAATCTCTTGAACTCGACCAATGTATCAGCCTCCACCACTACCCCAGGCAGCACATTCCATGCACCAACCACTCTCTGGGTGAAAAACTTCCCTCTGATATCTCCTTTGAACTTCCCACCCATTACTTTAAAGCCATGCCCTCTTGTATTGAGCATTGGTGCCCTGGGAAAGAGGCACTAGCTGTCTACTCTATCTATTCCTCTTAAAATTTTGTATAGCTCTATCATGTCTCCTCTCGTCCTCCTTCTCTCCAAAGAGTAAAGCCCCAGCTCCCTTAGTCTCTCCTCGTAATGCATACTCTCTAAACCAGGCAGCATCCTGGTAAACCTCCTCTGCACCCTTTCCAATGCCTCCACATCCTTCCTATAATGAGGTGACCAGAACTGGACACAGTGTGGTCTAACCAGAGTTTTGTAGAGCTGCATTATTACCTTGCGGCTCTTAAATTCAATCCCATGACTAATGAATGCTAACATCCCATAAGCTTTCCCAAATTTACCAATTTACCACTGGTCACATCATGAGGGCAAATAATAATTCCAGACGAAGCAACACACAAAGCATTGGAGGAACTTAGCGAGTCAGGCAGCTAAACTTCAGCATTCTAATTTAATCCGGGGACAAATCCCATAGACAGTGGATAAGTTACTAACAGGTTAAAACAGAGCTGAGGTTTTGTACTTGAATGTTAAGTTTAGAATGCGTGCTACCCAATGGAAGTATGATGTTAATAGGATTAAAAGTAGAATAGCAACTAGTCATGCAACTCTTTTGAGATCAGCACACGCAGCAGAACTTGGTTGATTAATTAATCACTTCCTTCAGCTCCCTGAGCATGGACATCTTCATAGTTTTGCAAAGTCTGCACCAATTGTAAGAACCAACGTTCGGAAAATAGGGACTGCAGATGTTAGTGGGTGGGGTACCTGAACTTTAGATGTAAACACTGTTATAAATACATCAATAAAGAAATCCTGCAGCTCTTTGTAAATAAATATTCCTTTTCCCAAAAATACACTTTATTTATACTATATACAGTAAATACAGTCAGGATATGTCATCTTCATTCACTCTACTAAGCAATCCAATACATTCTCTTCCAATATATCAAAGTCACCAATGTTTCCTCCTGAATCATTGCATTGGTGAAATTGTTTGAGAGGTTATTACAGGTCTGTCCCTCATAGACCAGTGGCAACAGGACCCTAGACCGTAGTCCTTCCCCAGAGAGCCTTTGTGGTGGCTGCACTGACCTTCAAGCAGATACCTTTCCAGCAGATACCTTTCCAGTTCCTGCATTCCTCAACGTGACCAGCTGTTCAAAATAGGTTTAGCATTTATGACCCACACAGAGAAAAGATTTAATTTCTCTGCATTAGTAAGAGGGAGCTGCCCAGACTTATTAGTCATTTACTGTTACTTAGCTTTGCCTGCGGCTACTGTACAGCTTGCCTGAAAATAAAAACAAAGAAATGCTGGAAACACTCATCAGGACAGGCAGCATCTGTGGAGAGAGAAACTGAGTTAATGTTTCCTGCCTGAGACACATTCTCAGACCTCTTTCTCATTCATTGTTTACTGAAGCAGTATAAAACTTTGGTTAGGACGCACTTGGGAGCATTGTGTGCAATTCTGGTCGCCCCATTACAGGGAGGATTTGGAGGCTTTGGAAAGGGTGCAGAAGAAGTTCACCAGGATGTTTACTCTGGAGTGGCGGAGGCTGAGGGGAGACCTGATAGAAGTTTATAAAATTATGAGAGGTACAGAGAGAAGAGACAGTCAGAATCTTTTTCCCAGGGTAGAAATGTCAAGTACTAGAGGACGTGCATTTTAGGTGAGAGGGGGAAAGTTTAAAGAAGATGTGCAGGGCAAGTTTTTACACGGAGATTGTTTGGTGCCTGGAACAGGCTGCCAGGGTGGAGATGGTTAGATAGGGAGGTTAGATAGACACATGAATATGCAGGGAATGGAGGGATATGGATCACGTTCAGGCAGAAGAGGTTGAGTTTAATTCATCACAGGCCTTGTGGGTCCAAAGGCCTCTTCCTGTGCTGTTCTGTTCTATGTTCTGTGTCCCATGAAGCAAACAAGAGAATGGACCTTACACTGAACATTCATAAGACAAAACTCCTTGACCAGCTTCCCCCCACTGCCACCCTCACTACCCTTGTGGTTCAATGACATCACCATCACCAACTCCCCCACCGTCAATACCTTATAAACGTTCACAGAAAGAGTTTGGAAAGCCTTTGCTTGACTGAAGAAGAGATTTTGAAGATCGAGACCTCAGACCTAGAACAAGACTGACGGTTTGTTAGACAGCAGTGATCTCCGTCCTTCTGTGTGCTTCTGAGATGTGGACTGCCTACAGCAGCCACATCAATGCACTGGTGGAGATACCGCCAACACTGTCTCCACAAAGTCCTCCAAGTTCACTGGAAGGATATGTCAGTGACCTCTCCCAAACTAACATCCCCAGTGAAGAGAGCCTTGCTACATGCACTTGGCCCAAGTTGGGCAGGTCACATCTTTCTCATGCCCAACACCAAACTCCTGAAGCAGATACTTTAGTCGGAGCTCTGTCGAGGGAAGAGGTAGAGTCATGGAGGATTATACAGCATGGAAACAGGCCCTTCGGCCCAACTCATCAGGCCAAGATGCCTATCTAAGCTCATCCCAATTGCCCGCAATTGTCCTATATCCCTATAAACCTTTCCTATCCATGTACCTGTCCAAGTGCCTTTTACTGTACCTGCCTCAATCACTTCCTCTGGCAGCTCGTGAAGAAGTTGCCCCTCAGGTCCCTTTTAAATCTTTCCCTTCTCACCTTAAACCTCTGCCCCCTAGTTTTTGATTCCCATTCCCTGGGAAAAAGACCGTGTGCGTTCACCTTATCTACACCCCTCATAATTTCATACACCTCTATAGGGTCACCCCTCAATCTCCTATGCTTCGAGAACTAGAGCCCCATCAGATTGTCTGAGGAAATGATTCAAAGATGCAATGAAAAGTGCAACATCCCCACTGTCTTTTGGGAATCCCTGGCCCATGCCACCCAAAGGGGTGAAGAGGCATTTGGGATGGCATTGAGAACCTCGACTCCATGTTTTGGAAGCGCACAGAAGCCTCCGTAAAGAGTGTATGAAGCCCACCACCTGACGAACCACCCACCCACCCCTCCCGTCAGACCCCTCCTGTGGAAGAGGCTGCGCTTCCCATGTTGGCTTCATTGGAACCTACGGAACTGGAGTAGAAGTCATCCTCACTCCTGACGGACTGTCCCAGAGGAAGAAGATTCTTTAGACATGCATTATACCAGGTGTGATCTCACCAGCACGCTGTAAACTTGCATCAAGCGTCCCTAATTTTATACTCCATCCCCCTTGCAATGAGGACCAACAATCCATTAGCCTTCCTAATTATTTGCAATGCGTGCATGTTTCCCTCCATAGGTGCTGCCTGACCTGCTGAGTTCCTTGAGCATTTTGTGTGTGTTGCTCCAGATTTCCAGCATCTGTAGACTCTCTTGTCTGACAGCTCCTTTCCCTCCCACTGATGCTGCTCGACCCGCTGAGTTCTTCCAGCAGATTGTTTGTTGCTGCAGATTCCAGTGTCTGCCGTCTTTCTCATGTCCACCTTTCTCATTTCATGTTCGAGTACTGTCTGATCCTTTTGTACTGCAACATTTTACAGTCTCCCTCCATTAGAACATAGAACACCACAGCACAGTACAGGCCCTTCGGCCCACAATGTTGTACCGACATTTTATCCTGCTCTATGATCTATCTAACCCTTCC
>JAUZTB010000001.1:142803545-142814499 GCA_034780895.1 Rhynchobatus australiae
CACACAAATGGCATCCTAGATCAGGATGGATCCCAGGGTCAATAGAACTGTGAGGCAGCAGCACCACCTGCTGCACCACCGTGCCGCTTCCCGCTGACATTTATTTTTGCAGCTACCATTGGGCAGGAGGTACAGAAGTCCCACCCAAACGGGTTCAAGAACAGTTGTTTCTTTTCAACCATTCTGTTCTTGAACCAACCAGTAAAACCCTAATCACTATAGTTTATCAACACTATGACCACTTTGCACTAAAATGGACTTTTTTTTGTTCTAATTGTGTTCTTCTTTTATAAAAATTGTGTATAATTTATGTTTAATTTATGTTTTTCTTGTGAATGCTGCTTATAGGATACTACATGCCTGTGATGCTGCTGCAAGTAAGTTTTCAATTACACCCGTGCACACATGGACTTGTGCAAGTGACAATAAACTCAACTTTGACCTCTCAATCTACATTGATAACAGAATATCCAGGCTTGTCACTTGTGGAAGCTTGCTGCTGGATATTCTACTCAAAAGCTAGATTTCCAAACACACGCCTTTGGTTGTAAAACATTCTGGACATCAAGGTTACAACAGATGCATCAGAATTGCACATTGTGACTGATTGCATGATTTCATATAACGATGTGGCAATTACTAATCATGACACACAAGGCATGACTAGATGTTTTGTGATGTATTAAGAGCTTTGGAAATATCCAAGGCTTTTATTCCTCATTCCCAAGAGACTGGATAGTAATTCATTCTCAGGATATGGGAGTATCTGGCAATGAAAGCTGACCTTGCCCATTCCAAATAACTGAGTATAATAACTAACCACCTTGAACTTCTGCAGCCTGTGTAAGGCCACTCCACACTGCTGTTGTCAGGTAGGGAGCTCCAGGAATTGGACCTAGGGCCCACTTAAGGGAACTTTTATAGTATGGCGGCTCTCCTTCTCCTGCCCCTATCCTTTCAAATCAAGTTAGGGAAGTACCGCCCAAATAGCCTTGGCGAGTTGCTGCAGTGACCCCATCAATGCTATAGGGTTTGAGGCTTAGGTCCCAGCTAGTCATAGTTTTGATCAGTTTGGCTAAGGTGACCAAATGTCGTATTTCTGTTTGTTGACAATACAAAATTAGGTGGGATTGCGAGTCGGGAAGAGCAGGTAAAGAGGCTTCAAGAGGAGGTAGGAGATAGATAAGCTGAGTGAGGGGGAGAGAACATAGTAGACAGAACAGGTATTGGTATACTGTTGTCATATGTACTGAGATGGTGAAAAGCTTTTGTCTGCATGCCATCCAGACAGATCACGTCATGCACAAGTGCATCAAGGTAGTTAAAAAGAAAAAAACAGAAAGCAGAATTGAGTACCGCAGTTGCAGAAAAAATTGCACTGCAGGTAGACAAAGTGCAAGGGCCACAACGAGGTAGATTGGGAGATCAAGAGTTCACCTTTTAGTATAGGAGAGGTCCGTTCAAGAGTCTGATAACAGAGGGATAGAAGCTGTCCTTGAGTCTAGTGGCATAATGAGGTCTCTACTTTGGTGCACAAAATAGAAAAGCAGATCATTTTTCAAATAGTGAGAGATCGGGAAACACTGATGTTTAAAAGGAATCTGGATATCCTTGTACACAAGTCACTAAAATCTAACTTGTAGCTGCAGCAAACAGTTTGAGGGGCAAAAGGTATAACAGCTTTCATTGTAAAAGGATCTGAGTACAGAGTAAATACTGCAATTATACAGGGCCTTGAGACTGCACCTGGAGTATTGCATACAGTTTTGGTCTCCTTACTAAGAAAAGGATACACTTGCTATCAAGGGAGTGCAGTGAGGATTCATTAGGCTGGCTCCTGGGATGGCGGGTATGCCATACGAGGAAAGGTTGAGTAGATCATCCCTGTATTCTCTAGTTTAGAAGAATGAGAGGTGATATCACTAAAGCTTACAAAATTCTTACAGGGCTCAACAGGGTGGTTGCAGGGTGGATGGATTCCCCAGGCCAAGTCCTCTAGAACCAAATATTACAGAACATAGAACAGTACAGCACAGTACGGGCCCTTCAGCCTACGAACTGAACACAATACTCCAAGTGTGGTCTAACCAGAGTTTAATAGAGCTGCAACATTACCTCATGGCTCATGAACTCAATCCCCCGACTAATGAAGGCCAGTACACCATACACCTTCTTAACCACCCTATCGATTTGCATGACAACTTTGAGGGATCCATGGACTTGGACCCCAAGATCCCTCCGTTCCTCTGCTAAGAATCCTGCCATTAACCTTGTACTCTGCCTTCAGGTTTGATCTTCCAAAATGTATCACTTCACACTTTTCCGGATTAAACTCCACCTGCCACTTCTCTGCCCATTCTATGTCCCGTTGTAACCTACGACAACCTTCCACACTATCCAAAACACCACCAACCTTCGTGCCATCGGCAAACTTACTAACCCACCCCTCCACTTCCTCATGCAAGTCATTTATAAAAAGCAACTAGGGGACCCAGAACAGATCCCTGCAGAACACCACCAGTCACCAAAGGATTAGGATGAGGCAGTTTAAGATTGCAATGAAGAGAAACTTCTTCACTCAAGAGGGCAGTGAAGCTGTGGAGACCAAGTTATTGAGTTCCTTCAGTTTAGAGATCAATAGTTTCTGGATTAAGGGAAACAAGGGAGTGGGGACAGCCGGAAAAAGGTACCGAGTAAAAGATTAGCCACGATCTTGATAAATGTTGGAACCGACTCCAAGGGTCAATGGTCAACTCGTGCACCTAATTTTTACATTGCTATGACTGTTTTATTTTAAAAACTAAGCGAGGTAGCAATGATGCATTTAAATGGATCAAGCATCAACTTAACAGGTATTAGCAGCATCTTGGGCAATGAGTGAAGTTATCTGCCATGGCCTTCCAGTTTAATTTACTTAAAGTCACATGCAGAAACAATTAACTTAAATTCAGTGCAACAATCTGTTGGAAGAACTCAGATCAGGTCAAGCAGCATCCACGAGGGAGAGAAAATGTCGATGCTTTGGGTCGAAACCCTGCATCAGAAATTAAATTCAGTGCACAGATTTCAAGTGACGGGCAACCATTTGGTGGGGAACAAGAGGGAAAATTTCCCCACAGTTAGAGATGATGATTTGAAACTCTGCCTGCAAAGGTGAAGCAAACACAAGAAAGTAGAAGTCAGCCACTCAGTCCATCACGCCTGGCCCACCATTCAATAACATCATGGCTGATCTGCCGCAGACCTCAGCTCTGCTTCTGTGTCAGTTCCCTATAGCCCTCAATTCACTAATCTTTTAAAGACCTCATTTACCTCTTTAAATAACCTCCAGTGATCAAGCCTCCACAACCCTCTGGGGTAGAGGCTTTCAGAGATTCACTCCCCTCCAAGAAGCAGCTCCTCCACTTCTCAGTTTTGAAATGACCACCCCCACTAACCTGGTAACACGTCCTCTCATTTGAGGCTCTCCCACTAGTTACTCAGGGCTACCTACAGCAAACTGGATAGACAAAGCTTCCTCCTGGACCATTACAATTCTGCGACATGATTGTATATCGGCCAGGCATGACACTCCATAGAGCATTGTGTCCCTTCCAGTCACCTTCCCATCTGAACTCCTTGACTTGTATCCCACTGCCCGAATACATGTAGAGAGCGAGTCTATGCATGAACAGAGAACAATGAAATTCTGAACAAAGAACCAAGAACATGTCAGCTCTGCTGTGTGCAAAATCTTTTCTCCAAGAAAACAACTTCCCACTGTAGGCTATCCTACAGCTACAAAACTCCAGCCTCGCATGTTGTCACAGGAGTGGGATGTGGACATGCAATCGCCATCTTCCCAGAGAATCATGGAACTGGCCAGTCCCAAAATAAAACATGGAACATCAAACAGCAGAGCACAGGAACAGGCCCTTCAGCCCACATCAGTGCCAACCATGTTGCCAGTCCTATTAATCCTATCTGCTAGCACATGGTCTATATCCCTCCATTCTCTACCTGTTCATGAATCTATCCAAATGCCCATCATACCTTCTTCCACCACCTCCCCTGGCAGCACATTCCAGGCACCCACCACTCTGTGTAAAAGAAAAACTTACCCCTCACATCGCCTTTAAACTTTCCCCCTCTCACCTTAAAACTACGTCCTCTAGTACTTGACATTTCTACCCCGGGGAGAAAGAGTTGTCTATCCTATGTCTCTCAATTTTATATACTTCTATTGCCTAAATAGCAACTTATAAAATCCCAGAGACTAATAGTGCTAAAACTAAATGCTAGAGAAACTCAGCTTCTACAGAGGGAAATGGACAGTCAACATTTTGGGTCAAGACCCTTCATCTGGAGGGTCTCAACCCGAAACATCTGCCGTCCATTTCCCTTCACGGATGCTGTCTGACCCGCTGAGTTCCTCCAGGATCTTAGTTTTTGCTTCAGATTCTAGTATCAGCAGTCTCTTGTGTCTCCACTGCTAGCACCAATATGGAGGGAACCATTTCCAATTCACCAGTGTTTTTAAAATCTGGCTAACCTACCACACTTAAAAGGAAGGCTTTTTTATTTTAAAAAAGAACAAGTTTGACGTGATGGTCAGAGCTGGGCATTCAAACTGTGGGATGGGTACACCGCCACAGATGGGTTTAGTGTCTGGAACATCACAAGTCAGGAACATGGGTAGGATTACTGGGTCCAGAGTGCCTGTATATTTCCTGTTCCCTTTAAACTCATCAGGCTCACTTGGAAAACTACTATACTGGTAGAGGCAGGTACAATAATACAGTTAAAAGACTTTTGGACAGGGACAAGGATAGGAAAAGGTTTAGAGGGATATGTTTAAAATGGACTCACTTAGATAGGCATCTTGGCCAGCATGGACGAGTTGGGCCAAAGAGCCTGTTTCTGTGCTATACGACTCTACTATATGACATGTAAAAAAGGCAAAATAAAATTCTGAGAAGGGTCTCGACCCAAAACATTAACTGTTTATTTCCTTCTATAAATGCTGCCTGACCTACTGAGTTCCTCCAGCATTTTGTGTGTATTGCTCCAGATTCCAGCATCTGAAGAATCTCGTGTCAAAATAAAATTGTGTTTGGTTGGAAGTAACTTCCAACAGTCCGGAAAATCTGCTAATCCAACATCAAAGTCCCAAGGGTGCTGGATTCAAGTTTTTCCATCGATGGGGAATGGCACAAAAGGTGGTGCTGCTGCTGCTGGCTACAAGAGAGCAGCAAAGCTAATCTGTCTGAAGGAGGCATAGATAAATGAGAGAGAAACCAAAGATGGATTGTAAGATGCAAAATACCGCAGTTGCTGAAAGTCTGTAGCAAGAGAGAATGCTGGAAATACCCTACAGATCAGGTAGCTTCAAAAGAACATAGAACAGTACAGCATGGAACAGGCTATACAGCCCATGATGTTGTGCCAATCTTGATGCCACCATATCGCTCCATTCCTTGCATCTTCATGCGTCCATCTAAAACTCCACCAAACTGCCTCATTCCACTACTACCCATGGTAACCCATTCCGGGCATCTACCAGGAAAGGGGGTGGTGTACATGCACCTTCTACATCAACGGTGCTGAGGTTGACAGCTTCAAGTTCCTGGGAGTGAACATCACCAACAGCCTGTCCTGGTTAAATCACATAGATGCCACGGCCAAGAAAGCTCACCAGTGCCTCTACTTCCTCAGGAGGCTAAAGAAATTCGGTATGTCCCCTTTGACACTCACCAACTTTTACCGATGCACCATAGAGAGCATCCTATCTGGATGCATCATGGCTATTTATTTGCACTATTCAATAGTCTTATCACAGTGAGATAGAAGTTGCCCTTAAACCTGGTGGTATGTGCCCTCAAGCTTCTGTATCTTCAACCTGATGGAAGAGGAGAGAAGAGAGAATGACCCAGGTGGGTGGGATCTTTGATTATGCTGGCTGCTTCACCAAGGCAGTGAGAGGTAAAGACAGAATCCAAGGAGGGGAGGCTGGTTTCCATGATGCACTGGGCTGTGTCCACAACTCTCTGCAGTTTCTTGTGGTCCTGGGCAGAGCATTTGCCGTACCAAGCCGTGATAGATCCAGATAGGATGCTTTCTATGGTGCATCGATAAAAGTTGGTGAGTGTCAAAAGGGACATACCGAATTTCTTTAGCCTCCTGAGGAAGTAGAGGTGCTGGTGAGCTTTTTTGGCCATGGCATCTACGTGATTTAACCTAACCAGGACAGGCTGTTGGTGATGTTCACTCCCAGGAACTTAAAGCTCTCAACCCTCTCGACCTCAGCACTGTTGCTGTAGAGAGGTGCATGTACATTGCTCTTTTTCCTGAAGTCAATAACCAGCTCTTTTGTTTTGTTGACATTGAGGGAAAGGCTGTTGTCCTGACACCATGCCACTAAGCTCTCTATCTTCTTCCTGTACCCAACTCATCATTGTTTGAGATACAGCCTACAACGGTGGTATCATCTGCAAACTTGTAGATGGAGTTAGAGCAGAATCTGTCCACACAGTCATGAGTATATAGGGAGTAGAGAACAGGGCTGAGGACACAGCCTTTAAGTATCACTGTAGATTATACCCTGGAATTTCTGGGATTATGCCCTGGAACCCACAACCATCTGACTTGGAATGCCAAATGTTATCACTGACATTATCAGTTGACATTTAAATAGCATGGAGTTCTTCTCTCAGCAGTCAGTCATCTGTCATTACTATTGTCGAGACACAGACAGGTAATAGAATTGTCGAGCCAAAACAACAGGAAATTGAAGTCTAACATTAATGATATATCAACCAACGGATGGAGTTTACATATGATATTGCAGCTACAAAGACATTATCATTAATTGATTGTTGCATCACTTGTTGAATAAACATATTTGTTAAGCTACCAGAAGTATTTTTTTTCTATTTTACATCAGAGGTATAAATTAAGTTTGAAATTGTGATTTTTCACAGAAGAGACAATGTAATATTAATAAAGTTTCAGGCAGAATTGTTAAAAGGTCATTAATAATATTTATTTTGTTATGTATATGTTAGAATTAGAAGTATACTGGCATATGTGAAACTTGGTGTTGAGTGTCTATTATATCCATTGTTGCAGAGAAAATGATGAGGAGAGGATGAAACAAGGTAAACACTTCCTGTTTCAATCCAACTCCAATATTCTTCCTGACGCACCTCTTTCTGGTACATATTAGTGCTGCTTCCTGAACTTGTAAGCTCAAAAGTTTTCATCGCCTTTATTGCCAACTTCCCTCGTGCTATACCTTTTACCTCCCACATCTCCAACTCTTGCATTCCCTTTCTTAGCCATCTAAGGGGATAGGTTAGTAACCAGTATCCAGTACAAGGTCACAGACTTCCACAGCTACTATAACTATGTTTACTCCCACCCTGCTTCCTATAAGGACTCCATTTCATTCTCCCAGTTTCAGTGTCTAATTCGGATCTGTTCTGATGACAGCACTGTCCACAGAGTGCTTCCAGTATGTCTTTTACCAAAATTATTGTTGACACGGTTCTCAACCATGTCTGTCCAATTTCCTGTACTTCTGCTCTCACCCCCTCTCCTCCCACTTAGGTTCTCTTGCTTCCATCTTTATCCCAAGTCTCCACATTCAGCAGATGATTCTCTCTAAATTCTATTATCTTCAATGTGATATCAACACTAGACACATCAATCCCCTTCCCCCAACCTCCTTTCAGTATTTTGAAGGGAGTGTCTCCTTCACAATGTTCTAATCCACTCTTCTGTCTTCCCTTCTCATGGTACTTTCCATGAAACCACAGGAGACAAAGTACTTGCCAATCTAACTCCTGCCTGCCTGTTGTCCAGGAACCTAAACATTCTTTTGTACTTGTACTTCTTCCAACTTAGTACTCTGCATCCTCTATTCGTGATGGGGTTTCCTCTATGTTCATGAAACAAATACAAATTCAGGGACTTTACAAAATACCTCCATTGAAGTTGCAAGGGTGACAATGAATTTCTAGTTGCCTGTCACTTTGATTCTCCATCCCATGCCCATTCTGGTATCTCCGCCTTTGACATCCTATACTGTTCTAATGAAGCTCAACACCAAGCTTGAGGAACAACACCTTATCTTCTGACTTGGCATATTGCAGTTTTCAGGGTTCAGTACTGAATTCAACAATTTTGGATTATCAATCCATCCAGTCCCATATTCACCTTTCCACTATTCAGTTATATTTAGTTTTCTCCTCTTCTGGTATTTCATATTTCAACTGCCTCCTCTGATTTACATTTCCTCCAGATATACCTTTACCGTTGTCTTTCAGCTACCACCACCAGTACATGTGTTGAGCTATCTCTCCTGGCTTTCACCCCATCACAGATGTTCATTTTCTTTCTCTTGGTCCTTTTTTATCTGCAACTTAAAACCTGTTTCTTTTCCTAGTTCTGATGAAAAGTCATTGACGTGAAATGTTATTTCTATTTTCAGACAATGCCCTACCTCTAGGGTGCTCTCAGCACAGCATCCTCTGAATATAGCATCCAACTAGTGTGGATTTTGGTGAATAATGGTATGATTTTATTTTCAGTTTAAACTTATTGATTTATTTCAGAGTTACAGTTAAATCTGCTTGTCACTAACTGTTAAATTGCAGAGATAAAAACAAGGAGCCTTGCATCTCCCGAATTATTGGATAACCTAGAGCTGGTTAATTGAAGTCAGGTGACTCATGCTGTTACCTGAAATAATAAATCTGTGGTCCCAAATGTATTTCTAGGACAGAGTCTTATGAAGTGCAGTGTCTGCAGAGGTTAGAGTGACAGAATTAAACAATTGATTAAATGACAGATTAAATAAAATAAATATTTTAAGACAGACATGGCAAAGTGATATGCTTGAAGCCACTGCTATCAGAATTGATAGAAATCATTGGGATCCATGGTGACCGCATCTACTGTAAGAGCCTGCGGGCAAAGGAAATTCAGCTCAGAGTTGATGAGCTTAAGTCTGAGATTCAAACGCTGCAAAGCAACAGGGAGGTGGAGAGTTACCGAGCCACTTTGTCCCAAAAAGCAGTCACACTCCCATAGAGTACTTATTGTAGAATTGCTCAGTCCAGGTAGACAGGAGGATATGATTATGGGTAAGGTCGGTTCAGGGTTCCAAAAAGAGCAGAGGAGGAGCCTCAGTGCTTGTACCCAAATACAAGATTCTTGCAGCCTATATGGATAAGAGACTGCAAACCATAGCACTCAGTGAAGCTGAAGGAATGAAAACAAATTGCATGATAATAGGAACAGTACAGTTGGAGGTGAGTTACTGTTCTCTGCAGCTGCGAACATGTTTCCCGAAGACTGTGTTATCTGCTCACTATCAAGATTAAGAACACTTCCTCCAGACTGGAGAGAAACTTGGAGCGGGGCAGAAAGATCCAGTTGTTGGAATCAATGACATGGATAAGAAAAAGGGGGTTCTGCTGTAGGAACATGAGCAGCTGGACTCTAAATTACAAAGCAGCACTACAAAGATGATATGGTCAGATTTATTACCTGGGTCACATGCATTACCATGGATCAATAAGATCAGAGAATCAAATGCATGGTTCAGATATTGGTGATAGGGAAATGGGTTTCAATCTATGAGGTTAACATTAATATTAAGCAATTTCAAGTTGCAAACAAGAACAAATTGTACAAGTGATAATAGGAAATGGTTAAGCCCAGTACAAGATAAATAAATACCACAGCATGCCAAGGGGTATGAATTTGTGCTGACATAGTAGTGTGTCTGTTCCAAATGATTGGATTTAGGCTTGATGAGGTCAAGAGGCTCAGAATAGTTAACAAATTCAATGGGCTTGCAATAGAGTTAACAAAATCTTAGATAAAAACAACCCAAGGATACATATACAGACAACAGCAGAACCAAAGAACTTACGATAAATGTTTTATTAGTTTTCACTAGCAGGAGTGAGAGAATACAAATAGAGTGAACCATGTAACGATAACTCTATACCGAGACCCACTGCTGGATTGTGGGAAAGCTATATGAGAAACTACACTTACACAGGCAATTGTTTACATAACGTTTCGAACATAACAAGATATAGGTAAAAAAAACTACTACTTCCCACTTGCAGCTGCTATTAAAACTGACATAACTAACTCACACCATAATGAAGTCATCCTTTACCTTGAAAATCATTTCACAGCGAGAACCATACTAAAAAAATGCATACGATTAACCCTTTCACTGCCAGTCATTAACCCTTGTTTTCCCAGCTTTCTTTCACAGTACAACCTCAGACAAGATAATCTACCTCAGAAGTTGCCAGATATAAGGAAATGTAATTAATTCTTGTGATGTAATGAATAGCGATTGAAGATGAACAAATGGGGTGCTCTGAGTGGATGTGATGTGTAGAAGCACTTGTGAATTTGACCTCAGGGAAGTAGCTCTCACACAATCAGTGACTGACTTCCCATTGGGGTAAAATAATAGCTCTTTGAACTTATGCTGCACAGAAACAGGCCTGAGTGTAGATGTTAAATCTTCCACAACAGGACACTAACACCAAAACTGAGAAACTAGGGAGCTATTCTATTGGATAGGGTTCACTTAAATCAGGTTGGGACCAGTATCCTGGCAAATTGAATATCTAGAGCTGTGAATAAGACTTTAAATAGTCGGTGCAAGCAAGGGAATGGTTGTGGGTGAAGATTTTGATGAGAGGAAATTTAGAAGTTAAAGAGAAATGGCAAAGCAAAGAAAAAATGCAGGGTAGCAAAATGGGATGTCTAGAATCTGTCAGAAGGGGACAATAAATGGAAACATAAGAATATACTTCCAGTTAATTTCAGAGCAGGGAAAAATGGTGCAGAAACAAAATTAAAGGCTCTCTTTGTGAATACATATAGCATTCATAACAAGGTAAATGAATGACTAACACAAATGGAAATAAATGGATGTGAT
>JAUZTB010000001.1:143382124-143394720 GCA_034780895.1 Rhynchobatus australiae
CATCCTCAGAAACTTCAACATCAGTCTGTCATTGTTACTCGTTGGATTGTATCCCAACAGAGTCAGGGAGAGGAAAGCACTTCATTAACAAGACCACTGCAGAAAATCACAGGTGCTAAAATAAATGGAGAAAATGAATGAATGAAAGAATTTGCACCTTTGTAACAAGGCGAAGATAGGGAGGGGAGAGATGATTGTGCATTTGTGACAACTTCAAAACAACACAAACTGGTTCATACTGCTTCAAGAGTTGGCACAAACAGACTGAGAAAGCCAATTCTACGTGTGAATGAAGTTAAAGAAATCAAAGCCTGGAATTAGTTGGTAGTTGAGTGAGACAGTGTGAACAGTGATCAGTTATGGATCACAATCCTAATCACTACAGTTTAGCAGCACTATGACCACTTTGATCACTTTGCCCTAAAATGGACTTTGTTCTTTTGTTCCAATTGTGTTCTTTCCTGGAAAAGTTGTGTATAATTTATGATTATGTTTTTCTTGTGAATGCTGCTTATATGATGCCATGTGCCTGTGATGCTGCAAGTAAGTTTTTCATTGGACCTGTACATATATGTACTTGTGCATATGGCAATAAACTCAACTTTGACTTTGAGCTGGGTGGTTATATCAGGTGGAGGTTGGGAAGACCAAGCTGAACGTTATGAACACCAAGGTGGTAAGGGGGAATACTGAAGATGAGATGCAGTTATGGTAGTGATGAGGGCAAACCTTGCCAATCTGGCTTTGCTGGGTAACCAAAAGAATCCATACAAAATGGTTCTGTATTGGGAACGTGTGGGAGTACNNNNTCCATACCACATTTAAAACTCCCAACAATTGGTTGTATTACCCATTAAATGACATTAAAGTTCCACAATAATATTCAGCTCCCTTTTGACCTTCTAGCTCTCCGTGGAGGGCACCAGGTTACAATTCCCCAGTCCAGAGGCTAGCATCTTAAAGGCAAACAGATGTCATCCAAAGCTCCCACAAACATCACTAGGATCACCCATCAGGAAGTATGTAAAAATGATCCAAGGAAAACACCAGCCCATTTTCCCAGGAATCAATCTGGTAAACCTTTATTACACTCCTTCTATCGCAAGCATTTCCTTCCTTTGGTGGGGAGAGCAGACGTACACACAGCAGTTTCACCAGCATCGCATGTACAAGATGTCTCTTGTAATAAAGGCCAACGTACCTTTGCCTGAAGACCCACATTCAATGACTTAGGAAGAGCTTCTTCCCCTCTGCCATCAGAATGGTCAATGAACACATGAACTATCTCATCATTCTTTTTTTGTTCCACTATTTATTTATTTTGTAATTTATAGTAATGTTTATGTCTTTGCACTGTACTGCTGCCACAAAACACATTTCACATCATACAAGTCAGTGATAAATCTGATTCTGCTGCTCCTTTCAGTGATTCCTGTACAACACACGATGTCCATGGGAACACCAACACCGTTCAACCTCTCAGCATTTAATAAAAAATCTCCATCTGTCTATGATATCCTCAAATTGATATCCTTACATTTTTTCACATTACATTTCACATCCCATATCCTCAGTCATTCATTTAACCTGTCCATATCCCCAATGCCCCCCTCACAGCCTGCACTGCCACCCAGCTTTGTAACATCAACAAACCTGCACAGATTTACACTTGGTGTCCTCATTCAACCACTGATGTAGATTGTTAACAGCCCCAGGCCCTGATACTGAATTACCACAGCCTCCGATTGGTCACAGCCTCCCAACGCAGGTATGATCCATGTACTCCTACACGGCTTACAGTTCATTAACCAATCCTTGATCCACTACAGTATATTACTCATTACCACCATCTCTAATTTTAGAACATAGAACAGTAGAGCACAGGAACAGGCCCTTCGGCCCACAATGTCTGTACCGACCAGGATGCCAAATTCAACTCATCCCACCTGCCTGCCATACAGAACCATATCCCTCCATTCCCTGCCTGTTCATGTGCCCGTCTAAACGCCTCTAAAAAAGTGGATATCGAACTTCCTCCACCACCTGGTAGCACGTTGCAGGCACCTACCACTTTGTGTAAAAAAAAACCTGTCCCCACAACTCCTTTAAACTTTCCTTAAAGTTATGCCCTCTGGTATTTCCCTCTGCCCTGGGGGGAAAAAAGACTGCTTAATGACCCCTTGCCCAATCAGAGACCTCTGACAGTCTAAATATACCGCATCAACTGCTCCACCTTGACTGTGCCAGTCACAGCCTCAATAAACAACATACCTGTCATTTGTGTGCATCTGATGCTCTGTGCCTGTGGTGCTACTGCAAGTAAGTTTTCATTGCACCTGTGCACACACTGACTTGTGCATATGGCAATAAACTCAATTTTGACTTTGAAGCATGACTTGCCTCTTATAAATCCATGTTGACTCTGCCTAATTCTGCTTTTTTTTAAGTGTCTTACCATTTTGTTAATAAGAGATTCCCTACTACATCAGTATTTTGCACGTGGCTCCGGATTTCCAGCATGTGCAAGTCTTTGCGTTTCCTGATATCAGGTTAGCTAGTCTGCAGTGTCCCTTCTTCCTTCTCCCACCTTTCTTCAGTAGTGGGGTTACATTTACTAACTTTCAATTTATGGAAACCACTTGAGGAAACCTACCCTCACACAGGCTGAAATCTCACCCTCATACTTACAGATTGTCACAGGGATTCTGCCAATCTCAAAATCCAAAAGGGATGGACAGATAAATTCATCTACGTTTGGAGATACTGGCCTAACGCCAAGGGATTCTGCCAATCCAGATAGCTTCCAACTAGAAATGAACACAAGTACTAGCAGCTACTCGTCCATGGGTCACAAGATCTGCCCCCTGAAAGAGATGTTAGTACAGCTGGCCAGAGAGGTAGGGTTTAATCAGTGTTCAATGTCAGAATGATTTATATGCTGGAGTCTAATCAAGTAGTTCACATCACAACTTAATTAGGAAAGCTATGCTGAAATGGTTTAGAATTCAACCAAAGACTGGAAGGCTGTGTTGAAAGAGAAACCACTACAATAATCATTACATAAATGGAGTGATGCACTGCCCCTACAGCAGAACAGCTAAAATAAACAGTTCTAGGAATTGTAACAAGGTGGGATTAGATCCAGTTAGGCCAAGAGTGCATCAATGGAAAGATATCAGCTTCAAATACTCCGCAGTTAACTACATTTGCCATTGTGCACACAGCCACAACACGTGAAGAAAACAGAACACTGGTTAAAGAAAGCGCGTGGATTTAAAAATCTCTTTCGCAATACTTCAAAAGAATAAATTCAGAAATAAAAGCAAGGAATGCTGGTGATACTCAGCAGATCCAGCTGCATCTGTGGAGAGAGAAACTAAGTTGTGTTTCAGGCCAATGGCCTTCCATCAGTAATGCCGTGTTGCAGCAAACAATCAGCTTCCTACCTGAAGATGACAACTCATTCTGGGATGCTGGGGAACCAGCTGCTTGCTGTTAGCCACCCTGAGGCAACCACCGCTGAGAGCCAACCTCAGCTCGTCAACATGTGCACCTTCCAATCAGGGCAGACACCCAAAGCTGCTCAAGTGCTCCACTGATTCAGTTTATTTCACTCAATGCAGAGCACAGCCCAACATGGAAGTACTGGTGGTGCTCTTTAAAGCAGTGGGCAGCCCCTTGATCCCTTTCTTACCGGTGGCTCCAACATAGAACCTAGAATAGTACAGCACAGGAAGAGGCCCTTTGGCCCATGATGTCTGTGCTGACCATGATGCCAATCTAAACAATCTATCTCCCTGCACACGGTCTATACCCCTCCTGTTCAAGTGTCTGTCTAACTGCCTCTTAAGCACCACTACTGTGTCTACTTCCACCATTTCCTTAGGGAGCACATTCCAGGCACCTACCACTCTCTTTAGTGAAAAACTTGCCTTGCACATCTCCTTTAAACTTTCCCCTTCTTATCTTAAAGCTAGGACCTGTAGTATTTGACATTTCTACCTTGGGAAAAAGACTGTAACTACCTATTCTATCTATGCCTCTCAATTTAATAAACCACTATCAGGTCTCCCCTCAGCCTCCAACACTCCAGAGAAAACAATCCAAGTTTGCCCAACCTCTCCTTATAGCTCATGGCCTCCAACCCAAGCAGCATCCTAGTGAACCTCTTCTGCACCTTCCACATCCTTCCTGTAACTGGGGGACCAAAACTGCACAAAATACTCCTGGTGTGGTCTAACCAAAGTTTTATACAGCTGCAACCTGACTTCCTGACTCTCATACTCTAATGCCCTTAGCAATGAAGCCAAGCATGCCATGCGCCTTCTTTACCACTCTATATACTTGCGTTGTTACTTTCAGGGAGATATGGACTTGGACCGCAAGATCCCTCAATACTATTCAGGGTCCTGTCACTAACTATATTTTCTCCTTACATTTGACCTCCCAAAGTGTAATACCTCACACCTGCCCAGATTAAACTCCATCTGCCATTCCTCCTCCCATAACTGTAACTGATCTATATCCTGCTGTATCCTTTGAAGAACTTCTTCACTGACTACAGTTCCACCAATTTTTATGTTGTCTGCAAACTTACTAACCCACCCATCTACATTTCCATCCAACTCATTTAGATATATCAAAAAACAGAGGTCCCAGCACTGATCCCTGCGTGACAGCATTGGTCACAGCCTTCCAACCAGAATAACACCCCTCCACCACTACCCTCTGTCTTCTATGGGCAGCCAGTTCTGGATCCAAACTATCAAGTCACCATGGATCTCAATCTTCCTGATCAACCTACAATGAGGGACCTTGTCAAACGCCTTACTAAAGTCCATGTAGACAACATCCTACCCTCATCAATCACCTTGGTCACCTCCTTAAAAAAATTAAGTTTATAAGACATGACCTGCTATGCAGAAAGTCATGCTGACTGCTCCTAATTAGCCATGTTCTTCCAAATGTGAATAAACCCTAATTTAAACAGGCAGTTAAATAGGCAAGCAGTAGAAGGATGCAGGCCTAATGCAGACAAGTGGAATTAGTGTAGATGGTAAGAATGGCTGACATGGACATGGTGGGCAGGAGGTCCCACTTCTGTACTGTACATCACTATGGCTACTGTCTGTCCTCTTCCAGGGAATCAAGACTCTACTTATACATATTTGGCTTTTTTGGGTGGGTAACATCATTCAGATGTCCAAAACAAGACTCTCAAAACAGGATCTCCACAGCTCTGCAACAGGTTACCAGGCAGACAGGGAAAATGATTCAAGGATGTTCTCAAAGATTCCTTGAAAAGCTGCAACATCCCCATGGACTTGCAAGAATCCCTGACTATTCAAAATTGAAGAGGTATTGGTATTGGTTTAGTATTGTCACATGTACCACAAAACAGTGAAAAACTTAGTTTTACAAGCCATCCATGCAAATCATTTCAAAAATACAAATACTTTGAGGCAGTACAAGGGATAAGGAATAACAGAATGCAGAATATAGTGTTACAGTTACAGAGAAAGTGCAGTGCAGGTGAACGATTATAATAGATGTAATGAATAAATCTGCTGGGAGCAGTTCTCAAAGAGTCACCATGTTCCAGCACCATCTTGTTGGCACTGAGAGTTTTGGATCCGTTTGTAGGAAGCACACAAAAGCCCAACACTAACAGAGGAAAGAGCAAACACTTCCCTTGGTACCCATTGAGTAACCACTGCCTCATCTGTGGTAGAATCTGAAAATCCCAAATGGGTCTTATCTGCAATCTTAGAACGAAAAGAAATGGAGTGGAAATAAGTCATCTTTGACCCTGAAGGACTTTCCAAGAGGAAGAAAAGAATCTCAACAGAGAAAGCACCTTCATGCAAAGTTCAGCAGTTCCTTTGCCTCTCCTGGGACAGGATCACCCATTAGATCTGTTTGCTGTAGTGAAGCTGTTGCCAACAAAGGAAACCACAATTGGCAGAGGAAGGAGGGAACTACAACTGTTGTTTATAAAGTTTCACGTGCAGTGCAAGACTTCATTGTTGGGCTCAGTTTTTTACCCAATAACGTTAATCTATGTTAGTGGCCATTCTGTTAGCCTCACATTAGGAAGAAATATGCAGAAAATCAATTGCATAACCCTGAAAAGATATAAAAGTAGTGCTATGTAACTGGCAATCAATTCTGCAGTGAAATACACACCGTGGAAATTTACATTCATTCCAACTGTGACCTGGCCTTACCAGAATACTGCTGTCGAGAAAACATATGTAACTCCTTCAGTTACCCCCACCCACCCCACCCCCAGCATCGCAGTGACACCTTGATTGATCTGCAGCCAAATTCTCCACAAACACTCCCCCTTGAAAAAGGTGGGCCTGATTTTCCAGCCCACCCCCTTACGTGGTGCTAGCAGTCAATGTCATCACAACCCAACTTCCCCTTCCCCATCCAGATCCCACCAAGTTGCAGCACCCACCATCCAACTCAACCTCCCACTCCCAACCTGCCTCATGGCAGTCTCTCAGTACTGGCCACCCTTCCTCACCCTCAACCACTCCTCAGGCTACAGCACAGTCGCAATGAAGTCTGTGACCAGTAAGTTCAAGGAGTGGAGGTCCAGACAGCATAATTACAGTGTGAAGTTTTCCAATAACCCACTGCCCCTCCTGTGCATTAGAATTCCTAGACAAAAACGTTCCATTTCTATAGTGATCTCCACCAATCTTGATGTCCTACTTAAGAGTGTTACCACAAAAAAACGTATTTTAAAAGTGTGGTCACTGTTTGAATGGAAGAAAAACTGTAACTGATTTCCACACAGTAAGGTGATACTGGTGAGTTAACATAATTTCGGTGGTATGACCAAGAAATACACGTTAGCCAAGAGACCAAGAAAACTCCCCACTGACCTTACCAGCAATGGCCACTTCTGTGAATTAAAACAGCAATTTTTGGGGAGGGAGCAGATCTTGAAGGTGGGGAAAGAGATTCAATGACAAATCACAGAGAGGGGAGTGTGTCTGCTGAAAGCTTCAATGCTGAACTGCAAGTAGAGAAACAAGTAGAACAGAGAATACATACTGGATTGGAGAAGATTGTAGTGAAGGCCTCAAAGGAATAGAAAGATGAGCATAATGAGGTTAACACGCTTAAAGACAGAGTCAGTGGGGCTTAAAAAGTGTGTGTGTGTGTGTGTATGAACATAGAACACTACAGCACAGTACAAGCCCTTCGGCCCACAATGTTGTGCTGACATTTTATCCTGCTCTAAGATCTATCTAACCCTTTCCTCTCACGTAGCTCCCCATTTCTCTATCATTCATGTGTCTATCTAAGAGTCTCTTAAATGTCCCATGTGTGTGTGCTTGTGTTGGGGGAAAGGAGTGTAGAGTGAGTCAATACATGTTGTGTTGTACGTATGGGTATGACAAACATTCATCAACCAAATAAACAGTCTGTGAATAAGACTGAAACTGGGATTGGATCCAGGTAGTGGCCTATCAGGCACTAATATCCCCCATACAGACAGAAAATACCATTAGCATTCCACACATTATGACACATGTTCCTTGAGGAATCAAAAGAAATCCAATTTAAAGTTAGCCGCTCTGTTCTTTCAGAGTGCAACTACGAGTTGTGTTTGTGTCCAACTTAGGTCCCCTATCACCTTTACACAATTCTCCTCAAGGGATATGTACTAGCTGCCTCTACTACCACACCCACATGACCATTATTCATTCTCAAGCCTCAGCTGAGAAAGAGTATACAATCTCAGGACATCCCACTGACAGCAGGATATGAGCAGCCTATGTGATGTTATTCCTCTCTGGATTTAATTACTGGTTTATCTTTTCACCACTATATGGGACAATAAACAAGTATTTTATAAACACTTTTATAATGAACCTTGGATTCCTATCTGTTACCCACTCCCATGTATGTTATTCTATTTATAAACCATCCCCAAGCTCTTCAATTCCAGTTTGTAACTCCCAAAGGTATCCTCCCTATTCTATATATAAATCCCTGAACCCCTCAATCTGATTCCAGCCTGTAACTCTCGCTCAGGAATCCAAAATTCACATTTCTAGTTGTCTGTTATTATATACACACATATACATATATAAAACCCCTCTCCCCAACTCCTCAGGAATTCTAGTCAATAACTCAGCCCCACATTTCTACAGACAACTCAAAATTCCTCCATTAGAATCAGGCCTGAACACATCCCAAAGTTTTTTTGCTGTTTTATAATGCAATCCCTCCAGATCCTTATAACTCACATTTGGGTATCACCTAACAAATACTGCAAATTCCCTGGGAGGTGGTGTTAGTTTAGCCTGCCTAATATAACAGGAGGTAGCATTACAGTAGCCCTATGTCCCCAGATACCTATGAAAATTGAAAGCAAGAGCTCTATCCTTCATCAGCGTCTTGCGCCGAGAGCACTTTGCTGTGTATAGGAATGGGCTCAAGCCTCGAACCCAGCCATCAACAGAGAACAATACAGCAAAGAAATAGGCCCTTCGGCCCACCATGTCTGTGCCAAGCATGACGCCGATCTCAACTAATCCCATATCTGCCTGTACATGGTCTGTATCCCTCCATTCCCTGCCTGTTCATGTGTCTGACTAAACGCTTCTTGAATATTGCAATGGCACCTACCACTCTCTGTGTAAATGGATGGCCTCACACACAAACTTCCCACCTCTCACCTTAAATCTACACCCTGTAGTACTTGACATTTCCACTGTGGGAAAAGGACCCTGACCATCAATGCCTTCCATAATTTTTATAAGCTTCAATCAGGTCACCCCCCCCCCATCATTCAATGTTCCAGAGAAAACAATCCAAGTCTGTCCAACTCTCCTTTTAACTAATATACTCCAATCCAGGAAATAACCTGGTGAACCTCTTCTGCATCCTTTCCTAAGCCCCCATATCCTTCCTATAGTGTGGTGACCAAAAATGCTCCATGATACTCCAAGTGTGGCCTAACCAAAGTTTCATACAGCTGCAACACCTCTTGGCAAGTTTTATTCTCAGTGCTCTAACAGATGAAGACAAACATGCTGTGTGCATGAAGACACACATGCCACCTCACACAATCGCCTCACCTTAGGGGTTACAGGTGCGCGAGAGCCAACTGTGCAAAGCACAGGACAATGAGCACCTGCAAAAATCCATCCGAACAAACGTGGAGAAACTGGCAAAGATTAAAAAAAACACAAGAGGGAACATACAACTGAAAATAAAGCAGGAAGCATTGAATTTCATTACCAGATTCACACACATCAAAGGAGAGCGTGCCAAAGCTCCCAGAAATTAATCCAATTATTCAATGTGCCGAGTGGTTAATTTCAATGCATTTGCAGCTGGACAATGAAGTCGAGTTGAGTATTTTTAAATCAAATTCGGAAACACACAGTCAGTAATTCCAACGACCATCAGAAATGCAAAAGCTCGAATCAACCAAAACCCACAACAAGGGAAGGTTGGTTAATTAACGAGCTGAGTTGCCCACATCAGACTGGATGGTCTGTGTTTGTGTCATCTGTCTGGAAACCATCTGAAGTTTAATTCAAGCTGTGATAGTCTGGTCTTCACTCACAGCTCTGGTAAATTCAGAACAACTACCAATGTTTACAATGAATTATTATGCATTAACATGGGAACTCAAGGTCTGAACTCACCCCAAATGAAGAAAAACTGTTGTGATACAGAATGCACGGCCTAAAAGCATGACTGAAGCAGGTTCCGCTTGTCACCGAACACTCTAATAAACTTCTACAGATGTACTGTTGAAAGTATCCAAACTGGTATCATCACGGTCTGGTACGGCAATTCCAATGCACAAGAATGTAAGAAGCTGCAGACAGCAGTGGACTCAGCCCAATATATCACGGGCACATCCCTCCCCACCATCGGGAGTATCTACAGGAGGCGCTGCCTCAAGAAGGCAACGTCCATCATCAAAGATCCCCACCATCCGGGCCGTGCCATCTCCTCGCAGCTCCCATCGGGCAGGAGGTACAGAAGCCCGAAGTCCCCACACCCCCAGGTTCAGGAACAGCGACTTCCCTTCAACCGTTCAGTTCTTGAACCAACCAGCACAACCCTGATCACTGCCTCAGTACAGCAGCACTGGGACCTGTTTGACCACTTTACACTAAAATGGACTTCTGTTTTGTTCTAATTGTGTTCTTTCTTGTAAATATTGTGTTTAATTCATATTTATTTTTCTTGTGGATGCTGCTTATCTGATGCTCTGTGCCTGTGATGCTGCTGCAAGTAAGTATTTCATTGCATCAGGGCACACACGGACTAGTGCAGATGACAATAAACTCAACTTGACTTGACTTGACTTCCCAGGAAAATGATGCTATCAATCCCATTGATTCTTCTTGTGTTAACCCACACCTCTCCAAGGCCTCTTCCTCCCCCCACATCCGGCCTCCCCATCATCCGTCTCCCCCTCTTGATTTCCATTGTGGGAGTGAGCTCGGTGATCTGGGCCCCGAGCCCTTGAATTGTCAGCCCCGCTCCCCAAAAGAACCTCTCTGGCGGTCCTCCCTCCTCGATGAACCTCAAAAGTGGTGACCAAGGTTTTAGTTATTGAGAAACTTCTGACACAGAACGAGTCTGTTTGTCCAAGTCTTCATGCTAGAGAATTGTTTGATCATAGAACATCAGACACAGTACAGCACAGGAACGGGCCATGTTAGGATGAACTACTTAAACTAGTAATTAAACACTTAACTAAACTAATCCCTTCTGCCTGCACAGCGTCCATCTCCCTCCATTCACAGCACATCCACGTGCCTGTCTAAGAGCCTCTTAAACCCCTCTATCGTATCTGCCTCCACCCCCACCCCTGGCAGCACATTCCAGGTACCCACCACTCTGTGTAAAAAACTTGCCCCCGCACATCTCCTTTGAACTTTCCCCCTCTCACCTTAAATGCACGCCCTCTGGTATTAGACATTTTGACCCTGAGGATAAAGACTCTGACTGTCTACTCGATCAGTGCCTCTTGTAATCTTATAAACCTCTATCAGGTCCCCCCTCAGCCTCCGCCGCTCCAGAGAAAACAACCCAAGTTTGTCCAACCGCTCCTTACAGCCAAACCTCTAATCTAGGCAGCATCCTGGTGAACCTCCTGCGCCCTCTCCAAAGCCCCCACACCTTTCCTGCAACGGGGCGACCAGAATTGAATGCAGTACTCCAGATGTGGCCTAACCAGAGGTTTATAAAGCTGCTACATAACTTCCCGACTCTTGAACTCAGGGCCTCGACTAATGAAGGCAAGCGTGCCGTACGCCTTTTTCATTGTCCTGTCAATCTGTGAGGCCACTTACATCAATCTGAAACTTGTACAAGCCCACAGGCAGGTAAATGTCTGCCCCACCCTTACCCAGTGAGTCCCTTCCACGGCCGGGAAAATTAAAATTAAAAATTTAAATTTATTTACAGCTTGGTAACAGGCCCTTCCGGCCCAACGAGTCCACACCGCCCATTTTAAACCCCAAATTAACCTACCCGTACGTCTTTGGAATGTGGGAGGAAACCGGAGCACCCGGAGGAAACCCACGCAGACGTGGGGAGAACGTACAGACTCCTTACAGGCAGCGGCGGGAATCGAACCCAGGTCGCTGGTGCTGTAATAGCATCGTGCTAACCACTATGCTACCGCGCTGCCCCCAATAACCAAGCAATAGGTTGCATTGACTACTGCAGCAATGAATCTGGAATCAGAGTTGACATTAATTCATCTATTGGTACCCGTGCAATGGATCAGGTCCAGCATGAAGGATGTTCACCATATAGTCCCTCTGATTGACATGAAGGAACTTGCTACTCACATTCTGAGAGGAAAATGCATGTCACTTCACTGAACAGCCTGGTTTTGATGAAATGCGTTTTAAATGTTTTTTTCCCAATGATTTCACAGGGTTAGTCATGGTGTTATTGCTTTCAGGAGCCTTAAATAACTGAGAGGATAATGATATGTGGTCATAAATAGGACAGACCAGGTAAGGTTAGCAGATTTCCTTCCCGTGAAGGTCACCAGTGAACCAGAAAGTCTTTTAAAAAATAGCTTCATGGTTACCATTACAGAGTCTGACTATAAAAAAATCCAGACTTATTTCATTACTTGCATTTAAATTGCAGAGATGCCATGGTGGTACTCATGCCTGTGGGTCAATGGTTCATAAATTTGGCTGCAGTCTAATAACATAACCATGATGCTATCAAGTTGATGCTTGCTGTACGCAAGGGTAGAAGCTCTTCCTGATGTAGATGTTGATACTTATTAGCTTTTCTATCTGGAGTTTGAGAAGCTGGAGTGCCAACCTTCCAGTTCACTGCTCACTATTCTCGGAAGTACTGCACTATCCATAGAGATTAGCATTTCAGAGCTAACTTCATTTCCCTGTGCCATTCAAAGCCCCTCACATATATCAGTCAGTCTACCTGGACAACAGGCATACGTATTTTACAAAGCTCTGGACTGTTAGTAATTGAGCTTGTCAAATGCAGTCATGAAAGTGACTTCCATATTTTCTCAAAAAGAAGTTCTGACCCATGTTAAGTAAGTAGAAAGTAAA
>JAUZTB010000001.1:143593117-143604255 GCA_034780895.1 Rhynchobatus australiae
CCTCATCCCTTTCCCTACCTATGTCATTGGTACCAATATGTACCACGACCTCTGGCTGTTCTCCCTCCCTCTGAAGGATATCTTGGACGTGATCCAAAACATCCCAGACCCTGGCACCTGGGAGGCAAACTACCATCCAAGTTTCTTTCCTGCTTCCACAGAATTGCCTGTCTGCCGCCCTAACTCTCCTATCACTCATGCCCTCCTCTCTTTCCCTACCCTTCTGAGCCACAGGGCCAGACTCTGTGCCAGACACACTGTCACTATTACTTCCCCCAGGTAGGCTGTCTCCCCCAACAGTACTCAAGCAGGAGTACTTATTGTCAAGGGGTACAGCCATAGGAGTACTCTCTAGTACCTGACTATTCCCCTCCCCGAGTGTGACCCACTTACCTGACTCCTGTCACCCCAGTGTGACCACCTGTCTATCACTCCTTTCTATCATCTCCTCATTCTCTCTGATCAGATGAAGGTCATTGAGCTACATCTCCAGTTCCCTAACACGGTCCAGCTGCAGCTCGACACACCGGGTGCAGATGTGGCCGCCCTGGCGCCTGGGAGACTCCAGGACTTCCCACATCTGACACAAAGCACAGAAAACCACCCTCATACTACTTCCTTTCCTCAAATCACCTACCTCACCCCATTACCACCTAAGCCTGCTGAGCCAAAGCCCAATCACTGCTCCCTCTCACTCCGCTGCCCGCTGACACTGCCCGCTGGTTATGGGTTTTTTTAAAACTGCTCACATGCTAACATCACACGCCTGCAGTCTTGCCCCACTATTCCCGATTAGGAAAAAAAACATAGCTGCTCTGAAGTCCGTCAAAATGGCCCAAAAACGAAACCGAAGTTTTTTTTGCGCTTTTTAAACTGCTCGCGCACTAACCATTTACATCACGCGCCTGCGCAGTCTTGCCCCTCTATTCCCAATTGGAGAAAAATAACTTAACTGCTCTGAAGTCTGCCGAAATGACCCAAAAACAAAATAGCTGAAGTTTTGTGATGGAGCTCCAATGTAGGATAGAACCATATGTTAGATGACTATCCAATCCACTGATAGCTACAATTTCAATGGAAAACAATGGTATTGAAGCTGGGGAAATGGTGGGGAAGGGATGAGTGCAGAACACAAGGGAAGAAGTCATTGAGTAGGTCAGTACGTGAGATGTGCAAGTGATGGACACAGGAAGTGAGCTTCATGGAGGCTCCTGAATACCCTGGAGACAGTTTCAGACAAATGCCACATCGAAAGCCCTGGTTTGCACAATGGCATACAAGAACTTTGGCTGCTGCTGAACATGTTTGTACATTTAGTGCAACACACTGAGTTCTGTATTTCCTTCATCCAACTCTGTTTTGCATTAACTCTGCACTAAATTTGTATTCTGTATATACTATTTGTGCTTGTACAATTTTTTTGTCTGCGTTTATTGTATATCTTCTGTTTTATGTATGCATTCTGTGAGAGAGTCTGGGGGATAACAACATTTGATTCCTCCATGTGTTTTTATAGCATATGGGTGAATGACAATAAAGTAACTTGAACTTACTGTGGGTGGGGGAGGCAAGAGATAGCAATGTAGAATCTCTGATCTCTGGAGGCAAGTAAAATCATTAGCTCCTCAGACTAAAGCGGCAGTTTGTTCTCAGATTGATCTTGCTTCAAGCACAGACATTACTGATCTCTGCTCATTTTCCAAAGTGCTCCAGAAATTGCCAACACTTTCGCACGAAAAACATCACAGAAGGTGGACGTGCTGGATCAGAGGAAACTGACAGTGTTCACATTTCACCTGGATTTATGCTTATTCAGCAGTGCTTAGAATCAAAAACTCAATGATTTTCTTATCCCTGGGTTGCTTCTGTTTAAGCTTAGTTTAATTTAGCTCAATAGGAATTGAAATACCTTTTAAAACAGCAACTTTTTCAGTTTTCCCAAGGTACTGCATTTACTCTGAGTAAAATCAACAATACTACCTTTACCGACATACAAAGTCACTAAAGATCATGAGTGCTGTTTGTGGTCCAGAGTACCCAGTGATAATTTTTAAAAAAATAAGTACAATGGGTGTGATGGTTTGCAATTGAGCTCTAGCAACTAATCTACAGTCAGCAAGAGAAAGAAACTGTTGAGTCTTTTGTATTATCTGAATGGTTTGTTGTTGATAATACATTGTCAAACATTCCCTCCCTCCTCCCCCCACTAGCACTGAAGGCACATGGAAAATAAGCAGCAGTTAGTAAGCAGTTTTTCCAATGCCCCTACCCCCTTCACTCAGTCAGCTTCTTCAATTGTAGGTCCAGTTGCACTGTTAGGCACCGAGGAACTGGTGGCTCCTGGAGATATTCCACTGCAAGGACATCTGAGGAACTTGATTAGTGGCTTGCAGACCTTCTCCAGCTCTTTCTGCTGATAATCCAACTCCTCTTTCTCTGCAGTCTGGTTTCTTTCTAGCCAGCTGAGGACCTCCTGACATTTTGCAAGGATAGTCTTCCCATCCTCCTCACTGATTTTACCTTTAAGCTTCTCATCCTGCATGGCCTGCTTCATGTTATATGCGTAGGACTCCAGCGTGTTCTTGGCAGCCACTCTTTCCCTGTTCAAGTCATCCTCTGCCTTGTAGTGCTCCGCATCCTGCACCATACGCTCAATATCATCTTTGTTCAGTCGGCCCTTATCATTGGTAATGGTGATCTTATTTACATGGCCTGTGCTCTTGTCAACAGCTGAAACATTTAGGATGCCATTGGCGTCAACGTCAAAGGTTACCTCTATCTGTGGCACTCCGCGGGGAGCTGGTGGGATATTGGACAGGCCAAACTTGCCAAGCAGGTTGTTGTCTTTGGTCATTGCTCTTTCACCTTCATAGACTTGAATAAGGACACTGGTTTGGTTCTCCGAATAAGTTGTGAAGATCTGTGTCTGTTTGGTGGGGATGGTAGTGTTCCGTTTAATTAGGGAGGTCATGATCCCACCAGCAGTCTCAATACCAAGAGACAGGGGAGTGACATCCAAGAGTAACAGGTCCTGCACATTTTCAGACTTGTCGCCTGTTAGAATGGCTGCCTGCACTGCCGCCCCATAGGCCACAGCTTCATCTGGATTGATGCTCTTGTTTAGCTCCTTCCCACTGAAAAAGTCTTGAAGCATTTTCTGAATTTTGGGAATTCTTGTGGAACCTCCCACAAGGACAACATCTTGAATCCATGATTTGTCAATCTTAGCATCACGAAGGGCTTTCTCAACAGGCTCCAGCGTAGCTCTGAAGAGATCACTGTTCAATTCTTCAAACCGGGCCCTGGTGATTGATGTGTAGAAATCTAAACCTTCGTGCAGGGAGTCAATCTCAATGTTGGATTGTGTGCTTGAAGACAGGGTCCTTTTGGCACGCTCACAAGCAGTGCGCAGACGTCTTACTGCCCGCTTGTTCTGGGAGATGTCCTTCTTAAATTTCCGTTTGAATTCCTCAATAAAGTGGCTCACCATCCTACTGTCAAAATCCTCTCCTCCCAGGTGAGTATCTCCAGAAGTGGACTTGACCTCAAAGATGCCATCCTCAATGGTAAGAATTGAAACATCAAATGTTCCACCTCCCAGGTCAAAGATCAGGACATTATGCTCACCAGATCCTGCTTTGTCTAGTCCATAAGCAATGGCAGCTGCAGTTGGTTCATTAATAATCCTCATCACATTTAAGGCAGCAATAGTTCCAGCATCTTTGGTGGCTTGTCTTTGGCTGTCATTAAAATAGGCTGGCACTGTGATGACAGCATTGCTGACTGGACCGCCTAGGTAGGCTTCTGCTGTCTCCTTCATTTTTGTGAGCACCATAGAGGAAATCTCCTCAGCAAAGAACGACTTATGTTCTCCTTTGTACTCCACCTGGACTTTGGGTTTCCCTCCATCATTGATCACTGGGAAAAGAATGAAGGCATGGTCTGTTAAATGTTGAACGAACACTACTTCTTTCCATTTCTTAAATGAGTAGAGTTTCCCCAAGCCAAGTACTTTCCCTGATAGGAAAGTAGCAAGGCATACTTCCAGATTTTCTCTGCCTAGGTTAATCTATAAACTCCATTGAACAGCAATCAGTCTAAGATGGTGGAACTACCTTTCTCCCATTTGCTTGAGCAAAGTAGTTGGCCACACACAAACTGGACATCTTCCAAAATCTTCAAGTTCGAAAAAAATAATCATTAGATAGAGCAAATACGGTTTTATGTAAAGAATATTGTATTTGATGAATCTACTAGAGCTTTTGCGGTTGAAACTGGTAGCTTAAATAAGGGCGAAACAGTAGATGTAAATCAAAACAAAAATGAAGATGCCAAAAATCTAAAATAAGGACAGAAATTCAGCAGGTTAGTGGCATCTGTGGAAAGAAAAAGAGAAGAGAGTCTAGGTAGTTTAGAAAGTGAGGGAGGGCAATGGGTGTAACAATAGGGAACCAGTGGATGTAGTAACCCTGGATTTTTAGTAAGTTGCTACATAAGGACTCACAGGGTTGAGGTTATATATTAGTATTGCTCAAGAAATATTATAGGGCTGAATAACAGTCATAGAACAGTAACATAGGTTATGTTATAGTTGTAGAAGATGCTGGTGAGGTCGATCTTAGAGTATTGCATTCAGTTTTGGTCACGCTGCAATCGGAAAGATGTTATTAAACAGGAAAGAGTGCGGAAAAGGTTTACAAGGATGTTGCCAAGACTCAAGGGACTAAGTTACAGGCATGGATGGGCAGGCTAGGACTTTTTTCTTGTAGCGTAAGAGACAGAGGTGATCTTATAGAGGTGTATGAAATCATGAGCATAGGTAGGGTGAATGAACTCCATTTTCTCCCAGGGTTGAGGAATCAAGAACTAGAGGGTATAGGTTTAAAGTGAGAGGGGAGAGATTTAATGGGAACCTGAGGGGTAACTTTTTTTACTACACAGGGGGTGGTACATATATGGAATGAGCTGCCAGAGGAAGTGGTTGAGGCAGGTACAATAACAACTTTTAAAAGGCAGTTGGACAAGTACACGGATAGGAAAGGTTTAGAAGGATAGGAGCGAAATAAAGGCAAATGGAAGTAGCTTGGATGGGCATCTTGGTCAGCATAGACCAGTTGGCCAAAGGGCCTGTTTCTGTGCTGTATGACTATGACAAGGTTAGGTTTCTATTGGCCACAGCCAGGTAAGGTCAGGTTGGGTTGGGTTGTAATTTTATACCCAAGCAGATTTATGGATGCTGTGGCCTCATGTACTATCAATATTAAGGTGTGTAAAGTATTCAGCTTTGCTGGCGATATAAAACTAGGGGGAAAATGTGAGCTCCCAGAAGATGCAAAGAAGGGAAGAGGAATATATGCAAGTTAAATGAGTAATGAAGAATTTGGCTTGAAAACTAATAAAATATTGAAGAAAGAAAAAATTTGGCACATTAAATATAATGTAGGGAAATACAAAGCTAAAATAAAACCAGAAATGCTCAGCTGGTCAGGCAGCCTCTGTGGAGAAAGAAACAACTTGTATGTCAGTTAATGTTACCTTATCTGCTGAGTATTTCTAGTATTCTCTGTTTTGTTTCAGATTTGCAGCATCTGCAGTACTTTACTTTTAGAAATGCATTATTCATTTTTGGTAGGAAGAGCAGAAAATGTTTTTCTTAAAAGGTTAAAAAAATTGTGTTGGTGTATACTGCGGGACTATTGGTTCGTGAGATGCAGGAAGTAAACATGTAGGTTGCAGATGCAGTAAACAATTTGAAAATGGTATGTTGGTCTTGATAGGCAAGGGAATTGGAGTAGAATGAAATCTTGTTGCAAATGTACGTGACTTAGGAGAGCTTTCAAGCGCAGTGTGCAATTTTAGTGCCTTGCTTATTTATTTTGGAGGTAGTGCAGCATAGGTTTACTTAACTGATCCCCAGGATGAGGAATGTTGACCTACAAGGAGTGAGTGGATTGCAGATGTCTACATTTGCTGATACTTAAGAGAATGAGAGGCTATGTTATTAAAATATATAGGATTCTAAAATGGATTGGAAAGTTTAGAACAAATAAAAGGCAATTCAAGAGTGCAACCATTACAGGCGGTTCTATTTTGGGAGCTGGTGGGCATTTCTGTGGTTGCAAATATGATTCTAGGATGGTATGTGGCTTTACTGGTGCCAGAGTCAAGGATCACTGTGTGGCTGCATAAAATTCTGGAGAGGAGAGGGTAAATAGCTAGAGTTATGACTTCTATCAATACCAATAACATAGGTAGAAAAGGTTGAGGTCCAGCATGCAGATTTAAAGTTAGGAAATGAGTTAAGAAACAGGCTGTAAAGCAGGATCTCAAAAGTAGTGATTTTCCATTATTCCCAGTCCCACAACATACTCCAGTTCCCATACCTTCCAACACCTACCAACAGTCACGCAGAAATAGGCAGCTGCTCAAGAGATGGTGCAGGATGGAAGGCTTTAGATTCTTGGAGCATTGGGATTAGTTCTGGTAAGGGGTGACTGGATGTACTGCTGCTCAGAGTTGGGACCACTGTCCGTGGGGACAGGTTCATTAGTTCTTTGGGGTTGGGGGAGAAGAGGCTTAATTTGCATAGAAGGAAGGGAACATTGAAAAAGAGAAAATACATAAATAGGATTGGGTGAGCTAAATAGCCCCAGGCCAAGAAACAGGATGCTTGTAGACAAAGCCAGACCAAGAGAGAGTACATGAAGGTCTAGAATGCAATTACATACAATGTAAACTATGAGATATAATAAACAATGCTGGTGAGCTATAGGTGTAATTTCCTACATGGCATTATGACATTTTGACAATAACAGACTTGCTACAACACAAGGAATGGTGCAAGATCTAACATTTAAAAGGCATTTGGACAGATACTTGCATAGGAAAGCAGAGAAATGAGAGCTTAATGCAGGCAAATGGGATTAGCATAGACTGGCATCACGGTCAGCGTGGACTATTTGGGCTGAAGGGCCTGTTTCTGTGCTGTATGATTCTACAACATAGGGAAGAGAAGAAAGGATGAGATGTAGCAATGATGATTAAGGATAATATTGGAATGCTGGAGAGAAAGAATGCCCCAGAATGGTCAACAACAGAACTTATTTGTTTAGGATTACAAGAATGCTGTGATTACATTACTGGAATAGTTCTACAGGTCGCCAACTAGTGAGAAAGATTCTGAGGAGCAGATTTAGAGAAATTGCAATGATGTGCAAAATCTATAGAGCAGTGATAATGGGGGATTTTGGCAAACCAAATACAGGCTGAGTTGGCAATAACAAAATGAGTGAGAAGTCTCTGAAGTACTTTCAGGAGAACTTCCCTGATTGGTACTTTTCTGGACAAATTAAATGTTTCTTATGCACGTCTAGTCTCCCTACGAGACCTACAAGAGGCAGCATGGTAGTATTCAGTGAAGAAGTGATCCTGGAAGTTTTCAACATCGACTCCAGATCCCACAGAATTATGCCTCATGACCAAGGAGACTGCTGCTGATAACCATCTACAGTCTTCCCTCAAGCAATGAATCGGCACATCTTCATGCTGAACTCCACTAAGAAGAGTGAGAGTAGCAAGGATAGAATGTTCTCTATCCATCACCAGGAGCTGCTCAACAGTGCCGCCGCTGGCAAAGCTAGCAATCCTGAAGACCACAGCTGTTCAACTAAATCTGCAGACGGTGAATGATTCTACCACTTCATCCTCAATAATCTAATGCATCTGTCCATTAGATGTTGCTGGCAATGACCACTAGAGCCTTTATGGAGGCAAAGGCCTCCATCGTGTTGTGGGATGGGACATTACCACCTTGGCTGTCAAAATAGGATAGGTTCAGAACAGATTTAGTAGCTCAAAACTGAACCATGAGGCACAGAAATATATTTCACCAAAATCTATAACATTATGGTCCAGCGTATCTCAGACTTGTATCATCACCATCAAACAAGAGCAACCTTGTTCAATGAGGAACATCAGGTATACCAATCTGAAGCTCAAGTATAGCATTACCTGCATGTTACACAATGGAAGCAGCAGCTTTTGTAGAGCTAAGTGATGAATCAGACTGATAATTAATGGATCAGATCAAAGCTGTGCTGTCTAGCTACACCCAATCATTGATCTTCAACAACAGTGGCATCCTGCATTTGTGTTCAAGAGACAAGTCTGAAGCAATTGCAAACATCTTCACCCAGTAAATGATCCATCCTGCTCTCTTCTGAGGTCCTCACTATCAGAGAGCCCAATGTTCTGCCAACGAGATCGGTTCCATGCAACATCAAGACAACGAGCGCACAGCATGCAAAACAAGTCTATAGGACCCAATGGTGGCTCAGCTGTAGCACAGGACTCCTGCTACAGAACAAGACAGTTTTTGCCAATTTGTTCCAATGCTGCGACAACAAGGGCTTCTGTCTGAGGACATGGACGATTGCTCAAATACATCTTGTTTACAAAATGCAAGACAATTCCAACTCAGCCAACAATCTTAATCATCAGCAAAGTAATGGGAAGGTATTGCCATACTCATCAATCACCTTCTCCTTGATGATCAGATTTAGCTCCACCAGGAAATGTTCACTCAATTCCTCAACACAGCCTTGGTCCAAACATTGACAAAACAAGCTAAATTCCAGACAAAGTGGTAGTGAATGATCTTAACATCAAGGTGGCATTTGACAGAATGTACCATCAAGAAACCCTGGTAAAGGTATAATCAGTGGATTAAAAGGAGAAACTCTCCACTTGGTGGAGTCATGACTTACACAAAGGAAGCACACAAATAGCTATCAATCATAAAATCCAACAGCCTCCACATGATATTCAACAGCATTACCACTGCCAAGTTCCACACCATCTTGATACCAATGTCATTCATCAGAAACTTAACAAGAACAGTTATATGAGAACTGTGGCTTAAAGGACAAGTCAGGGGTAGACACCTTCCAGTTAGTGATTCACTTCCTGACTCCAAAGGCTTTCCATCATACAAGTCACAACTATGTAGGCATGATGGAGCACTCTCCATTTGCTTACAGAATGCTACTGAAGATAAAACACAAGAGAACCAACAATGGGCAATTTGGATTAGTTAAAACAACATTCAAATTTTCAATGAATTTATTTCAATACACTGAGAATGAAGCATAGCCAGAATACTTTCACATCTTGGAACTTCAGAATACAGTAGAGATCAGAGACTTATATAAATGATTTGGATGAAAATGTAGGCAGTCTGATTAGTAGGTTTGCAGACAACAAAAACTGGGGAGTTGTGGATAGTGAGGAAGGTTTTCAAAGAATACCGCAGAATATAGATCAGTTCTAAATATGGGCAGAGAAATGGCGGATGAGGTCTAATCTTGACAAGTCTGCAGTTTACTTTGGGAGGTCAAATATAAGAGTCTATAGTAAATGGCAGAATCCTTCAGAGCATTGAATTACAGAGGGGTATTGGGATGCAAGTCCATAGCTCCCTGAAAGTGACAACACAAGTAAATAGGGTGGTAAAGAAGGCATGTGGCATACTTGCCTTTATGGGTCAGGGCACTGTGTATAAAAGCTGGGAAGTCACGTTGCAGCTGCGTGAATCCTTGGTTAGGCCACATTTGGAGTAGCGTGCAGTTCTAGTCACTGCTTTACTGGAAGGATTTAGAGGCTTTGGAGAGGATGTAAAAGAGGTTCACTGGGATGGTGCCTGGATTGAAGAGTATTAGCTATACAGAGAGGTTGGACAGACTTGGACTGATTTCCCTGGAGTGTCTGAGGCTGAAGTGCAACCTGATAGAAGTATATAAAATTATGAGAGGCATAGATAGGGTAGGCAGTCAGAGTCTTTTTCCCAGGGTAGAAATGTCAAATACTAGAGGGCATAGCTTTAAGGTGAAAGGGGGGAAGTTTAAAGAAGATTTACAAGGCAAGTTTTTTTTTTACACAGAGAGTGGTAGTTGCCTGGAATGCACCACCAGGGGAAGTGGTGGAAGCGGATACAAAAGCAAGACTTAGGAGGCGTTTAGACAGACACATGAACAGGAAGGGGATGGAGTGATGTAGACCATGGGATAAGTTTTGATTGGCATTATGGTTGGCACAGACATTGTAGGCAGAAGGATCTATTCCTGTGCTATGCTGTTTTATGTTCTGTGTATGATACGGATACATAACTGAAAGGCCAAAATTTGCAGGGCTTTGAGGAGAGGGAGGGAAGTGAGACTCTTTGGATTGGCCTTGCATAGAATTTGTACTTAAATGGCAAGTTGAAAGGGCTCCTCCCAAGTTGTAGCCATTTTGTGATTCCATGACTAGGGCCGGCATGGTAGTGTAGAGGGCAGGCACGGTAGTGTTGCAGTTAGCATAATGCTTTACAGCTCCAGCGACCTGGGATCAATTCCAGTCACTGTCTGTAAGGAGTTTGCAGGTTCTCCCTGTGTCTGCGTGGGTTTACTCCAGATACTCTGGTTTCCTCCCACATTCCAAAGACGTATGGGTTAGGAAGTTTTGGGCATGCTACATTGGTGCTGGAAGCATGGCAACACTTGCGGGCTGTCCCAGAACACTCTGCGCAGAGGATGCATTTCACTGTGTTTTGATGTACATGTGACTAATAAAGATATCTTATAGTACCTGTGCAAATTTTGCAGTCTTTTGCTTCTAAGTGCAGAATGTAGTCTTGGCATTCATGTAAATTTGGGCACAAATCAGTTCATATACTTCAATACATATTTAACATAATGCGAAGTGGTAGTAGTTAGTCCTGGGTCATAAGCGTTAACATTCGATATGGTGCAATTTAATTCAATGGAAATTAATTTTGGAAGCAGGATGCAACATATACAAGCCATTTCATCATGCAACTGACACATGTAATCAAGCATAAATTTTTACCCCTAAATCATTTTTCCACTGGTGGTCTAAAATCATCAGATTATCCAATTATTGTAGGAATGGAATACAATCCAATTAACTTTAATCACACTTGAATTCTGAGCAATTGCATACTAGAGTTTGAAGTATATTTGGACAAGGTCTTAATGGAGACCAGGAGCCTAATGTCAATAAAATTGAAACCAGTTTTTTTAAATGAGAGAACATTGCATTCTGGAATATATAAAAACATCATGAGCTTATATGTCATGAGT
>JAUZTB010000001.1:144674321-144685425 GCA_034780895.1 Rhynchobatus australiae
GGGTTTCCTCCGGGTGCTCCAGTTTCCTCCCACATTCCAAAGATGTACGGGTTAGGAAATTGTGGGCATGCTATGTTAGCGCCGGAAACGTGGCGACACTTGCGGGCTGCCCCCAGAACACTACACAAAAGATGCATTTCACTGTGTGCTTTGATGTACATGTGACTAATGAAGATATCTAAGTTAAAACACAGAACACTATGGCATAGGAGCAGGCTCCTTGGCCAACCATGTCTGCACCCAGTATGATGCTGATCTAAGCGATAAGCTACAGGAGCAGAATCTTATCTGCACGCATATGGTCCATATTCCTCCATTTCACATGTGACTGTCTAAATTCCTCCTAAATGTTGCTGTTGTATCTGCTTTCACCACCTCCCCAGCAGCGTGTTCCAGGTACTTACTGCTTTGTGCATTAAAAACATACTTGCCCTGCACATCTCCTTTAAACTTTCCTCCTCTCACCTTAAACCCATGCCCTCCAGTATTTAACATTTCCATCCTGCTAAAAGACTGTGACTGCCTACCCTACCTATGGCTTTCATTATTTTATGTACTTCTGTCAGGTTACCTCTCAGCCTCTGATGGTCCAGAAAAACAATCCAACTTTGTCCAATCTCTCCTCATACAGGCAACATCCTGGTGAACCTGTTCGTCACGTTCTCCTAAGCCTCTGCATCCTTCCTATAATGTGACGACCTGAACTGCACACTATACTCTGTGTGGCCTGATCAAAGCTTTATGCATGTACAACGTGACTTGGCAACTTTTATACTCAGTTCCCTAACTGATGAAGGCAATAATGCCATACACTTTACCACCCTATCCACTTGTGTTGCCACTTTTGAGGAGCTATGGACTTGCAGGCCAAGATTCTTCTGTACATCAATGCACCTAAGGGTCTTGCCTTTTACTGTATGATATCCTCTTGCATTTAGACTCCCAAAATGCATCACCTCTCATTTGTCCGGATTAAACTTCTAGGATTTTTCAGAGACATCAAAGGTAGCAACTGTTTCCATTTTTGTTTGATGTCCCTGACCCAGCTTTTACAGATGTAAAGAGTGCCAAGAAGGTAAATCAGTTAGAGCCATCCTTGTGTTCTGAATTAACAGCTTATTCCAGAAGCTTGAAGTAAGTTTACCAAATGGAAGTTATGGGTTGTGTAGAAGAGAAGGGTTAGATTGATCGTGGGGTAGGTTTATGTTAGGTTGGCACAATGTCATGGGCTAAAGGGCCCATTGTGAGCTGTACTGTTCTGCTTTCAAAGTTGGCAGAGGCTTTGCTGATTTTTGATATCAATCTGTCAACCAAGGTTAACTGAGCTGCTAAGTGTTGAACTGAGCCAGCAGAAGTGATCCTCATTACCTGGAGCTTCAGAATTGACAGTTTGATTTTGGGTGGGGTGCTGGGATCCTGTGATGTGCCATTTGTGGAGGCCAAAACTAGAGGGCATAGGTTTAGGGTGAGAGTGAAACATTTAAAAGGGACTCGGGGCAACTTCTTCACGCAGAGGGTGGTGAGTATGTGGAGTGGGCTGCCAGAGGAAGTGGGTGAGGCAGGTACAACAGTGTCATTTAAGAACCACTTGGATAGGTACATGGAGGGGAGGGGCCTAGAAGGATATGGACTGAACACAGGAAATCGGGACTAGCTGGGTGGACAATGTGGTTGGCATGGACTGGTGGGTTGAAGGGCCTGTATCCATGCTGCATTGCTCTATGACTCTATCTGTTGTTTTGATGCTGATTGCCAAACTGACTTGGAGCATGCATCAGATCTGCATCATTTATGCATCGTGATCTGCTGTTCATCAGGAGAGTTGGAGATGAATGCAGTGTGTGATCACAAATAATGTGCTAGGTGACATCTCTTGCACTGTAATTGTCTGATGTTGAACAATTTGCCATCCTGTTTTTATTTAATTAATGTGGCAGATTGAATGATTTGAGAAGCACACTTAAGAGCAATAGAGGTTAGGTTGTCAAAAATACAACCTTCTTGCATGTCAGATCACTGCTGAGCAGATGTTTATCCTCAAATGGAAGATTTCCCTTCATCCCACCCCCGAAATCTTTGAACACTGAGCATATCGTTTATGCACAGCTGGTTTTCAACAAGATCTTGTATATGCCTTTCCTATCCATGTTGATGCCCTTTTGTCAATGAATAAAAGCTGCAGCGTGTAGTGGTATTGTCAGTTTTTTATCTTGCTAGAAGGAGATGTTTGTGAAGTGACCACATTGGGTTTTCAGGATAGACTCTTTCAGCAAAGATTTGCTTTTTAGCAGGACCCTTGCAATCATCTTGCTGATAAAAATGAGCGGAAATATTCCTCTATACAAACACAAATGGGAACAGGAGTATCCCAGTTGGTCCTTCGAGCCTGCTCCACCATTCACCAAGATCATGACTAATCTTCTACCTGGGAGTCATTTTCATGGACTGTCCCCTTATTATTTTACTCTTAATATCCAGAAATCTATCAATGTCTGTTTTGGCTGAGTGTCCACAGTCTTCTAGGTAGAAAATTCCAAATATTCACCATCTTTTGCTTGAAGAAATTCCCTATCTCATTCCTGAATGGACTATCCTTATTCTGAGGCTGAGCCCTAATTCTTGACTTCCCAGCCAGCAGAAACATCCTCTCTGCATCCAGCTTGCCAAAGGCTGTCAGAACTTTGAAATAAAAAGAAAGTGCTCGAAAAACATAGCAGGTCAGGCAGCATCTGTGAAAAAAGAAGCTAAGTTAACATTTTGGGTTGAAGATCCTTCATCGTAACTGGGAAAGAGAAACAAATTGGTCTTGTGCTGCAGGGAGACTGGGAGATGGGATAGACAGGACAAAGGGAATATCTCTGGCAGGGTGAGACCAGGATTGCTGTGTGGAGCAGTAGTTAGCCGGTTAATGGGTGTGGTTAGAGAGGGAGGGATTCCTGAAGAAAGGAACATAAGAGCTACAAAGTGATGTGGTTAGAGAGTGATTACACTAACCAAGGAACATATAAATTGCAAAATGCAGAGCTGAAGGGCATACCTAACAAGTCAGGATGTGCTGTGGAGGGAGAAAATCTGAGCCAATAATGTAGTTGGACTGGCCCATTCTGATGTGGATAAGATGAGTTATCTGAAATTTTTGCATTCAACATCAAGTCCAGAAACTGTAACGTGCCCACAGGGAAGGTGAGGTGCTATTCCTCAGCATTGGGCCTCGATATAACAGTGCTGGAAGTCACTCACAGGTCAGGTTAGAAATGGAGTGAGGAATTAGTGACAGGTAACGCGAAACTTGGGTTTGCTCTGTGGACTGAACACAGGCGCTGTACAAAGTATCTGCATTTAGTTTCTGCATTGCAGGGGAGGTCGCATTGTGAACATTGAATGCAGTACACCAGATGGGAAGAAGTTTAAGTGAAATGTTGCTTTACCTGGCAGCTTCTTTGCCACCATCCAGTTGTGTTGCCACCCTCAGAGAGCTATGGACTTGCATTAGTGGTTCTATGTGTTTTTTTCATAAATAGTGGGATCATATTTGCCTCCAAAGTGTTTGTTTAATTGCTATCTATTCTCCCAATTCTGACTGAAGGAGATTTGTACTTTAATGTTTTTCTTCTTCCACTTTTATGTTCCCAGCCAGTATGCCAAGGGCAAAAGGATAAACAGGGAAAGAGTAGGGCCCATTAGGGACAGCAAGGGCAATCCGTGCATGGAGCAAGAAGGTATAGGTGTTGTCCTAAATGTATATTTTCTTTCATTATTCAGCAAGGAAACAGCAAGTATTCAGTGAAGGAGAAGGTGAAAGTCTAGTGCAAGTCTCCGTAAATAGAGATGGTACTCGATGCCTTAGCGGGCTTCAAAGTCATAAAATCCCTGGGGTTGGATGAGATCTATCCCGAGCTGCTCTGGGAGGCAGGGGAAGAGATTGCTGGGGCTCTGGCTAAGACTTTTAAATCGTTCTGGACACGTGAGATACCAGATGACTGGAGGACAGTAAATGTGATCGTTTTTCCAAAGGGACAGCAGGGTGACTGTAGACTATTGACCTGTGAGCCTAACATTGGTGATAGGGAAGATGCTGTAAAAAAAATTCTGAGGCACAGGGTTAGTGATCATTTGGAAGACAGAAACTGATCAGAGATAGCTAGCATGGCTTTGTTAAGGACTGTTGATGAGGGACATCTGTAAAGCTTTTGACAAGGTCTCGCATGGGAGACTGGTCCAAAAGGTTTGGGCCCATGGGATCCAGGGCAAGTTGTTTAATTGGATCCAAGATTAGCTTGGCAATAGGAGATGGAGGGTAATGGTAGAGGGTTGTTTTTACGATTGAATGCCTGTGACTAGTGGTGTTACATCCGGGATCAGCAATGCAACCCCTGCTGTTTGTAAATGTAAGTGACTGATGTGAATGTAGGAGGCATGATCAGCAAGTTCACAGATGACACAAGGTTTAGTGGAGTTGTTGATAGTGTGGAGGGTGGTCTTAGGCTACAGGGTGATGTTGATATGCTGATGGAATGTAAGCCTGGTGAGGTGATGCAGTTCAGGAGTACTAATGAGGCTAGGACATACCATGAGTGGCAGGGTCCTAAGGAGTATTGAGGAACAGAGGGACTTTGGTGTACAAGTCCAAAGATCCTTGAAGGTGCTAGTGTGGGAGATAACGTGGTTAAGACAACACACGGGTTACTGGCCTTCATTAGTCAGAACACTGAAATCAAGAGCAGGAAGTTAGCTCCAACTTTGTAAAATGTTGGTTGAACTTCAGCTAGAATACTGTGTGCAGTTCTGATCACCACACTAAAAGAAAGATGTGACAGTGCTAAAGAGGGTGTGGAGGAGATTCCCCAGGATATTGCCTGGGATGGAGCATTTCAGCTGTGAGGAGAAATTTCAGTCATAGAAAAATACAGCATGGAAAGTGGCCCGACTCATCCACGGTGCCTACCAAGCTAGTCCTGTTTTCCTGTGTTTGGCCTATGTCTCTAAACCCCTCCTATCCATGTCCTTATCCAAATGTCTTTTTAAGGTTGTTATTGTAACTGCCTCAACCGCTTCCTCTGACAGCTCATTCCATATATGCACCATCCTCTGTGAAGAAGTTAATCCTCATTTCTTTTTTAAATCTTTCACCTTTCACCTTAAACCTATGCCATCTAGTTTTTAGTAGCTCTTCCCTGGGAAAAAGACCGTGCATGTTCACCCTACCTATACCCCTCATTATTTTATACACCTCCATAAGGTCACTCCTCAATCTCCTCTGTTCCAAGTAATAAAGTCCTAGCCTGCCCAATTTCTCCCCATAACTCAGGCCCTCAAGTCCTGGCAGCATCCTTGTAAATCTTTGCACTCTTTCCAGTTTAATTGTGTCTTTCCCATAATAGGGCATCCAAAACAGTACACATACTTCAAGTGCAGTCTCACCAATGTCTTGTATAACTGTAACATAACATCCAAGCTCCTATACTCAATGCCCTGACTGATGCAGGCCAGCGTGCCAAATGCCTTCTTCACCACCCTGTCTATGTGTGACACCGCTTTCAGTGAACTATGTGCCTGTACTCCTAGGTCCCTGTTCCACAACACTCCCCAGGGCCCGGCCATTCACTGTAGAAGTCCTACCTTGGTTTGATCTCTCAAAATGCAACACTTCCAAATTGAAAGCCATTTGCCAATCTTTGGCCCACTTACCTAGTTGATCAAGATCCCCGTGTAATTTTTGATAACCTTCTAAACTATCCATAACGTGACCTATTTTTGTATCATCTACAAACTTACTAACCATGCCTTGTACATTCACATCCAAATCATTTATATAAATAATGAACAATAATAAAGGCCCCAGCACTGACCCCTGTGGCACGCCACTAGTCACAGGCTTCAATCTAAGAATCTTCGACCATCACTCTGTTTCCTACCATCAAGCCAATTATGAATCCAATTAGCTACCTCTCCGGATCCCATGTGATCAACCTTCCAGACTAGCCTGCCATGTGAGACCTTGTGAAGGACCTTGCTAGAGTCCATATAGACAACGTTCACTGCCCTACCCTCATCTATTCTCATGGTTACCACTTCGAAGAACTCCAATAGGTTTATCAGGCATGATGTATACCACCGTTTTCCTGACGAGCCTCAATATCTCTCGTCAACCAGCCTTCCCTAAACTTGCTAACCTTGCCCTTCACCCGAGCAGGAACATGCTGCCCCTGGACTCTTGATATCACACTTTTAAAAGCCTCCCATTTGCCAGTTATCCCTCTACCAGCAAAAACCTCACCCAATTGACCTCTGCAAGATTCTGCCTTGTGCCTCCAGAATTGGCCCTGCCCCAGTTTAGGACCTTATCCTGTGGACCCATCTTATATTTAGAGGGGGTCTGAGGAGGGACGTTTTTCACCCAGAGAGTGGTGAGTACCTGGAATATATTGCTGGAGAGAGTGATGGTACCAGAGTCATTGACAGCATTTAAGTAGGTCTAGACGAGCAGCTGAATTGCCGAGAAGGCTGCAGGTCATGTGCTGGAAGATGGGATTTAATACAGATGGGTGGCCATCGGTCCACATGGACATGGTGGACCCAATGGCCCATTTCCATCCTCTCTGACTCTATGGATACAAAACTGTCCTTTCGTTAACCAAGGTTGGGTCCTTTTGTGTTTTTATGCCAGGTGTTTAGCTGTTGGAGTTCCTGCATTCATTCTGTAAATGTCAACCATCTCCAAACCACTGTTATGCTCTTTAATGAAGATCTTTCACCTGTCATAGCCAACTTACCCCACATACCTGGGCCCAAACTTCAGTTCCTTTTTAGATTTTACTGAAGAATTTTATCATGTTCATTGTTTCCTTTGGACAATTATTGTTGTTACCTCTGACCTCTTCATTTTTTTTAAAGGGTAATTATTTTTGCATTACTATGTTAAAGAGACTATAAGTACAACAAATTGTTATTCTATGTTCCATTTGAATCTAATTTGTTGTATCATTAAACAAGTGCCTGGGCTCTCAAATGCGATGGTCATTTTGGACATGAGAAGCCTGTACTCTGGGCAAATAATGTAAATTACAGGTAAAGTTTGGTGTTTACCTGTACTATTTCAGTAAAGGTGCGGCTGTGGCCCTGCTGTAACTGCAGCAGACGAGCAATCCCAGGGCAGTGCACATTTGTGTATTGGTGCAGCACAGAAGAATGTGTTATGGTTTGGCCTCTGCAGTCTGTTTCCAGGGTGCTTCATGACGGCCATCTTTCAGCTGATGAAGGAGACACAGTGCTTGACCATCAATTAACCTTGGTTCAGAATTTCTGACTGCAATATTTCTATGCATCCAATTTCTTGTTATTTAATGAGGCATCCAGTTTAAGGAGTTAGAAGAGTTTTGTTTTGTTTGTGGGCATGGGTGGCAGGAAAACTTAGCATTGATCTATCCAAGGTGCGATGTAACACAGTCCAATTCAGATCAATAACCAGTTAATCTGTTTATGGCAATGTTGGTTTAGATAAATGTTGGCTCACAGACAAGGAACATTCAACTAATCCTCCTTGAATAATGTCATGTGCTTTTTTTTACTTGCATCTCCGAGGGCTGATGAGGCCTTGGTTTAAAGTAGCTTTGGACAAAAAGTGTCTCCAATAATACAGTAATCTTCAGCAATGTGCTGAAGTGCCAGTCTTGATTATGTGTTCAAAACCAAGAAGAGAGCTTGAACCTCATGATCTTGTGAGCCAGTACCAAGAATGCCTCTTTCACTGGTTTCTTTTGCATAATCCACTATTTCATAATTTCCTCTCAGTATTTGGTTAAAAGGAAGTTCATTTAGAAATGATTAAGAAAACAGCCACATACAGGGAAAGCAATTCAAAATAGGAGATAAGAAAGATTGGTAGGGAGATGTTGGAAAACAGATGAAAATGATTACCTCAAAATTCAGAGCTAATCACTTTTCAATTGTTAATGGTTATAACTTTTCCATAAAAGCAAGTTGGGTATTACTACATAAACTATATTATTTTGTTGCCATTCCTTTCCCTTCTACAGACTTCCTGCTTCAGAAGATGAACTGAGGATTTGTTTTTATCAGGCTATCATGAACATGCTTTAGATGGCTGGTGGTGGATGTGCTCCAGTCAGTAAGCCTCAGATTTCCCAAGAGCAGGAATACTCCCACACTGCAGTGCACAGTCCCAGGAATTCAAATACATGTTGCCAGACTCAAGTGAAAATAAACTCAAGTTTCCCACAAAACAGTAAGTAACTATGCTACGGTCTGCTTGGTTATTCCAGGTATTCATTTCAAAAGTGCCCTTATGAACATATCAGAAGGGAGACTATAGCAGGAAGAGCAGTGACAAAAAAATAATGTGAGCAGTTTAGTTAATGACACCCAACTTTCATGTACAGCAACACTATAACCATTATCAATTGGAATATGTCAAACTCTGAATATTGTGTTAATTATTTTCATCCATTTTCCAATACTTCACAGCAACCTTTCCTATCTCCCCTTTTGATCTTTTTTCCTCCAGTTGACTGTCTTCATATCAACTTTAGCTATGTTTGTATCTTTGCTGTAAGGCAACTTGTTGGGGTGAGTCCACTCCTGAACCAAGTCCAACCAGATCCGACTACATGTGTTGGGATCAGGTTAGGTCAGGAATGAAGTGTTTGGTCTCAGTGTGGATTAGGCCAGCCTGGTTCTTTATAAATAGGTGTAATGAGGTTCAGGATTTGATTCATTCCTGGACACCCAATTAAGCCCAACTGGAGTCAATTATGTGTGACAGATTTGGACTGGGTATTAAAAAAGATACAAGGTTTTGAGCGTTGGTTGGGTTCGGATTGGCTGTGATCGGGTTAGGTTCAGCTCCTGTTTGGACCTTTTTACCCAAGCAGACCTCCATTACGATTCTCCAATCATCCGCACTTGATCCATAGTCCATCCTGGTGACTAATCAAAGTTAACAGGGATAGAATATCAGTGCTATGTTGGTAGCAGTTTCTGAATATAGATTGCATTTGGATGTGAAGATGGTATCCCAACCAATATCATTTTCTGTAACTATCAGACTGAGGAACTGCTTATCTCTTAGTCTGGACATTGCCAGTGTAGGCCTTCAAGCTGAAAAGACTTCACTGAAGGACTGAGTCACTTTTTAATGAGTTGACAGAAAACTTGCTGCAGATGAAAAGGACACCACGTATCGTTGCCAAGGAAGGATACTCTATGATAATCAAGTATCCCATCCAAAGGTTCATACAGAATTGGAAGCAAGCAAAAGCTGCAATCTATTCCTAGCATGAGGCTATTTAATCAATTTGGAGATCAGATTTGATTTTATGTTGATAATAGCAATCAGGACGATAAAATGGAAACATCCGTGGCATTGTAAGGAACAGTGATTTTACATAACATATACAGCATATTCAAAATAATATTGGCCACTTTTTAAAAATTAAAATGGACAAAGTAACTGGTGATTTGTATCAGAACAGCAGAGGATCTTTTGATAGTTTCCATTAAAACCTTCTAATAGTGAAGAGGTGTTATGGACTGATTACTTTTAGCAGTCACATCTCCACCACACCAAGTGGTGAGGTCACTGCGCTGACAGTGGATGGTGGAGCTGAATATTAATAACTGCTGCAAATCTGTCAAACTGCGAAGGTGTGAAGAAAGCTTCTTCAGTGTGCATCAGCAAAGTTGCTTACTGAACCAGACTATTATTACTTGCAAAGTGTAGGAGGTTTGAACCATGAAATAGAGGAAAATTAAATGCTTTGACATTTTCTGCACATTTGAACTTTCGAGTGCTTTCTACCAGTTCCTTTAAAGATGTCTGCTTAAAGCAGCTATCAGTAATCCATCGGAGGAAATCATGGTGTTACCGTGATAAAAAGATGCTTGAAAAATAACAATGTCATTTGCAGTAATAGACTTTAGAGATCAGGATCTGAATTCAGATTAAATGTTTTCGATTTGAAATATTTTTCAGACCTATAAAAACATAGATCCAGAAAAAATTCACCACAGAGTACGTAAATCTGTCCTCAAAACAAGATCTTATCAAACAAAAGGAGATGTGTGGAATTACCTATGCACAAAAAAAACAAGAAGTCTTATACCTGAAAAATATTTTAAAAAATCATGTAGTATTAAAAATCAATAGCATTGGAAAGTTTTTCTTTGTATAATAATCTGTTATTACAAGTCTTATTGAGAAGAGACTTCTGAATTTAATATGCACAGTGTTAAACAGAAATAATTCATTCCTCCTTTGCTGTTCTTCCTCACTGGGAATTGGGAGGGATATGTGGGAAGGTGCAGAAAGAATGAAAACTCCGTCCAAATATTTACACAAAATTATTGTAAGACTGGTCATCTGCTTAATTTACAATGCCAACATATATGTAACCAAACTAAAAGCTGGTTGCAACACCTCTTCCAGGAATGTAAGGTGAATGGTGGGGCTTGTATAAATGACTCTATTGCTTGAGAACATGATGGATGGATGTATGTTTGTTAGAGAAAGGGATGCAGGTCAGAGGGAGCTCAGCACTGATGGGGAGGGAGGAGGTAGTGGAATATCAGGGATGTCCAGTGATCTTTGGTAGGTTCGCAAATGAAGTAATAGTGAGCCAGTTCAGAGTCAGTGATCGCCAACACACTCATCAATCTACAGATGATGAAATGTTTTTCAAATAATTATAGTCTTCATGCAGTAATAGTTACCTTACAGCCTCAGGTAGATCATTTTGCAGTAATTAATATCTCCCACACTACTAAAATTGGTACCCAGATTGGAATTGACAAGAGCAACTTTATGGTGATTTTAATCTGTACTTAGGATGTCAGTACAGGAATTTCACACTATTCAATGTAATTAACCAAAGAATCAAACAGTACTATGTAGTTCACAGTTTAAGGAGTATTTCAGATAACAACTACCAGATACACGCATTTAATTGCATAGCTCTGGAGATGCTAACTGATATGTGGATAAGGAATAAAATTAGCCGTTTTTTTTAGTAAATACTGGTTCAGTTTCTTCGAATCATAAAATCAACTGATTCCATTTAAAATCAGGTGCATAGGCTAGTTAAGAAAG
>JAUZTB010000001.1:144847910-144860635 GCA_034780895.1 Rhynchobatus australiae
CATTGCCGGCAGCCCATTCCACGCACTCACCACTCTGAGTAAAAAATTACCCCTGACACCTCCTCTATACCTACTCCCCAGCACCTTAAACCTACGTCCTCTTGTGGCCACCGTTTCAGCCCTGGGGAAAAGCCTCTGACTGTTTACTCAATCACTACCTCTCATCATCTTGTACACTCTATCAGGTCCCCCCTCATCCTCCTCCGCTCCAAGGAGAAAAGGCCAAGTTCCCTCAACCTGCTTTCATAAGGCATGCTCCGCATTCCAGACAGCATACTTGTAAACCTCCTCTGCACCCTTTCTATGGCTTGCCAACGTACTGCCAAAGGTGGCAGTGAAACGTTGATAGCAACTTTTAAGCAGCTTTTGGACAGACACATGAACAGGCAGGTAATGAGGGGGTACAGACTATATGGAGGCAGATGGGATTAGTTTAATTTGGCATCATAGTTGGCACAGTCATGGTGGGGCAAAAGGGCCTTCTCATGTGCTGTACTGTTCTACGTTCCAGCACCAGCATCCTCCCCCACTCAAATGCAAGAGTTGCCTTCAACTCTACAAGAAGGCAGAACATCCTGGCCTTGGTACTCAGCTTCTAAAACATGTACAGGAGGTACAACCAGAAGTACTTTAACATCTAATAAAAGAAGTGCTCTTTCAATAGAATTAACATTTTAGGATCTAAAACTGTAAATTTATATCCTGTCTATAAATCTCATTCCCAGAATAAATTCTTCAATGGAGAAGAATTTAGGATGGCAAGCATAAACCATTCAAATTTTTATCCTTTTTAAAATTTTTAATTTCGCCTGATTTCATAAGTAGTTGCTTTCTTTCCATTGGAAGCTTCCAGTTGGTTTCCCCTCCTGTTTGGTTCATCAGGTTTAAGACTTTCCAATGAACTTTCAGCTATTCAGGTGCATTGTTTTGCAGAACAGAAAACGTTAGAGCAACTGAAATGTCAAGAGCAAGTTATGTGAACACGTGTAAACTGCATTCAAATAAACAGAGAGCTGGATTTGAGATGCGGGAAGGCGCAAAATGTGTTCCCAGGATCTAATTATTTCTAAAGGTTAGCCAATTTAAGATCTATACCACAGGGGAGCAGTACGCAAGTGCAGCAGCAGGAATCCCCTTGAGAACAGGGGATCTATGCAACAGATTGCCGAAAGCTGCTGAAACACGACCGATAACTCCACCTTTTTAGTGGAGTCAAATATTAATATTTGCTCAGTGCAAAAGGTTCTCAGGATCACCACAATCAGATGCGTCAGTCTCAACTGCTTTCAGCTGGCCACGACACATGCATAAAGTTTGGTCGCAAAGCTCTCAGTCACCCACAATGGTATTTTCTAAGCAGCACATTCATGTAGGTTAACTGGAGGCTTGAAAGTAAAGAAAATAATTCTTCCAAAATGTTAAGGTATATTATGACAACCGATAGCATTCTTCCTCCCACCACCTCTTCTCCAAAATCTGTTAACTGAGATTTCACACCTGAAAGTGATTTCTCTCAAAACCTATACATATGTAATAATATAAATTACAGTTAAAATGGGACAGAATGTGCACAGAATAACATCTGGGATCATTTTCAAAATGTAGGGCACACACTATTGACTGAGGCGCCAAAATAAAGGAAAGAAACAGAGGTGGTTGTCTATTTACCATCTGCAATTCACTGCTCGTCAATGCTTCAATGCAAATTAACACCGGTCACTAATATAGCCCCGGAAGGTTTTATCCCAAGTTAAATCTGTGCTTCAGATGAAGCTTTTTCCATCTCATCACATACTTATTCAAGCACAATTTAATCACCAATATTGCATCAGCCATGTACACTGGAGAGTTCCTGTACACAGCTTCAGATTTATGCTGTTGCCCAGAGATGGCTCTGTAATTTTCTGCATGGTTAACCTTCATTCTAGCGAGCTGTATATCACATTTTTTTTATTAAAATCTGCCAGAACAAAAAAAAATCATTGAAATTTACATCAGATGAAAACTATCAAGGAAAGTTGCACTCTGCAATTCAAACACAGCAGACAGGAGCTATAAAAGCAGAAGCTTAAATGTGTCAGAATGTGGCCTATGTAATGCAGCAGTGTCAGAGACAACTGGCATTTTTGGTGCAATCTGCTCTCTGACGATACAATAAATTCAGAAAGCCTCATGCATCTCTGCTTCATGAAAAATAAAATGTCTGGTGGTGGTCACTCCACAAACCTTGGCTCATAACAGACAGACCTGGAATCAATCTCATGGGTGAACACAAGTTTTGTCTTTCAAAGTTGCCATGGCTTGACGGGACACCAAGAATTCACTTGGGAAATTGGAAGCAAATGGTTTGATTTTTATGAATGGGGTCATTTTGACAGCAACTCTTGTTCAGAAATAGACTCAGCAAGCTAATGGTTCCTGGGAGGGGATTTGGAAAAAAAAATCAGACAGCATTAGAGAGAACAGGATACATTCCACGTCAAGGAACTAATGTTATCAGGCAAGAGAGTGACTAACAGACTTTTCAAATAGAACGATAGGGAATGATAGTGAGAATCATAGAGTCATTGTAATGAAAGCATGTGAGCAGAGATAGCAAACACAAGGTCTCACACTCTCATTTACGCCCATTCACCGAGTCTCATTGACACGATTTCAAACAGCTGAAGGTGTCTCTGAACAGTCACTGAACCATTTTTTCCCCCAATACAAAGCCTTTTCACCCTTCAAGAACATTCTTCAAGCTGCATCAGCTTCGTAAGAAATGGAATCTTAAATCTTACCACTGCATCATTAATCTCTAAAACAACACCATAATCTCAATAAACTAGACATTTTGCAAAACAAGAATCGTGTTCCCAACACTGCATTGTACATGACAGTTGGTTGCTTAACTTGTTAATTACCATTCATCAACACAGGGTGTGCCGGAATTTATTTTTAAAACCAATCACCAAGTGAGAAGCAAGGGTTTCATTCTGTGGGATAAATAGCTATTATTTTTAATTTAATGCAGCTTTTCTTTCCTTGTTTGAACAAAAAAGTTGTTCAACTCATGGTGAGAAGAACTCAGATGCAGCTCACAAGACACAGGCGCACTGAACAAAGCTATAATGAAGTATCCTGACTGGTTGTGCCATGGTCTGGTATTGCAATTCGAGTGTGCAGGAACACAAGCAGCTGCAGAGAGTAGTGAACTCAACTGAATACATCACAGGCCCATCCCTCCACACCATCAGTATTATCTACAGGAGACACTGCCTCAAGAAGGCAACATCCAAAGACCTCTGCCATACAGGCCATCTTCTCGCAGCTACCATTGGGCAGCAGGTACGGAAGCCTGAAGTCCCACATCACCAGGTTCAAGAAGAGCTACTTCCCTTCAACCATTCATTTCTGGAACAAACAGCAAAACCCTGATCACTATCACAGTATAGCGACACTATGACCACTTTGTTGGCACCAGAAGCGTGGCGACACTTACAGGCTACCCCCAGAACACTACACAAAAAGATGCATTTCACTGCATGTTTCAATGTACATGTGACTAATAAAGATACCTTATCTTACTTTGCACCACAATGGACTTTTTGTTCTAATCGAGTTCTTGTAAAAATTGTGTATAATGTGTTTAATCATGCTTTTCCTGTGAATGTTGTGTCTGATGCTATGTGCCTGTGATGCTGCTGCAAGTAATTTTTTTTCCTTGCACCTGTGTATTCATATACTTGTGCATATGACAATAAAGTTAACTTTGCCTTTGACTTTGAGTTCATAGAAACCAGTTCTAAATCCGTCTCAGTGGACTTGAAATATTGTAAGACGTCAGATTGCCAACAGGGTTTCCTCCACCACAGAATGTAATAATGTAGTGCAATGTTTTTATGCACCGAGCAAATCAGATCTTATCCAGCTTGATATGGCTGAGTCATTTGTACACTCACAGCAGCCTCCAGAAACTGCACTGTGGTTCTCTGTGCAAATGATGCATACACATTGCAGGACCGACATCATTTGCACAAATTTGTTCCACTGCGTTCATGTAATTAACAACAGTGCAGGCCTGGATAACAGAAAGTGTCATCCAAAGGGTTTCATCACCACCAATGCTACAACATCCTGCCGACCTCAGCACGTAGCACAGCAGGTCAGAGCTCCGTCAACCATACCCTGAGCAGCACTCTTCCAGCTGCAGGGAAGTGATGCTGCTGAATGAGTAGATGTCACAAAGGATAGGGTCTGCAGGAAGCAAGAGGATGTTAAGAATGCACTCTCATGGTCTGGATTGGTCATGAAGAATAATGTACACAAGAGTTCTGCTTTTTGTGACAGGATGCATGAAGACCCCCAGGGCTACTGCTAGGTGCTTCTGGCAAAAGGTGGGCAGGGAGGTTCTGTCGACATGGGTGTAGTCTTTACAAGCCTGCAATGCAGCCAAATACTAGCACATGGGCTGAAGGGAAAGCAGACCTCTCAGAGTATAGAGTTCGGGTGACATCTCTAACATAGCAGTGACACATAGCAAGCATCATAGCAGAAGTTCAGAGAGGCCCTCAGGCAGTTAGGGTAATACAGACAATATTTTCCAACATAAAATATTCCCAACTTCACAATTTTTAAGGAGGTCCTCTAATTCAGCATTATTGACAATGCAGCACCAAATAACGTGAAATCTGATTCCCAGGCATAAGAACTATCCATCTGGTACTAAAGCACCCAGAAACATCTCTTCTTTGGGTAAACATGATTTTGGCAGCCTATTGCCGCTTTTTTTTTGGGGATCAGCAAGAATGAATTTCCAGCCCAATAATTTAGTTCAGAATCTTTTCTCTTAAGTCCTGTCTCTGGAAATAATGTTCTTTTCTCAGTTTACACAGGCCTTGGATGACCAGCTCAGCTCAGACCCTCGGGCCTAATAGCCAGCCCTGTGGCACAAACTTCAACTGCCCTGCTCTCTCCTGTCCTGAGCAACTGACTGGTCTGTCTCACCTCAGAAATAATAGCTGCTGCAAGTAACATTTACAGGTTAAGTACTGTGGATATCAGAGGAAGCAACATCAAATGAGTTGGCAGCAGCACTGTGGGGCACCTAGTAGAGCTGCTGCCTCACAGTTCCAGAGACCCGTGTTCAATCCTGACCTCGGGTGCTGTCTGTGTGTGGAGTTTGCACATTCTCCCGTGACCGTGTGGGCTTTCCCCAGTTCTTCGGATCCCACATCCCAAAGATAGCAGGTTGGCAGTTAATTGGATGCCGCAAATTGCCTCCAGCGTGTGCGTGAAGGGTAAAATCTCGGGGGAACTGATGGGAATATGGGAAGAATAGGTTACTGGGAAAGTTAATGGGGAATGGAATTACATCATAGGTTTGATGGGCCGGGAGGAAATATGGTACGAGATCACATGACCTTGATTGGTCAGCATGGACAAGTTGGGCCGAATGGTCTGTTTCCATGCTGTATAACTCTTATGAATCTAGAGGCTGTGTGTTTCCTGAAGCATGATGCCCAAGGATTATTCTGCATCGTGAGACGGGAAATTAAAACAAAGCAGGGAAGGGAAGCAACTTGTACACGAACTGCTCTTTTAATTTAGCTCTTCAAACTGAAACAGGTTCCAGTCAGCTTCCTGCAGGTTTCATTGAACGGCACAATTAGCTAGATCCTGACAGGCATTAGCAGTGAGGAAGCATTGAGTTCATCATTAGCATATTAATAAGAACAGAAGGATGTAGAACAGCATTTTTAGATTTCAACAGCCTAATCCCTGCAAATGACAATTCAGACAAAACTACTGGGGATTCTCATCCCTTGGTGCAAGATATTTGCTGCTTAATCTTTAAACCAAAATGTCTGAAGTGTTGGCAGACAGTAATTCAAACCCCAATATGACCAATGCTGCAAATTTCTCACCATAGTTTCTTTTTAATAAGAAAAGCAAACAATAGGATACATTAGGTCCATACTATCTCTCCAAACTGCTGGTTTAAATCTCAACCCCAGAAGACTCCATCAACAAAGCACATAATACAGCATATAGAGAGCTTGAAAACAATCTTTCTTCCATCAGACTTTATTCCATAGAACTTGTAAATACTGCCTGTGAGAGCAAGTGCCCATTAATAGATTCTGAGCAGACCACCCAAAAAAAACACAAGGACCATGATTGGTGATTGGCTGGTTTCTCCCCATGAACCTCAACCTTTAATCTGTAATGCACTGAATGTTGGCTTGGGTTGTGTGTTTCAGTCTTGGGCATGGAGACTTGAACCATAACTTTTGGCTCAGGGTCTTGAGGTGAAAAGGCACAGCAACCAATGGTTTGAGGTATGTGCACATGCACAATACACTACGTGGATGTGGAGAGGGTGTTTCCATCAGTGGGAGAGTCCAGGACCAGAGGGCACAGCCTCAGAATAAGGGATGTCCCTTTGAAACTGAGATGAGGAGGAATTTCTTTAGCCGGAGGGTGGTGAGTCTGTGGAACTGGTTGCCACAGACAGCTGTGGAAGCTAAATCATTGGGTGCATTTAAGGAACAGATTAACAGGTTCTTGATTGGTAAGGTGGGGGGGGGCAGCGTTTAAGGGTTATGGGGAGAAGCCGGGAACAATGGGGTTGAAAAGATCAGTGACGATTGAATGGCAGAGCAGACTAGATGGGCTGAATGGCCTAATTCTGCTCCACTATCTTATTGTCGTATAGATTTAAGATCTTACGGGCTGTGAGGCTGGGACAGGATATGCAGACAGGTGAGGAAAAGACAGGACCAGCACGTGAAGCAACAAACTGCTGCAGCATCTTGTCTCCTTGTGTCTCCAAGGACCAGCATGTGCCCCTTGCCAACCTCCTGACCCAGGCCAAGTGGCTGCTTGTTCCAGGGAGCTGAAGTTTCTAGTTCAGTAATGCACCTCAAGGGTTAAACTTTGTTGCTGTCTTCCCACAATAAACGAGAGTTGACAAGTGTAACGTGACAATGCCTCTTAAACAGCAGTATTAAATCATAACTTGACCACACAAGTGGCTAATTGTGAAAGCGGGTGGCCTTTGGGGAGTGCGATGCCCTCTTTCATAGTCGTTAGTGTGTGTATGTTTCTTAACGCTGCGAATCTCAGTGAGGCTGCTTGATAGCAGAGGGAGCACCTCGTTTATACTGATTACTGAACAACTGCATGGGAAGGTCAGTACCACTGGTCCTGGTCCTGGCCCTCTCCCCTGACACCTCGAGTGGTTACATATCACAAAGTCAGAAGCTGATCTCTAACACAGAGCCAGGATTCCACTGGGCCTGGGATGTTCCCCAAGGACACAAGTCACCTGGGCTGATCAGACCCTGTAAGAACCATGGATTCATTCTAAAACTGAGCCATTGGTTTTATATGGACACAAGACTGCAGATGCTGGAATCTGGAGCAACACACAGAGGGAACTGGAGGAACTCAGTGGGTCAGGCAGCATCTGTGGAGGGAAATGGACAGTGCAGATGAAGGGTCTTGACTTGAGTTCCTCCTGCTCCTTTGTGTGTTGCATTGATTTCATGGCCTTGTGATCTTGGCTTCCATGTGAAGCATTATATTGCATGTGGATCTGTTGGAATCCCAGTGCTGAAACGCTCTGTCAGTGCAGGGTCCAATCCGGTCCATTCATGAGGTAATAGATCTTTATTAGTTACATCGAAACACACAGTGAAATGCATCTTTTTGCATAGAGTGTTCTGGGGGCAGCCCGCAAGTGTCACCACGCTTCTGGTGCCAACATAGCACGCCCACAACATACAAACTCCTTACAGACAGCGGCTGGAATTGAATCTGGGTCGCTGGCGCTGTAATAGCGTTACACTAACCGCTACACTATTTACAGAGGTATCAGACTTTTCATTTTAACCACTGGTGGTTCAATTGTTTTTTCAGGACTTTGCTTCAGTTTTTCCTGTACTTAATATCATGTGGCCATACAAACTTTTATTAAAGTAAGTGTTAAGTCATAATATTTAATGTAATGTCAGAACAGTGATCCTCATGTTGGCTGGAAAATTGGAGCACACGTTCCTCATTATCCGATTCACTGTCACCTGCTCTGCCAATAAGGTACAGCAGCAAACTCTGTCCCGTCAGCAGTTTCTCTGCCCCCAATCCCTGCATTCACTGCTGATTCAGGGGGACGAAAGGGTTTGGTAGTGTGGTTTGATGGGCGGCACAACACGGTGGGCCGAAGGGCCTGTATTGTTCTATGGTTCAAATGTCAGCTCAGAGTTGGTGTGCATTCTCTGCAGTGGGCCTTCAATCACAGAGATGTAAAGTGTAGCAGGCCCTTCGGCCCACCATGTCCATGCCAGCCTTTTGCCCATCCACACTAATCCCATTTGCCTGCGTTAGGACCGTAACCTTCCCTGCCTTGTCTGTTTAAGTGTCTGCAGTTCCTGGCTCAGAGCCGAGGGCAGTCACTAAGCCATGGCTTATTCTCTGCTACCTCTCCATTCACACTGATCCAGCCTTGCCTCCCAGGCCCTCTCCCACTCTGACACCCTGTGACAAACTGCCAACAAAGCTCCCCAGAGCCACATACTTTGCCATGCAGAGATCACAGTGTATCACAGATCTACCACCCCCTCCCTCCCTCCCTTTCCATCAATGTGTACAATAAGACATAGTTTCAACATGCTGAACAACTTAAAAGGAATGAACCTGGTTAAATTCTTGTGATTTTAAAAAAGTTGTTCATTTTTGGCAAGAATTCATTGTCTGAAGCACTTGTGTCTGGTTTGTTTAAAAGTTTCACGTTCGAAAAGAAATAAGATATCCCAGCTGAGCACTCGGCTCTACATTGCACGGCTGTTACCCTACTTATAGTGATCTCATCCATCTGAACGTGTGTGAGTGCCGGCTTGTGTGGCTCTCATTCCTGTCAGTGTCTTAGTGATCAGCAGGTTTGCCAACGGGTTTGTGAGTGTAGAATGATAGAATCGTTATGGCACAGAAAGAGGCCACTCAGCCCATCAGTCTCTGCAGACCAAGCTTTCCAGTCCCATTCTGCAACCCTGCAGTACCTATTCAGTCCCCTTTCAAAGACCCGATTGAGCCTTGTTTCCACCATGCACGGGCACCGAGTTCCAGATAATCACGGTGCAGGGGCCTCGACTCCTTATAATCTATATTGATGGACGAAGGGGCTGAGTGCATTGCTGAGGATATAAAAGTGGGTGAGTAAATTGTGAGGAGGACACAGAGAGCTGGAGAGGGATGAAGTGAGCAGGAAAGAAGGTGGTAGATGGAGTATAATGTGGGAAAATGTGAAGTTGGTATTGGTTGATTATTGTCACGTACCAGGGTACAGTGAAAAGCATGTCTTGCTTACCAATCATACAGATCAATTCATTACACAGTGCAGGTAACTAACTCGGTACATTGAGTTGGTACAGAGTGCATTGAGGTAGTACAGGTAAAAACAATTAACAGTGCAGAGTAAAGTGTCACAGCTACAGAGAAAGTGCAATATGGTGCAAGGTCACAACAAGGTAGATTGTGAGGTCAGGGTCCATCTCACCACCTAAGGGTCCTTCTGGGTCCGGGAGTTGGGTCCATTTCACAGTTGTTCCTGGTGGTCAGAAGATTGCTAGCCCTGTAAGAAGATTTAAAAGAGTAATTGTAAATGACAAAGAATTTAAGTTTAAAAGTGTGGAATGATTATAGTAAGGGTAATGAGTAGATCTGTAGAGAGCAGCTCGCAATGAGTTGCCAAGCTCCGGCACCATAAAATAAAGCAAATTATTATTCAAACAGAGTGAGGCCACAAAATATTGTGGTACAGAGAGATATAGGGGTCCTATTAGTTACACAAAGTTAGCCTGCAGGCACAGCAAATAATTAGAAAGGTTAATGGAATGTGGGCCTTTAGTGCAAGGAGTATAGTGTATAAAAGTTTGGATGCATCTGTACAGAGTAAGTGCTGAGACCCCACCCGAGTACCTTTTGCAGCTTTGGACTGATGTGCAGGTGCTGAAGGCAGTGCAAAGGTTCGGCAGGCTGATTCCTGCAATGAAGGGGCTGAGCAGCTTGGGCCTGCACTCGTTTACAAGAATGAGAGGTGCGCAGGATTCAGAGAGGATTGGCGGGTAGCCTTCATTAACCAGGGCGCAGGATTCAGAGAGGATTGGCGGGTAGCCTTCATTAACCAGGGCATGGAATTTAAGAGCAGGGAAGTTATAGAACAACTTTATCAGATATTGGTGAGGCCACATCTGGAATATTGTGTGCATTTCCGGTCACCTCACTGTCGGAAGGATGTGACTGCTCTGGAGAGGGTACAGAGGAGACTCACTGGGATGTTGCCTGGGATGAAGTGTTTCAGTCATGAGGAGAGGCTGGATTTGTTTTCCTTGCAGTGGAGGAAGCTGAAGGGGGAACGTTTGAACTCAGTACCTGGGCTGATGCCGGGTGGCTTGTTTTACCCTTTCCCTCTTTTAACAGAGTACCTACGATGGGCCAAATGGCATGCTGGGGCATTTCAGGTCTGGATTCACAGCAGGCTGGACATGGGAAGATGAGTTTTGGCAAGTCTGGGTCTTTTGTGGTCATCAATACTGAAAACAGCTTTTATACATTTAAAAACAAGTCCAGATTATTTATTTATTTGCACTTAAGTCTATAGCTGCCATGGTGGGCTTTGAATTAGAAATTCTGCATTGTTGGTCCTTGTCTCTGGGTGCCCTGTTGTGCGTGGGTAAGGGTGTGTGTGTTTGGGTGATTTGTGTGTATTAAACTGCAGCTTTGTGAGTATCAGAGTGTGTTTGCATATGGGTTTTGAGAGTTTTTGTGTGCTGTGTAGGTTGGTGTGTGAATTTACTTATGTTTTTGAGTGATGTTGGGTGAATTTGTGTGTCACGCTCATGTGGTGAACTAGCTGGACAGTTGCTAAAGCGTAAACCAGTTGTAATGAGGAGGTGATCTCAGCTGGTGTTTGGGCAAGATGAGGACAAACTGTCTTTACCCAGTCTGGCCTGCATGTAACTCCAGACCTGCCTCTTAACTGCATGGTACACGACTGTTCAGGGGTTACTGGGGATGGACGGCCCCCTCCCCATTATCCTCCTGGTCCCCCTCCCGCTGGAGGAAAGGTTAGGGGAAAGGGGTGGAAAGTGTACCTTTCACTAAATGCCACACCATTGGTTATCAGAGAGGAATGAGCACAGACTGGAGATCCCTGGAGGTGTGTGTAAGGTCGACAGTCATGGGTGAGTGAGCAGCCAGACACCTTTGACCATGGCCAGAGGGCACCAGTCGTTCTGCTGGTGAGCCATCTGATGCCACTGCACTCCTGTGGGTTGAAGTTCTGAAGAGCAGGAAGGGTAGTTCATCACCTCTGATGTCTGGTTGGACCCAAAACCCTGTTCTTGCAGATGGAGATGGACGCGCTGTCTTTCAATTTATGCCAAATCAGATGATTCATACTTATTAAAAGGAACATTTTCTTTCTTGCCAATCTCCTCCTCCTCTGTCAAGGCAGTGAGAGGAGCTGGGTGCTAGTAGTCCTGGTGGGACCAACATTGCCTACAAGTGAGCCTGATGCATTGCATCCCCACTGAGCTAGCTTTTCTCACCACTTGACCTCCTCTCCCTGCCTCCCCCACCCAGCATCTACAAATGTACAGTGGTGTCAAACACACGATGGGCCCATGTGACACTTGAGGGGATAGACATATGCTGGAATGGAAATTCTCACCTCTCTGGGCTCAGTTGTATAGCTGCTTACTGACCACAGGAAGCCATCTGCATCAATGTGAACAGCATCTATCTGAATATTCAGAAGGTACTCAGAAACCTGTTACAGTTTTTTAAAGTGATATTCATTGGTTTGTGGTTCTCTTTCTCCATCTTTTCTTCATTCATGGACCTAGGTATCACTTGGTAAGGCCAACATTTATTGCCTGTCTTTAATTGGAGTCTATAGAGGATGAACAGGGCAGAGTTTTTGCCCCAACGTGGGTTCACCTGTTCCTGGCTGGAGTAACAGATGTCGCCAAAATACTGACACACGTTGGCATCTAAATCTCAGCTGATTTGGGGCCAAAAGCAATCCCAGCTTAAGTGGAGGAAAGGACATGCTGATGACTTGGAGTTTGTCGCTTTCGCTGAGAAGTCCTGCAACATTTGCTGAATTCCTTTGCCCATTCTACATCCCTTTTTGGCTTCTGCATTAATGTACAGAAAACCAAAGTCCTGTACCATCACTGTCAGAGGTAAAAGCAGACGGGGGCAAATTAAACTACCTCAGTGTTCGCAACCTGTAACAGAAACGCCAGTGTCCAGAAGAACTTTCAGCAGGTTTAAGGTCAGCTGTTGGCCACCAACACAATGGCTGTGGAACTGAGAGGATGTCAATGTGTCTATGAAATGACATGTTTACAGAGTCTCATCTCCCTTCCTCCTGGCCCCTTTCATTGTGACCATGTTCCCAAATACATGGTTCCCTGAAAGTGGCATCACAGGCAGACAGGGTGGTGAAGGCTTTTGGTACGCTGGCCTTCATCAGTCAGGGCATTGAGTGTAGAAATTGGGATGGTATGTTGCAGTTGCATAAGACATTGGTGAGGCCTCATTTGGAGTATTGTGTTCAGTTTTGGTCATCCTGTTATTGGAAAGATGTCATTAAGCTGTAAAGAGTGCAGAGGAGATTTACGAGGATGTTGCCAGGACTTGAGGGACTGAGTTATGGAGAGAGGTTGAGCAGGTTG
>JAUZTB010000001.1:145294194-145307233 GCA_034780895.1 Rhynchobatus australiae
GTAACTGCAAGAGAGATCTAATATGCTTCTTTGTGTATCTCTGAATTTCTTCTGTGACTCCCCCAACTCAGATTCACTGTATTGGATCTAGACCTAGTGTTGAAAAATAAGCTTTGCTGTTGGCTGGATAAGTGTCAAGAGTTGGCATAATCAAACCCTTCTGGCTGCTACCTCAAAACATGGGTTACATGCTTGCATTCAGGCTGTGGAAGTATGTTTTAACTGCACTGTTTGAGACTAATGTAGAGGAGGACTGGATGGCCTTGCATCTTCTGCATTCCAGTTACCTGTCCTTAACCTGTCCTTATTACAGGTGCAGCAATCTAACCTTGAGAAACAACTGAATGCCTGTTCAATATAAAATCATTTGGAATACGTGAAAAAGGCAAGCCATCTTTCAAATTGTGCTCAAGGAATAGATGCAATAAATTCTCATTAAAATAGGTCACAATGTTTCCACTGAACCAATCTAATAGCTGGAAATAAAACAGCATGTTTAAATGATCTAATATTTCAACCAACAGTTAAAAGATAATACTGGATCCATCATACCCATCCTTTCAGTATTAGTTTATAATAATCTTATAAATTTGTGTGCACTAATTATGCCATGATCGTTCACTAGCACATTCTCACAGGCAATTAGGGATGGGCAATAAATGCTGGCCATGTCAGCAATGCAGAGATCCTGAAAAATGAACAAAAATAAAACTACTGATTCACTTACCAAACTGTTTTGCACACCCCCGGGCCTGGACAGATTGCCACTAGATATTGATGATGGATCCAAGGACCCTGGAGTTTCTTGCAGAGCTGCTAATTTATTTTCATTCAGTTGTTTATTCAACCACGATATTACTGTGAAAAATTAAATTATCTCATTAAAAGATTTTAATGTTACATAGTTGAGCTTCTACTTGAAAGGTTTTATTTTCCAAACATAAATGAAGCTGTAAAAATAAACACACCTAAACAACTTCAATTTATTACTGAAATTGTACTAGTTTCAATAGTAAAGAGTACCCAGTTCATAAATCAGTTGCACATTGTCTCATCACTATGGCTTTTATTAATTCTTTTTAAAAAAAGAATGTTTGCAATACAGATTACACAATGGCACCTCATTCTACATTGATTGCTGGTGCCACCAAAAATCAAAGCAGCCAACCTGAAGTTACAAAGGGCAATTCTACCCATACTGGTTGTCAGTCATTTTTGAAACCAGCTCCCTGCAACATCACACCTGTGTGTGTACCTATGCCTTGACTCTATTTTGTTGGCCACTTCAGCTTATCCATCCTCTTGTTTCATCCTTCAATGGCAATAGTTTCTGCATGTACCAGAAGCAATACAAGTAAAATATAAACTGCTCTCCACTCTGACATTCACCACCCCCACCCTCTACAATCAACATTTCTGTTGAGTGAGATTGTAAGTGGAGCATGGCCTCACCAAACTGACCACAAGATCTCATTATTGCACGAATTTAAAAGCATAGCAACCTCTGCCTTTTAATCCCCTTCTTTGACTAAGCTAATAGCCATCTCTCCTAATACCTCATGTGGCTTAGTATTAAGTCTGTCTTATGCCGCCCCTTTGAAACATATTGTATCATGTTCCAGCATGCAAAATATTCCAAACTCTAGTTGAATATTCCTTCTCAAAGAACTAACCGTTTTCATTTGTCTTTAGAAGTTGTTTACTTTCTTCTAGTTTTTCGACTGTGGCATCAAACTTCTCCTGTAACTTGCAAACCTGAAAAAACATTGTAAAAGCACCAGCATTTTTAAATAAAACTCATCCTAAAATAAATTTTCCCTGCTTTTTCTTACTCGTCAAAACTCATCTTTATATACAGGCGACCCCTGTTATGCTGTTACAGAATTCACAAATCACTCCAAAAATTTGAAATATGGAATAATCATGGAATTTGTGTGGGGAAAAAATACATCAGAGCAAATACTTTTTTCCAACTCTTGTTTCCTGACACACGTGCAGATGACGTGGCTTTGCTTTACAGTAAATCGCGGTACAGCTTTCTACCAATGCAACCACAACGCGAGGGTTGCCTATAATCCACTGAATCAAGATGTATTACCTCCTCTTCCTTGTGCCTCAGGGCCTGCTGAACATCTGCTAGTTCTTGTTGCTCCTTCTGGAGCATTTGTGTTTTTTCTCCTAAAAGTTTTTCTTGTTGCATTGTAACTGTATTTTTCAGTTTAATTTTTTCCATCAACTTCTTCATGTCCCCCTGCAGCTTTTTGATGATCTCGTTGGCCTTCAAAAAAAAACATAATACACATCATCTTTATATCAAAACTGTAATGATTCTGGGGTATTGAAGAACATAGACTCCAATTTAGGTTTTGATCTAAGTTGCTCTTAAAGTAGTCAACAAGTCCATCTTTCCATTGGTAAAAACTTCTAAAACAACCACCATGATTGGTTATGGTAATTCATAAGAGTTTCCCAGAGTTTCTGCAGATGCTCAGCTATTAATTATTTTCAAAACTGAGCAACAAATTTCTGAACACAAGTAAAAGATTTACAGGTAAGGCAGGAAATTGGTATGCAGTTTGCTTTATATACACAAACACATATAGCATTGATCCACCCATGTGAGGTGGCCATCAGGCATTGCTATTGTGCATTATTTAAGGGAGGTGCATTTAAAAGGACCCTAAATGTCAGATTAAGAATTTGTTTTTCTTTTGGTCTTCACCTTACTAGTCAGAAGCTTTTGTACTAAGTATTCATATGATATCACATTTCTGGAGCTTTGCAGAGATAAATAGTGCTAATTCCAGGGTGGGGTGGTAGGGCAAGACAAGGAGGTAAACACTGTAAAACAGAAGTACAGTAAAAGACTGAAACCGTCAATCTTGGGACTTTGGTAGTGCCAGACTGGCAGATTTTCCAAAAGTTATCTTTATTAATGTTTTTATTTAAAATATGTTGCATAGCAGTACAATAAATTTTCCAGTAAATCTGGTGAGTTGAAAGGGAGCCTGAAATATACAAGTCCTCTGGCCATGGCTCCTGGATCACGTTCCAAGCTAATGAGCAAATCAGATGCCGAACCATCAGGATTTCAGAATAATCTGAAACGGAGATTTAATGTAGAACTACTTCAGGCCAAAGTTCTTTTTTTAAAAATGCCAAAAATTTGAAATAAATATAATACCAAACATTCAAGTCAACATTTTTTCTCATGTGCTATTCCAATTATTTAATATTAGCTTAACATCAGTTGTATATAAAACAATTAGGTAAACAGTTCATGGGGTTTTAAACAGATTTCTGCCACTCGGGTTACTTCCACAGCACTACTTGGTAGGAGACTCCAGGATTTAGATATTAAAGATGAAGGAACAGAAATATATTTCCTAATCAGGAGTGTGATATTCTTATGTGCCTGCTGCCCTTTCCTTCTTAGAAGGTGCTTCTAGATGAGCCATGTTAAATAATGGTGTATTTTGTAGATGGTAAGCACTACATCCATAGTGCATTGGTGGTGGGAGGAGTAAATATTTAGGAAAGTTAGTGTAACAGGACATCTAATGATTACCTTTAATAATTCTTCTGAAAGAGACTTCACAGTAGCTTCCAGTTTTCCCATTTGCTGTTGCTTTTGCTCCAGGCTTTCTTCTAGATTTTTCTGCAAATAAAATTAACTAAATCAGACATTGTGATTTCTCAAGTTCTAAAAGCCTTTGCAAACTTCATACAGAAACAGTCTCAGTGACCCAGGTTCAATTCCAGCCACTACCTGTAAGGAGTTTGTACGTTGTCCCCGTGTCTGCATGGGTTTCCTCTGAGTGCTCTGGTTTCCCCCTACATTACAAAGACGTACGGGTCAGGAAGTTGTGGGCATGCTATGTTGGTGCCGGAAGCATGGTGACACTTGCGGGCTGCCCCCAGAGCATTCTATGCAAAAGATGCATTTCACTGTGTGTTTTGATGTACACGTGATTAATAAAGATATCTAAAACAAAGGTATGATACTTCAATAAAATGGTATGTAATCTAAAAATAGCACACTTAAATTAATGATGAATCTGATGGGAATAGCAGAATATAAAAAGATTTTCTATTTCAGGTTTTAAACTCAACAAGGTACAGAAATGTTATCAACATTTAGCAACTTTAGGCTGACATGATAACATCTATTTGATAATGAAAATTAGAAATTTATTCCCATGCTACACAGTCAATTGAGTATGTTGTACTCTGCCTCAAAAAATTCAGAAATTAATGGGATGAATTTCAGAGGCAGTGTTAAGTGTGCCAGTATGACTACACTGTGTTTAGCAAACCAATCAGGGGTGACTGCCTAGACATGTATTGTCTCTCTGACTAGATAGCCTGCATAAACAACCAGCCACTTAGAAAGATGAAGGTAAAAGGAGCCAAAAGGCAAAACTGGATGCAAAATTCATGTAAAAGAGCTTTAAAAATAAAAAGACAAGAAAAACAACTTGATCCCATCTGCCAATAATCCCAATGATCTGCTGAGTTTTTTTTAATAAAAATCTCACCTATATTTCTTAAAAAAACAAGTTATAATGTCTGCCATTTGATCCATCACATCCATGCTGGCTCCCAAGGGAGTGATACCATTAGTCCCATATGCTATCTTGCTTTGCTATACCCCCCCCCCAACTGTTTTTTCCTCTTACAGTTGGCTATCAATCCCCCCATCACTACTTTTTGACATTAAGAGGTAATTTAGAGTGGCCAATTAACCTGCCACCCCGTCTTTGGGACATGGAAGAAAATATGCACAGAGAATGTACAAACTCCTCACAGGTCAAACTCACGTCCCTGATACTGAGGCAGTGACATTAACTGCTGTGTCATGAGTCAAATCAAAAGGCAGTCTGGCCAGACTGCTCTCCAGAAATTATTTTCAAGTGTTGAGAAGTTGGCATGCAAAGAGTACAAGCTACTTATACACAAAACACCAATGGAAAGGGATATCACTACTAGAGTGGACAATCCATTAAACAGGTTCCAGAATGTATTGTGAAATACTTATTAAACTATTCAAAAGTACATAACTGGAAACAAAATGTAAACTGGGAAAGCTGGATTAAACTAAATGGTCTTTGAAAGAACTGCCAAAATCAATGGGCCAAATTCTCTTCACTATGCAGTACTATCCTACAATTAGAATACGTTTTATAGCCGGAAAATGTAACAAGGAGCAGCTGCCATAATGTTCAGCTGTTCTTTTGCCATAATAGTTTCGTAAGGTAAAGCTAACTCATGTTACTTCAATCATATTTGCTTTTGCCAAAATTGTTGATTAAGTGAAAAATAAAACCAACAGTTTCATCTGTAGAAGCAAGTTCCTAAATTTAAGGCCAAAAAGAGACGATTGACTCATTGAGTAATAATTAGCTACAGAAATAGTGAGGCAATCAGACACATTTTATTCTATTGCCCATTACTACTAGTTTATTCCTGTTATCTAGAGATGTACAAAATATTAAGAGAAATAGATAGACAGCCAGAGCCTCTTTCCCAGGGCACTAATGCTCAATACAAGAGGGCATGGCTTTAAAGTGATGGGTGGGAAGTTCAAGGGAGATATCAGAGGAAGGTTTTTTACCCAAAAAGTGGTTGGGGCATGGAACATGCTGCTTGGGGGTAGTGGTGGAAGCAGGTACATTGGTTAAATTCAAGAGATTGCTAGGTAAGCATATGGAGGAATTTAAAATAGAGGGATATGTGGGAGGAAGGATAGTCTTAGGTGAGGTTTAAAGGTTGGCACAACATGTGGGCTGAAAGGCCTGTTATTGTGCTGTACTGTTCCACAATTAAACAATTTGTGCCCTGGCATTTGAAAGGTTTTTGAGCTTGAGCTTCTGCATTAGCATGACTTCTGCCAGCCAGAAAACAATAGGCAGGGGGGAGCCTAACTAGGCAAGGGGGAACCAACTAACAGGTAACTTAAACAATGGGTGAAGAAAACTCCTTTAATTATTTTTTTTTAATCAACAGGAATTAACACAGGTTCTTATTATGCAGTTTCAACCCTTCTGAACAAGATGGTGCTGACACATTACCCAGTACGTACTCTGTCCATTTGGGCTCTTTTTTATTTATTATTGTAACTGATTGAGGCATATTTTTAAATCTTAGTAGGCAACCAGTGGTGTATGTGTCCTGAATCAGAGGTATATTCTCTGTCTTGTCCTCCCCTGTGTCATAAGCTAACTGCCCGAAGATTCCATTGTCTCAATGAGAATGGAAATAAATCATACTTAATATTTGCATCTCCCAGCATGTGGTCCTCCATTGGGGGAACATGGGGAGGTAATGGCATAGAAGCTAAAGACTTGCATGCAATTCTAATGTAGGGGACACCACACCTAATAAAAGCAGGTGCTTGGATTGTCACCAGTGTGAAAATGAGAGATGCAAAACAATGCTTGTAAATCCAGGCCCTGACCAGCTCTTGCTTTGTTTATATTAGTCCATTCATACCCACAGTGGTCCAATTCTTTATTTTCTACCATGCTAACCTAGAGCTGCAGAGGATAACAGCTGATCAGGTAAATTAGCTTAAATGTTATGTAATTTAAATCTCTGTTTAAGAGCTGTTACATGCTTTTATTTTTTTCTTAAACACGATCGTTGAAAAACAAACTTGCAAAAGGATCAATTCAGTGGTTGCAATGATAGACTAGAAGAGCCAGTTACCTTCAATCAGTAACTCTCCTTAGGCAGTCCCTGCAGATCAAGGATGACTTGCTTCCATTCCCTTCCTCTGGTTTCTGGGGTGGCTGACGAGGCCAATGGGGAACCCTGTCCCTTCTACAGATGGGACAGGAGGTAGCTGTTAGGATGGGCAGGTGGGTAGTTTCTGAGGTTGTGTGCTCCTTCCACTGTTTATGCCAGGCTTCTGTGTACTCCTGCTGCATGGATTTGATATTCACAGTACCATCCCCAATGTTCCTTTTATTTAGAGTGGTTATGGACCAGAGATTAACAGGAGTTTACAAACGATTAGCCTGTCATCCTAGGGAGGAAACCAGGTGCACTTCTGTGACTGGTTTATGTGTGCATAAGCTTCACTTCACAAACACAGCCAGTTCTTTTATACCATCAGATTGACAGCAGTTCTAATTATTAACACATCAAGAAAGATGCTTGTATTGTCCTGTAATTTCTTAATCTTGAATAATTTTGGAATGTTTTGGCAGAGTTAAGTCCTAGCCATTGTCTGTAGAAACTGAAGTATTTGCATTTGAAGTTGGACAGTCAGAATCTGCTTTTCTTCAGTATTTGCATGGAGCAGGTTTCAAGGAATCTGTCTGATCTGTGAGCCTTTGGACAGCCAGCTATCTGCCCCAGCTAATTCCAGAAGTCAGCAGCTATCCCAGGCTGTAAGCATTCTTGTACTTGGGATTGGCAAGTTGCTTAAATATTTGGATGTTCTGGCAAATATAAACCTAACCGTTAATTGTGCATAAATTAAAGTAGCGCAGTCATAAAATTCCCGCAAAAAGCTGAAGACATGAATGCCATGTGGATCAAGCTGTTCTAGTGCAGCAATGATACTGGCATCTACTCAACAGTGAGAAAATTGTTCAGGCACGTCTCTCTCACAGAACAGGATAGATCTTATCTGCCCAATTATTGGCCTCTTTCCAAACATAAATGAGACAAGGATTCATCCATAGAGATCAAGTGGCACCTCTCACCAATAATCTGATGTACATTACTTCATACTATTAGGAATGAAACTGACATTGAGCAAAGACTTAAATTATTACAGATACTTATATACAACAGATTGAACAGATGGTAACTGGAAAAGGCTGAGAGATGTCCTGTTAAAGGTCTTTTAAAACACAAAGGAGTTTGATGAAGTACATGCAGAGAGGATGTTTTAATCTATTGATGATCCCAAACTAAGGGCTGTAAATAATCAAAAATAATTTCAGGATAAAGCCTTTTGTTTGTAGGGTGGAGGTGATTATATGGAAACATTTCCATCACTGAGTGCTTGGTGGAGAAACTGACCATTTGGACTAAAAGACTTCAGCATTAGCCCCTCACTCTTTCACCTAGCCCTCTCAGCATGTCTGCCCTTTCCTTCCTCCCTGTGTGCTTACCTGGTTTCATTTTAAATGTTTTGTCTGCTGTTAAGGCTTCTGAAAAGTCCAATTAGATCTACCAAATCACTGGTGTCAGTTCACTCTGTTACCAGCTTTCCCACTACCAGTGTTAGGCTGACTGATGCTTAATTGCTTTATCTCTCCCTTTATGATATTTGAAAGATTATGCTTGGAGTCTTTGCTATCTCCTTGACCACACTCTTTTCTAGAATACAGTCCTAAATCTTCAGATCTTTTATCATAACTAATAGAAGCAGGAATAGGCCATTCAGCCCATTGTGCTTTATGCTTTATCTGCCATTCTCTTAAGATCATGGCGGCCTTTACCTCAGTGCCACTTTCCTGCGCTAACCCTAAAGTTGTGATTGACTTGATTTCTAAAAATCTGTCAATCTCTGCTCAGATGTACTCTACTATTAAGTCTCGACAGTCCTCCAGGATAGAGATTTCCAAAATTTGCCACCTTCTGGTGAAGAGATTTTTTTGCTTTTGAATGGTTAATTTTGGTTTTGAGACTTTGACCCCTGATCTACACATCCCAGTCAAGGGAAACATTAACTTCAGATGTACCCTGCTCTGCTTCACATTGTACCAATTCTCTTAATACTTGTGTGCAGTTACCCTTTCGAATTTCTCTGCCTCCTCCTTGTGTCCATTGATTCCAGCTGAGAAATGCACACTTTGCTCAAGGATTAGTTGAGGGTAATAACATGAATGGTCAGGTGCATAGATAGGGTGAATGCACAGTCTTTTTGCCAGGGAAAGGAAATCAAGAAATAGAGGGCGTAAGTTTGTGAGGGGAAAGATTTAAAAGGGACCTGAGGGGCAACTTTTTCACACAGAGGGTGCTGTGTATATGGAATGTGGTGCCAGAGAAAGTAGATGAGGCTGGTACATTAACATATTTAAATGACATTTGGATAAGTACATGGATAGGAAAGGTTAAGAGGGATATGGGCCAAATGCAGGCAAATGGGATTAGTTTAGGTGGGCACCTTGGTCAGCATGGACCAGTTGGGCTGAAGGGTCTGTTTCTGTGCTGTATTACTCCACGTCTCTGTCTCTATGAATGCTTATAAGGGGAACTTAGATTAGTATATGAGAAAGGAACTGAAGAATGTGCTAATGGGTTACGAAGGAAGAAGAACAAGTTGAGGCTCACATTGGACATAAATGTTGGCATAGAGCAGTTGAGTTGATGCAGTGACAAATAATTTTCTTGGTATGTTGAGAACAAACTGCTGTTACTGACTGGAGTAAGGAACAAAGTTGCGTTTTTAGAGCATAGGGAGACCTCACAGCCCGTGCTGACTGCCCTGCTGTCCTGTTTCCCAGCTCTCCTATGTGGAGTTTGCTGCAAACACTGCCCCCTCCTGTGACTTCCTGCTGCCTTTCTGAAAGGTGTGAGCCACCCAGTGAGTGCCCTATCACTGCTCAGAATGTTTTATATTCAATTGGCAATTAAGAAAAAGCAATCCACTAAATGTCACTGCTGCACTTAAATCTGTCCCTTGATGCACTGATGTAAGCTTCCTGTCTCCAGTGTTTTTAATGTGAGCTTTGTGATTTTCACCACCTGCCAGAAGGCAGGCACACTGTTCTATTGCAATTATAACTGTGTGACAGAAATTCAGATTTCATGTGGTGAATTTGAAGATACCCTGGGATGTAATTCAAAAGTGCTGTTGAAATGTTGTCTAGCTGGTGAATGTTGAACATAAAGATAATTGGGAATGAGAATAAGCTGCTCAACCATTTAAAACTCATTCTTTTGGTAATCTAACTCTCCTATTTACAATGTCCATCTGTTTTTGCCAATGTTTTCCTGTTTCAGAGGAACCCAACCTGTCGAGAGTGAAGATAGTCTTCTGCTATCAGTTCCACTTTTAATATCTAATGATTACTAATCTTATTGAGTTAACAAAATCATCTCCTCATCTAACCATCTTCGTGATTCATCCAAATGATCTCTCATTTCTGCAGCACACATGAAGACTCATTAGAGCCATTCATTAGCTTTGTGCTTTTCATTTTGTCTTTGAGAACCTTTCAGCAGTAAAATTTTTCAACCAGTGTCCATTTCAGTTTAATCAAAGAACCCTCTTCACCCAAACACTTACTACTTTGCTCTGATAAGTCAATTGGTATTATCACCTTAAAAAAAATTTGCTCCCCTTGATTGAACCATGTCATTACAGATGGTCTTTTTCCGTTGGAGAAAGACCTGGCACATGTTTCTTCTCCTAATGTTAACCCAGATACAGGCTCAGTTAGATATGTAGTCTTGATTGACCAACCATGATTGGTTTTGATATTCAGAGGCTCAAGAAACCAACAGCTCCCTGTAGGCACCACTGATGTTTGGTTGATTCCAGCCACTTGTATTCTCACCTCAACAAATGCTGCCCCTGCAAACATTATCTGAGAGAGCTTGATGATGTGTTACAACCTCCAGCAACTCAATGAAGCAAATTGTCCTGCTGCCATTTGAGATTGTGTGCGCACTGTTTTCCGTATTGTGTGCTGATGGTCATTTCCTTCCATATCCATTGGTCCTGCTGTGTTTGGCGGATTAATGTGTTATGTCGAATGTCCTGTGCACTATTATTACAAGTAACCAGGTACCATATTCTCATAATTAGAAATAACAGGATAATGCATTCCTGGTCTACAAATAAATTTGTGAGTATTATACATTTGCATTATAGCAAATCAGTCTCGGGGATGTGTTAATGAAAATGTGTAAACGTTTAATTTATGTAAATATCATTATTATAATCTCTGCATTTCGCTCTTGTTGCATTTGCCACAATTTGTAGAGAATCCAGAATGTTAATGATTATTGATCATAATTTATTTGATGAATGTTATCAAATGAGTCTGGAGGACAAAGTTCTTCTGCCCTTGGTTTTTAGCAGTCAATCATTTCCCTCTGCTATCTTGCCATCTGCCCTAACGTAGCAAAACAGAGCAGCTGGGCAGCACTCTTAGACACGCTGGTGTATCTGTGTGCTGTGCCATGGAATAAAAGGATTATAGATTGTACTTGCATTTGCCACTAATGTCTCCACCTTGATTGTTCAATCTTGAGGAGATGCCTAGTGGATAAGAGATGCTTGCCCATAGTGATGGAAGGAAATCCCAGGGCGAGTCCTGGTCATTATTGCATGTTCTGTCAGCTGCCTGCAAAGCAGCATTGGCAGATGCTGCAGCATATCATTAACAGCCAGAGATTTGGCACTGGTGGAATTTAATAAAAGAAATCTAACGTCTTCATTATTTTAGTTTAATTGATGTGACTACAATTTGTACTGCAACTCCTGAGTGTCTGTTTGGGACATCCATATACTGTACAAAATGATAGTGTCATCTTACCCAGTAAACAGATTCTTCCAGCGGATGCCGGGTAGCTGGAGTACAGTACTACTGTGTTGGTTCCTACAGACGTACAACGCAGCTGGAAGAGTGCTGGTAGGAAGTGATGAAATGGTTCATTGAATTCAAATTCATTTTAAATGGTAAAACTTAAAAGAGCCAGTTACTCAACCCAGAATGAATCCCAAGCTCAAATCGACCAACTGGAATAGAATTTTTTAAAAAACATTTCCCCACAATGGTGTAGAGCCCAAATCAAGGCACAGAGTTTTAATTGTATTTTACAGGAGCTGTGTGTTTTAAAAGTAAATTTGTTCATGGTGAATTAATGCAAGTATGATTCTTCTTCATTCTGGCATATCACAGGAGTAGTCTGTCACCCTGGAAAAACGTGATTCAACAATACCAGGATCTTCCTTCTCCACACCATGGTCAGGTCAGCCTGTTAGTGTCAGTAGGCTAGATACTTCCCTGTTGCAGGCTGCCCCCGGGTAACAAAAGGGTTCCATTTTTACAGACGTCCTTGTATTGATTTTGTCCAAAAGTTGAAATGTACTATACCTCCACGGTACAGAATGGCATCAAAAACACACAAGACTGATAATTAAAGAACAATTACTAAAAGTGTAGGGAGAGAGGAAACTAGTTCTGCTATTAATATGTTGGGTGTTCATAACCTGGGGACGGCCTGTATTTGCATTTAAACACGTAGGTTAAAAATAATTTTAAGAATCAAAAGTCTAACATCTCCTCTAGGTTTGTTACCAATGCAAGCATTTATTCCAAGCTTCCTTAAAACATGGTGCATTTACCTTGTCCATCAACCTGAAATATTAATCTGTTCTTAGAGGGAGACTGTGATAATGAGAATGATTGCAGGGAAGGTGCAAACAGAAATACTGTATGAATGTTCCATCTGATTCAACACCATCTACTCTAAAAGAGGATGGCAGTCTTCCAACAGTTCACCTTGACATTATACTGTTAAGTCTCCACAGTTCCTAACGCTGATAGTTTTTAAGCAGATTTTGCTCTTTTGTGAGAATTCAATTCCAAAAAGGGGCATTAGTAAGGAATGAGTTAACGGTTATATCCATTAATACCCATTATAATCCCACTGTTTCTCACAGCTATTTTCACTGCATCCTCCAAGGAATCCATTCTCCCAGTTTCTTAGTCTCAGTGATATCTGCCCTGATAATGAGAGTACCTTTAGGATGTTTTTCTTCACCTTGGTTTGCCCTCTATAGTAGTTGACAGGGCTCTCAGCACATCTTTATTTCTTATACTCCTGCTCTCACTACCTTTCCTATCAGATGGAAAAGGATATAGTTGCCCTCCAACCATGAGTCTCCACAATTAGTTGATCATAGTCTATGATTTCTGCCACTTGATTTGTGTTCCCCAGCTGCATGATAGAATTAGAAGTCATGTTTCTAGATTAGTAGTCCAGGTTTCTGGATTGCCATTCCAGGAACCTTATCTGATGAGCGTAATGTGTCTTCTATGGAAAGCAACTGATGTCTTGCAAAACA